>CM033620.1:30680981-31264561 GCA_019453435.1 Rhinogobius similis | reverse complement strand
TTTATCCACTGCCACCAACCATATATATATATATATATATTTTTTTTTTCCGAAAATGACAAACTGAAGCTGCTTCAGTTTGTCAGCTGATGCCGTAGTTTTGGCCTTCGCTGTCTTTCCTAATTATGGGACAAATAATTGAAACATTTGCCAAAGCGAATATGCAACAGGATATGCTCTATACGCTATATAGATATATGGACATATGATAGAAACTGTAGGTACAAGGAATATAAAAAAATCATCATTTATTCTCCATTCGGAAACAAAATGGAAACCTAAAATGGTACATAATGATACAGTAGGCCTCAAAAGAGTGAAAGTCAGCCGCAGAACATCACTCCAAAAGGATGTGTTTGTGTGGTGTGTTTCCTCGCAGCTTGTGGCTTCCCTTGAGCCAAAAGTGAAGCGATGATCCAATCCACTAGCGGCACGCAAGCTCTAATTTTTATCCAAACACAATTATATGCACTCTATCATTAGCGGTGGAATCCAGAAACAGGAATGCTGTGACAATGGACAAACGCACCACAATGAAGAAATAAATATGCAAATACTGAAGTAGAACATTTACTCAAGCACATCTACTTACTTTTAGTACTATTGAAAGTTTTGGTTGCTCACTGTGAGTAGATTTACAAAAGCTTTATGTTGATTGTTATGTTAATTAATTTGAACGTTTGTGTTTCTTGTGTTTCTTTCTTCTTTCAGATATGATTTATTTTATGTTCATACTTTAAAAGTACCAGATTTGTTGCATTATTTATTGTTTTGTTTTTCCAGTTACATTAACTTCATATCATAAATCAGATTCTGTGTCCAGACAGTTAGCATAAAAATTATTTTAAGAAGTTTTTCAAAATCTTGGATCACTACTTTGGGTAACATTATGTTAAAGTAACAGTAGTCTTACCACCTGTCACAACTGTGAATGCAAAACAAATCTGAAGTGTACAATGGGCCAATCTAAACATGCATGTTATGATGTCAAATCTCAACAAACTATTATTATTTTAGCAGCAACAAACTCCTTAGAAAAACATTAAGGGCACGGAGACAGCAAGCATTGACAGAGAGTAAGTTGTAAATCTTGCTTTGAAAACCACAATTAGGGTTAAACATAATAAAGACAGAGCCACATAAAATTTGAATATTAGCACATTTCAGATCTAAAATAAATAAATAAGATCTCCCTGTGGTGCATAGAAAACATCAAGTTCTTTGTAAGATTAGTTGTATCTTAAAGGTGCACGTTGATACTTTTCTAGGGAAGTGTTTGTTAATGAAAAGCAAATTGATATAAAAAACATCAAAACATTAATGCTTAAGATATTGAGAAGTATTGATTCTCTTGCAAAATTAGATACTTTTTTTGCATTCTGCATCTTGCAAACTCTAGTGTACATTTCACATAGACTTAACTTTAGCACTGGAATGTTTATTTGACAGGCCTGAGAACCAAAATGAGTCATTAAATGGGGTTGAAAGTGACTATTTGCGTGTAAGTGGTGCTAAATTGGCTGTGCAGAATAAGCTGGAGGAAGTGGCTGGTCACAAGGCCCAAAACGTGAGGTCGTGATGGAGCAAGAGTGGAACAGACCACTGAAGTGGAAAAAATGTCCTACAGTCATTACATCAAAGAACATCAAAGAAATGTGTATTGAAATAGAAATTGTGTTTATTTCTGCTCCCCCTGTTTGGGAATTCTATCACTGACAATGACAACAATATTTTTTCTGATTCTAATACTGTTGCAATTGCCACAGTCTAATGGTACATGGACTTTGCATGTTGCCCTTGAATTTAGGTTGGTTTCCTTCTGTACAAGTACATTAGTCCTCCAGCTCCTCCTGGGATGAGCCTGGCTCGACATTTGGAGAAGGGTAATCACACAGGTACAGAATTGTGATTGCACACAGCTCTTGACAGGTTAGCATTGAGTGTGTTCACAAGCCTTATAGAGTATTCTGGTCATGAGCCAGTATGAATGTGGTATGCGAGTGTTGGTGGTGGTCGGAGGTTTACAATCTTCAAGTATCTCACTGACTGAATAATGGACTGTTAAACACAATGGGTGTGACAGACACTATACAAACTCAATGAGAATCCAATGAGAAATGGCAAAGACCTAAATGTCTAACTTACGGCTTTAAGGCCCATTTGAAATAGGCTGTAGAATGCTAACACAAAGGCTGTATAAACAGTTGAGTAAGCCTCAAGAAGCCATAATACTCCCTGCAATGGAAAGATGAACAACACCACAGTGTGTTAAGTGTTCATGTCTCTGTGTCCCATATTGACAGTATTGTCCTGCTTTAGACATCCTTTGTCTCCTATTCATCTTTACACTCTCGGGTTAAGATTGTCCATGTATCCGGACACTGATGCCTCCTGTCCAAATCTTTCACAAATGTCTACATACAGTTCAATGCTCATGTGAGTTTATGAGCACCTTCATTCAGACACAGACATTCTTCACCTACCTCTCAACATTAGAAAAGCCACTTCAGTTGAGAAGTTCAAATCTCTTTTAAAGACTCACTTCTTTGCATTGGCTTTTAACTCAAGATGATATTAACATTTTTATGCCCATTCTTTGATCTATTTTATTGTCTACAGTATAGATTTTATTATGTGTTATTTTTACTGTGCCATAATGTAACTGTACAGCACTTTGGGGCAGTGATGGCTGTCTTGTAAATGTGCTTTGTAAGTAAACCTGACCTTGACCTTGACCTTCACATTCTTATCCACATCGTTCAACATAGTTGTGTGCCATTTCTACAATCATATTTTTTAATTAAAGGTCCCATAACATGCAAAATCGACTTTTCAGAGGTTTTAACCTTCCTACAGTGCTATTTGGGCCTCGTACGTGTGCCCAAAGTGGTTTTTTGATTGATTCCCGCATGCTTTCGCTAGAGAACTGTCTTTTCCGTCCCCCTCGGCTGAGCAGGCAGACGGGGGCTCATCCCATGGATGACGCGGCTTCCCATGGATGACGCGGTGTTTAAGCCACGCCTCCGGGAAGCGCGCAGCCGCAGAATAAAAACAGCTAATGCTAATGCTACACAGTAATTACACGATGGATACGACAGATTGAAGAGTTAGCTTGTTATTTACCAAACGGCAACGTCCGTCGTCAAGGTACTGGAGCACGTCAAACTCCAGGTCAGATCCAGGACGTAGGACTCAGCACGACGCACCGTCAGGACGGATAAAAGGTTTATTCCTGTGTTTGTGTATCGCTGTTTACCGGAGCACACGGCGCATGCGCACTATCTCCGCTCTAGGCTTCGGCACGAGTTGGGCGGGGGAGGCGCGCGAGTTGGGCGGGGGAGGCAGACTGCTCTCTGTTCGGGGGGGTCAGATCTCAGAGTGAGCCGTTTGCTTTTGCAAGGAGGGGGGCCAGTCCAAGAAATGGGTGTTTTTTGGAAACTGTTATGTTATGGATATTGCACAACGCAAAATTTTATCAACAAAGCCCTTAGAATAGACTGTGTAAAGGGCAAAATAGCAGAATATGGGACCTTTAAATAAGTTTAATTAAACCTTTTCAAAAGCGCGGCACAAAAAACAAACAAACAAACAAACAAACAAACAAACAAACAAACAAACAAACATCACCCATAATATTAAAGATTTGTATGTAAGACTTTTATTGTAATTTTCATAAACCTAACCCATCTGTATCCCCAGAGATGAGTCAATAAAATTCAGTTTAAATTCATAAGGCGAAAAAGTAAGTGTTTACTCGGTTCTTTGTGCAAACGTGTCTCATGCCTACTCTTTTAGTCATTACACATGTAACCCCTTTAAAGGCTTTAATATCTCTCATGCTACAAATACCTGTGGTGCTTCAACAACAGCAAATTACATCAAATAAATCAACGTTGGTGCAGCCATGAGAACACAGCCAAAGGCCCTGCAGTGAGTGATTGGTGGTGTGGGTTTTGGGCGATTTATCTGGCACTGTTCCACTTTTATGAGCGCTTCTGGTAATCCAACAGGCATTATCAAAAGATGGCTGCATTTAATTATATATTTACGAGAGATGTTAAGTTGATTTGTAGAGTTGTTTGAGAGAACAGAGCAGATGATGAGACACTGGTAAAGTGACTGAACATGTGCATCATAAAAATGTGTGGAGATGGAAGTCATTAAGGAAAGTAATCTAGTCTGATTTGGCTCTGAATCTGGAGTGTACATGGGTGAAGCATAAGATTACGTCCTGTCTATGATGCTGTAACAACACTGGTGCAGTGCATTCTTCATGTTAGAACCAACTTCTTCAGTGTCTAAAACAACAGTTGTCTGTCTGATTCAAACAATGGGCTATTGGACGTTGGATAAATACTGAGGACTGTGAACACCACGCAAACATTTTGGAGATGCTCTGACCCAGTTTTCCAGTACTCACAAATTGTCTGTTGTCTTGACTTCCATTAAAGATGAACTGCCTAACTTTTCTTTTGCTTATTTCCATGGAGATGTTAATTATTTTTCCCCAGTACAGCATTAAACATAATCATGAGTATTTTTATTGCTCAAATATGTTGAAGACATAAATTATTATGTGAGCGGTGTGACATTATCGCAGATCTGACTTGTAGAGTGACATGATCTGGTTATCTCTAGAGAAAGATAAGTTTAAAGGTCCCATATTCTGCTATTTTGCCCTTTACACAGTCTATTCTAAGGGCTTTGTTGATACATTTTTGCGTTGTGCAATATCCATAACATAACAGTTTCCAAAAAACACCCATTTCTTGGACTGGCCCCCCTCCTTGCAAAAGCAAACGGCTCACTCTGAGATCTGACCCCCCCGAACAGAGAGCAGGCTGCCTCCCCCGCCCAACTCGCGCGCCTCCCCCACCTCAACAACGGATGCTGCCGTTTGGTAAATAACAAGCTAACTCTTCTATCTGTTGTATCCATCATGTAATTACTGTGTAGCATTAGCATTAGCTGTTTTTATTCTTGCGGCTGCGCGCTTCCTGGAGGCGTGGCTTGAGTGCTGCGTCATCCTGGTGAAGCCGCGTCATCTTAGTGAGGAGCCCCCGTCTGCCTGCTCACCCGAGGGGGACAAAAAAGACAGTTCTCTAGCGAAAGCATGCAGGAATCAATCAAAAAACCACTTTGGGCACACATACGAGGCCCAAATAGCACTGTAGGAAGGTTAAAACCTCTGAAAAGTCGATTTTGCATGTTATGGGACCTTTAAAGCCGATGCAATATGTACATATCAGAAAATGTCACATCTTTATTCGCCATTTAAATTGCAACATTTTGTGAAAGTTTGTGAAATTGTTTATGACTGGCCTGTTGAGTCACTACTCAATAAAAGTAATAACAGACACAAGTACTTAATAATTTAAAAGTGAAAAGTGCTTTGACAGTCTGACATGCAGCAGGTTACATCTTGATCGGATTGTGTTGTACTTCATGAAGCATTTCACACTGTGACTCCCGTGAAGCTACCCAGACCTGGTCCAGACTTCTGAATCTGAAGATCTGAGGAGCATCTTGGATCTATGTGGGAACTCCTCGTTCTTCTTTGGGAATCCTCCTTTGAACCTCATCTGAGCAGCTCAGACTCACTTTATAAGACAATCACATCCAGATGAAACCATGTGACATTATGGAAGTTCAAAGCTATGTTACCAGAAGTTCAGAAGTGTTTTATGAGTAACACAGAGTGTATTTCTTTTGTTTCTTGAGTTTTGGCTGTTGAGGTTGGCAGAGTGGTTAGCATTTCGGCTTCTTTCCAAATGTGTTGTGAGTGTCATTACCATACAATGGTCAATTGTGAGTTTACTTCAAATGTATACAACATTTTGCACTGTATTACCCCTTGGTGAATATAGGGTACATTTTTTAGGCATTGATAAATTAAGAACATAGGAGATGGCAGATTGATATGTGGTGCACTCTGAGTGTAGAGTTCTGTATTTTATCAATCAGTCAGCTTTTGTTGAGAGAGAGAAGAAGAAGAGAAAAGGTTGAATATTTACTGCTGATAAGGCCAAGCATCAGAATTGTGGAACAAGCAAAGAAATGAAATGTTTTCCTGCCCATTTTAGAGAAAAGTATTAACATTCCTCTCAAATGCACAAAGCACTTTCCTCCTCTGCAAAAACAAATATTCTGTATTTCTGCTAAAACAGGGCTATTTAGATACATCAGTGTCGCCATGTTTGTTATGGCTCTCCTTTTTTTCCACCCAAACCACATGGCTGCCATGCGCACTCAAAAGCAGCAGCAGGAGCTGTAAGATCAATTCTTGTGAGTTTGTGAACTTAAAAAAATCGCAATAATTCCTCTTGCATGATAAGTAAGTCAATTCCAATGCTAGAACTAAGCCATTCATTTGCACATTTTCTGAAATCAATTTGTACGTGTCCTTCCTTCAACTAAACAAACTGCCATTATGAATGACCTCCCAAAATCTCCGCCTTCATTCCCCTAAAGCTGTTTGCACTTACACTGTCCCTGCAGAAGACAGCATGTACAGAATATAAATAATAATAGCTTACATAAACTCACAATAATGTGTTCTTTGGTGAATCCTGCAGTGCATCTATAAAAATATCAGTTTTCAAAGGAAAGCACATATCTCTATTTAACAACAGGAGAACAGCTGGGGCACATGTGGCAGAGTTACACAATGTTGTACCACTCCTCAAGGTTATTATAGAGCAAGGTCATTTTAATACCACAGAGATCCAACGGACAGGGCAGACAAATGGTGAAATGACAGATGGTTTGAAATAGAGACAACAGGATGGTGAGTCACAAGTGCCTTGGGGCTGAATAACACAGACTGCCAATCTAAGGCCTCACCAACCACCACCAACTCAGAGAGTGGAGTCATACTTAGGCAACGGGCATTTTAGCAGGCCTTTTTTTTCTTGTTTATAATTATTGGGCATGATAATTTCAACCAGAACAGATAATAATAGTAAATAGGAAAATATGGATGAAAATAACACCCAAGAATATCCACTCCACTTTTGAGGAAACACCATAAAGTACAAAAGACAGAGGGCAGCGATAACCTGATGTTTTCTTTTCATGCGTGTGATAGATTGAATGCTTTGGACAGGTCCAGGATTAGGTGGGACTAGAGTCTAGAGTGCAGCCAAAGATCAAGGCTCTCTGTCATCACACTATAACAGAGACGGATGTAAATAGGGCTGATAGTTCTGCTGCTGCAGAAGAAGAGGAGGAGGGATTTAACCCTTATCGCTGAAACAGGGTTCTCGAGTGGAGAAACAGTGCATTTATATGAAGAGCAGGATGTCATGGAGCACTGATGGACAGTTAAAACAAAAAAGGAAACAACTTTATAACATCAAAATCTCAAATGTATGATAAGAGTAATATATAATATATAACATATAATGGGCTCAATAATTATCAAATCATGTGGACATATGAAAAATGATCTTGCAAAATTGCTAAATAAAAATAAAAAAAGGCAAAGTTATAAGGACACTATTATTTTAACTGGAATTATTATACCTGGAATAGTATCTAGCTTCATTCATGTTTGTTTGATGAATCCTGTTTAGTAAGTCCTCTACCCTCTGAGCCTCACAAAAACACCCCATTTCAAATTCAAAGTATTATAACGTCAAAGGTCAAGTCAAAAGCAGAGATATTCAAGAGCATGTTAAATGATCACTAACAATACAAGCAGTGCATTATATATGTCCTTTAAAACAAATAAGTGATTTCTCGTTCTTGTTGACCTGATCTCGTGTCTCGTCTCGTAGCAATTGTGTCTCGTCCGTCCCAAATTCTGCAAGAAATACTGCTTTGGCTGTTACTTTAGTGATACTGTGATATGTTCACAATGACTCTCGAGACAAAATGAATATAGCTTATACTTTTTATGACCCTATTAGATTGTTAAATACAGTATGTGAAATCAAATTTTAAGATGTCCTCTTGAAGAATGTATTAAGATCAGCAGCTTTCTCATACACTTCCATGACATATTTTACCTCCACCATCTTTAAGGTCAAAACAATCATAACTCACATGAATCCAGGGTTAGATTCATATCGCGAGGTCATGGTGGCCTTAATGCTCTCCTACTTAAAGCTAAATCCCCTTATACCTGACGAGTGCAAAACAACCCACTTTTAACCCTTTGTTTACAGTCTTTCCCATTGGCGCCTATGTAACTCGATACACCCAAGTTAATAATAATATGTTAGCAGGTTTTCTGGCATTCCTTTCACCGTGACAAACCCGTATAGAATACCAAGATGGCTTCCGAGGGCTTGCGGTGATCCATCTGAAAATAAATAACAATCTTTGACAGATATAGGAAGTTGATGGGAGGTTCCAGTCGAGATGTGGGCTTTATCCTGGTTGTATCAAAACACATGCAACACCAGTGCAGGAGGATTTAAGGATTGGATCAGGTTTAACACAGCAGGGAGGAGGGAAAGTCAGTGCACGTATAGGAAGAGGTTAGGGCCATCCTGGGGAATGAGAAAATAAACTTTCAGGTGAAGGTTATGACATAGGAGGGGATGAGGAGTGGAATGGCAAATAAACTATGTATGAAGTGACTACTGTTTTCAACACAGCTATTAATGCTGTTTCCAAAAAGTCTCTTCTCTCGCAGGAAAATATTCTTTGAATTTCTCAAATTTCTCCCACAAAACAAATTAATCAAAAGCAATAGCAAAGCCAGGTACTGTTGGTTCTTTGCCTGGTCAGCTAGACAAATTCTACACAGAGGATGTCAAACACCCAAATGATGATGATCATTATTAGAATTGCTGTATCTAAAGGCACAAATGAAGTTCGATGAGTTTAAGGTAGGTGAGACTGGGGTTGGTTGTCTCATGGGGAGGTCGTTATGTGACTTATTATAGTCACACTACTAGAGGGCACTGTATTTTGATACTAATATCTAAAGTGTATCTTTAAATTCTTCTTCCTTTTCTGTATTTATTGTTTCATTTGGACAGAAGACAGCGAGATAGACAGCGAATCGTTTTTCATGTTGTAGATGTTTTTGTATTAAAAGCTTGTCTATATTTAATATCAGAAAAATTAAACGTTTACTTAAACGTCACAGATCTTGACTTCAATAAGAACAGTGTTAGCTAATTTGCTAAAGCCATGTGGTAGTTTACAATGCTTGTCAAAAGGTCGCTTGGAGATAGTTGTCTTATTGCTGAAGGGGTTGGTTGTCACATGTGACATTATGTCATTGACATAGCAAGATCAAGACGGCTCAAATTCAAGACACTGTTGTGCTACTTTGTTCATGTTCATTTTTAATAAAATAATGGCACTAAAAACTATATATTTTATCACAAATCTTGTTTTCTATATGATCTCTAATCTCCTTTTGCTGACTCCTGACTCCTGTCTTCACAGACATTTTCAACACCTCCCTGGAGTCATGCCATGTCCCAGCCTGCTTCAAGTCATCCATCATCGTCCCTGTCCCCAAGAAGCCCCAGATCACTGACTTAATGACTTCAGGCCTGTGGCGCTGACGCCTGTCGTCATGAAGTCCTTTGAGCGCCTGGTCCTGCCCCATCTCAAGTCCTTCACCTCCTCCGCCCTGGACCCACTGCAGTTCGCCTACAGAGCCAACAGATCTGTAGACGACGCCATCAACCTGGCCCTCCACTTCATCCTGCAGCATCTGGACTCCCCGGAAACCTACGCCAGGGTCCTGTTTGTGGACTTCAGCTCTGCATTCAACACCATCCTCCCTGCTCTGCTCCAGGACAAGCGCTCTCAGCTCAACTTGCCTGACTCCATCTGCAGGTGGATCACTGACTTCCTGACGGACCGGAGGCAGTGCGTGCAGCTGGGGAAGAATGTCTCAGAGACTCGGACTATCAACACAGGAACTCCACAGGGCTGTGTACTTTCTCCTCTGCTCTTCTCCCTGTGACACCAACTGCTGCACCTCCAGCCACGACTCTGTAAAACTGATCAAGTTTGCAGATGACACCACCCTCATCGGACTCATCTCGGACGGCGATGAGTCTGTCTACAGGAGGGAGGTGGACCGGCTGGTGTCCTGGTGCAGCAATAACAACCTGGATCTCAACGCCTAGAAGACAGTGGAGATGATCGTGGACTTCAGGAAACTCTCAGCTCCCCTGCCCCCCCTCGCCCTGACAGACTCTCCCATCACTACCGTGGACTCTTTCCGCTTCCTCGGCACCACCATCACCCAGGACCTCAAGTGGGAGCCGACCATCAGCTCCATCATCAAGAAGGCCCAGCAGAGGATGTACTTCCTGCGGCAGCGCAGCTTGGCTTTCCTCCTCACTGATGGTGCAGTTCTACACGGCCATCATTGAGTCCATCCTCACCTCCTCCATCACCGTGTGGTCCATCCTCACCTCCTCCATCACCGTGTGGTACGCTGGAGCCAAAGCCAGGGACAAACAGAGACTACAGCGCATTGTGCCTCTGCTGAGAAGGTGATGCTGCAGCCGTCCATCTGTCCAGGACCTGTACGTCTCCAGGACTCGGGGACGAGCAGGTCGGATCACAGCTGACCCTTCTCACCCTGGACATGGACTATTTGAGCCCCTCCCCTCGGGCAGGAGGCTACGGTCCATCCGGACCAGAACCTCCCGCCACAAGAACAGTTACTTTCCCTCTGCCGTTGGACTCATGAACACTTTGTAACACCTGCCACTTTAACCATATATTATATAAGAACAATCTATTTGCACTACCACATTTGCACATGGCACTGTCTGCCAACTGTACATTCTGTATATAGTCTATTTTATTCTTAATTTTTATGCATGCCTTTTTATATATTTTTTATATTTTACTCATTGTTTTATGTTGTACCTACGCCGAAGCAAATTCCTATGTTTGTGAATTTCACTGACAATGGCAATAAACCGCTTCTGATTCTGATTCTGATATTGTACTGTATGTTTAAAAGGGGGCCTTGCTCAAATCATAGTATAGAAATGCATAATGTATGGCATTCAATGTAAATCATATTTGATCTTTCTATGTCAAAAAACAAAGTTACAAAAAGTATAAATTGATCTTGATTTTAACACAATTCACCATTAATATCAATAGTGACAACCAACCTCACACTGTGACAACCAACCCTAACATGGGGCACTTTGTCACAAGCCAAGATCTTTAATGCTAAATAACTTTTTATTACATGTTTCCTATTTAAAGCCAAGGCTTCAAGCTTTCATTTAATGTAAGAATGACTCTTATGGGAGGTTCTGAGAATGAGCAGTCCAGATCTGGAGCTCAGCATGATCGTACCTTATCTATGGTGTGTGTTTTGGGTTTATGGAGGAGGAAATCCACTCAGACACACAGAAAGGCTCGGTACGACTCCGATTCAAACCTGCAACCTTCTTGTTGTGAGGCGAGAGTGCTTACTCAGTCACCATGCCACAAAGGTTCATTTGGCCTTCTGAGAATTTATATCAGAAGACATTCAAGTGCCTGTCAGTAAAAATATTTACATTGATTGTTGTGTTTCTTTCTTCTAATGGCAACAGAGCAAATTATAATTTCCCAGACCCGACTGGCAACTGCTCTAGCAGAATCAACAGTTTTGAATGACACAGGTGGTATTTGATAGGAAATCCTGTGTTTGATTTACAAGTTGCATCAAATGACAACACTGTAGTCAATTAATCTAGTAATTAAAGCATTAATTGAAATTTTATTCTAATCCAGCTCCTGGTCACTGGTCATGTAAAACAAAGTCCAAAGCCAAACATGTGTGTTTGTGTATGTAAGTGTATGTATGTAGGTGTATGTGTGAGTGTGTTTGTGTGTGCGTGTGCGTGTGTGTGTGTGTGTGTGTGTGTGTGTGTGTGTGTGTGTGTGTGTGTGTGTGTGTGTGTGTGTGTGTGTGTGTGTGTGTGTGTGTGTGTGTGTGTGTGTGTGTGTGTGTGTGTGTGTGTGTGTGTGTGTGTGTGTGTGTGTGTGTGTGTATTTGTTCGTGTATGTATGTGTGAGTGTGTGTGTGTGTGTGTGTGTGTGTGTGTATTTGTTCGTGTATGTATGTGTGAGTGTGTGTGTGTGTGTTTGGGAGGTAGGTGTGTCTGTAGATTCTGTTGGTAGATGTACACAAACATGACCTCTCTCAGCTTCAATGCTCCACTGAACACAGACCCACACCATTCAACACATTATGAAGCTGTTTCAAGTTAAATGTCCAATATTTACTAAAACCATGAGATAACAAGTTACATGGAAAAGAAAATGTTGAGTTCAAAGGGGACATATGCAATATTGTATTTCCACATTTTTTCATTCTCATTTTCACAAACAAAGTTGTATTTGATTCATACTTGATTGAGCATAGGTGGGTAGTACTCTTTACTAAGTTACGTTTACTTGAGTTACTTTTTGAAGAAATCCTACTCCTCTATTTCAGTGGTTCTTAAACTTTTTCAATCGCGACCCCAAAAATAACAATAGTTCACATTCGCGACCCCCAAACACAAAGAATAGGCGACACGCAAAGTGATAAATTAGCCTTATATTTAATGTTTGCTTTTATTTTGAGAATATAGACCTAGAAAAATGACTTTGATTGTCTAACAAATAGGAATCTACATTCACCACTGCATTTGAAGGGGGTCAAGCCTTATTTAACATGATTGTATTCATTTTTCCCCATCATCTGGGGACCCCTGGAAATCATTTCGCGACCCCATTTGGGGTCCCGACCCCTAGTTTAAGAACCACTGCTCTATTTCACTTTTATTTGCTTTAATTTGTTTATTTATGTATAGTTTTGTGTCCTAACACCATGTTTTTCCTATTTTGTTGGAAGTGTAAGGTACTCTTGAGTAAAAGTGGCAAGGCAAGGCAATATTCCTTTAAATGATTTGTGTTCACTGCACTATTCTTTGAAAATTATAAAAATTTGTGCATGACTTAATATAATAATTTGTCTGTTCAACTGCAATAAATAAATTAGAAATTAGATTATAAGTAAGTTTCTCAGTTCTCAAGCAGTAGTTTGTCCAAATACTTTTTTACTCTTACTTGAGTATTTTATATATATATTTTAAAATAAGGTTATTCTTTCTTAAAAACAACTTCTACTCTCTTCCCATCTCTGTGTTTGAGTAATCTTTATTGTCCTACATTCGAGACTCAAATATTCCTGTTTTCTCTCCACTGCTCTTTGGCTGTTCGTCATAACCAGGGGCGTTTCTAGGATTTGCTGAGATCCGGGGCTTAGCCCGGTGTGTTCTTTAAGTCATCACGCAAAATCCTGACGGGGGGTCTGGGGGTCCCCCCCCCAGAATTTTTTTTCCCAAGGGAGACTTATTTCTTGTATTCTGGTGCATTTTAAGAGGTTTTGAGCAACTAAAAAATAAACGTTTTTTCTAGGCACACGAGTCTTTTATTACAAAACAACAATTGTTGTTTTAAACTCCGTTGACTGTCATTGTGTTACTTACCTGTTACTTGTGAGAAGGTGGGACCATGAGATTGTACCTTCTGGATTTCATCTTTGCAAACTGGTCTATTATCTAGTTATGTTAAATGTTCGTCAACCAGCGATAAAAAAATAAATAAATACAATGTATTATAGATAGATGGATAGAATTTAAAACACAAAAGTAAAAATTGTAATAAATTATATATTACTAGTTACAGAGCTTTATATTACAATATTACTGTCCCAAAAATGAAAAAAAAGAAGAAAGTCACGCAACTTAGGTTCCCAATTTTCTTCCTAATTTTGTAATTTACAGATTTTTCCAATTATCACGGAGCTGGTCACCCACTGCATTTTATAAAATTGCACATGTTTCATTGGATTAAGAACAAATTAGTAAATATTATTTTATACTTTTTGAAACTTTGGAACCCTCACCTATAGTTTGAGAACCACTAACCAAATATAAAGTCATATTATTAAGGCGGTTTGGGGTCACTGGGTCAAATGCCCCACAAAAAAAAAGAAAAAAAACGCACTGTAGGATTTTTTTCTTCTTTACATCACTGTGCAGTAATTTGCTGACGGTCCCTAAAGAAGCACGGATACCGCTGCAGTAAACTAACTTTCACTTGTACTTAACCTGTTAAGTCCCACCTCATTTTGGCAGTTTTTCTCGAAAAGTACATACCCAAATGAAAAAGCTTATTGTATGGCTAACTTACAGTCTATGGACTTGTATGATGTGTCATTTGAAAGCTAAGACCTTCTAGTTTCAGAAGCTGTGCTTTGTCTGAGTGAAACCGGCAGTACACCTGTTCAAACACACCCCAAAAGAGAAAACAAAAATGTCTTCCTGAAGACATACTTCATGCTGTGCTATTGACACTCCCCCAGCAGTTGTCCACCTTGTTGACAACAACTGTGTCGGAATTTCTGACTTCTAGGTCCAACCATTTTGACGTTGAGCAGCTTTTTGTATGAAATAACCCTAATCCGAACAAGAGGTCCTTCTCTGTGCCAAATGTGCCAAACTGCTTTCCATGCATTTTGACACTCTAATGACCCTGAAAACCAAATTTGGTCATTTTGGTGATTATAAATATACATTATAGATTATTTTTTTCATAAACTTCCTCAAATCAAAGGCAGGCCGTGCGTAAAGACCGCTGCGTAAATGATGCGTAAAATAGTGTCTTCGTCTCTTTACGCACGGAAAAATCAGCTCCTGCACCCAATGAACCTGCAAGTCCCGCCCCTCATTTGAAAGCTGTGGTGATTGGCCAGAGGAATTTGTGATAGACTTTCTGACTCACCAATGGCATTGCAGGCTGTGACGCCTTTACGCACGCAGAGCTGACGCTCCTCTCGTGTCAAAATGGATCCGTTCGCTTTGTTCTAAGGGCTCTCCTTCTGGAAGTACTCGACGGAAAATTGCACGGATAGGCTTATTTTGAAGACAAGACTGAGAGGAAACCGACCATACCCAACCCGAAGATATCTCTGCAAAGTGATGCGCAACAGTTATGTTTTTATTGCTTTTGTGTTACTGTCAAATGAAGAAGACGCGTTTACGGGTGGATATCAACAAATGGATTATATTATTTGAAATAACAACTAGATATTCTTATTTTGTGGACTGTGATGGGCAGAAAGAGTGCACACACTTCTGGATTGGATTTTGTTTGCGTCTGGAGGAGCCAACGAAAGGTAAGAAATGAGAGATGAACAGTTTGGTTATGTTACAGTGTGATAGCTTACAAGTATTTTGTGAGGTGATTTAGTGAGGATTGAACATTTTAGACGTTTAGTGGTCACTCTAAACTTTCAAATGACATATAACATGTCTGTACTGAAAACATTTGTTTTTAATGAATGACGCATGTGTGTAAAAACTCTGAAACTGTCCCTGATCAGGGACAGTGGGTTTTGACTACCTCAAAGTGCAGTTGCAATTTTGAGGCTGTGCAGGTTATAGAGAAAATTAATATTGGACACATCTCGGTCCTTGTCTAGGACAAATTAGTTATGATGAATTAGAGGTTGAGCTCTTCTGTCGCTGCAGTGAGCCAGAGCACTCTGCGATTTTGTGAAGAGAGAGAGAGTAAAAGGCGTGGACCGACACGGAGCCATGAGGCCCAGCCTCAGGTGGGACTTTTCTCTGAACTGTCTGGAGGATGTGGACAGGGAGCGCATGGAAAAGGCGCTGAGAGCAGCAGAAGCGCTGAGGCGGCTTGAATGACTCGCCGATTGCACCAGCACCGCTCACGGAGCGTCCTAGGCCCGCGCACGGAGCGCCCGAGGCCCGCGCACGGAGCGGACGAGCCCCGCGCAAGGAGCGGACAAGGCCCGCGCAAGGAGCGGACGAGGCTCGCTGTCGGAGCGCACGAGCCTAGAGCACAGAGCGCACGCTCTTGCGCCTCGCTCTCGGAGCGCTGAGTCCCGCTCATCATAAAGTGCAATGTAACAGTGCGGACTTTGAATCAGAATCACAATAATTTTGGGAAATAATTTTATTCGGGGCTAGACGTAAAACATCCGGGGCTCAAGCCCCGGTAAAATTGGTCTGGCGACGCCTCTGGTCATAACCATCTACAGCTATCAGCCGGCCGTTGTTGGGATGAAGTTTATGCTGATCTACCATAAAAGGGCAGGGGGAAATTTGCACTGAATTTTTCAACCAAACCAACCATTGAGCTTTAATGCCAACATGAATGCACTCTCTTGCTTCTCTAACCCAAATCCACCACAGCAGCAGAACCATCACCCTCCTCAGCCTCTCCATCTCCTCCTCTTCACCACCACCTTCACTAATGCTTGAGATATTTTTCCACAACAAAACTCATAATGTCTCCCCAGGAAATCATTGATTAAATGTAATTATTAAACAACATTTAGGATTGATTTCTTAAATTTTTTTCTGTCTTCTTTTGGCACATGCCAATCTTTATTAACAACGAAGCACATGGGTGGCCATGGGAGAGCTGTCTATAGTTTACACAGACCACTCGATAATAAACTATGACCAAGACAACTGTTTTTCACACTTCTCCATATTCTGTGTTTCTCTTTCAGGCTGGTGCAACGGTGACCTTTGACCCAAAGAATGCAGAGCGTTGCCTGAGAAGAGGGTGTCGCAGGAGCAGGTGGTGGAGTTTGAGCTTCACACGGAGGGAGGTCAGAGAAGGTCCACTCTTGGCACAAACAAGCTGTAATTCAACCAGAATAAAGACAACATAAAGTGAGCAGGGTTTTATAGACAAACAACACCTCAACAAAAGCAATAGGAAAGGAAGTATGTTTAAGAAGTTTTAAAAAGTAAGTGTGCAATGTCATGTATACAGCTAGCTTTGGAGGCATGGAAGTGATGACGCAGGTTGCCATGGGAATGTGTAAACTGTGTTAGGCTGTCAACAGCCTAAGTATAATATTTGTAACTGCACAATACAAGTGCACAAACATATTCACAACGTGGACCACAAATTCCCTCAATAACCACAATTTCCTTGATCACTCATGTGAGCACAAAGTACAGTACACACAACCCCTCCATACACATCTGTGCTGTTGGTCCTGAGCACTTTTATTATAGGGAGTCATGGTAAGGTGAGCACTGTAAACCAAAACTTCACTCACTATGTCTCCATGGGGCTCCTGTCGTGTGAGGAATGGTCGAAGCACTCACATCAAAGAGACAGTCACAGTTTCAACACATTCACAATGACTTAAAGACATGAGACACAAGAGCTTCTGACAATACACTGTACTTCTGCAGCGTGTCAGGCACTTACAATTAAATTTAAATTGTTAGACATTTGTTAATGGGAAATCTGGTGAATTCACCATGTGCATAAAAAGGAGGTTATATTCCTTCGAAAGCTGGCTGCACTTTTTTAAAACAACATGGACTCATCATGTGAAATAGACAATTAACAGTCAGAACTTATGGCACATTTTTTTCACTGTTAGATTTAACAGAATACAGAAACTCTGCACTTGTATTCACCTTATTCTGCCCCGCCCACTTTTGTCTCTTTTTGCCACAGATCCGCGCTCCTGTTGTAAACAGACTTCTGGTTGACGAGAACCCCGCTCACGCAAATGACAAACAAGGGAAAATTCTTGTTGCAAAAACTTTATAGAAAGTGGATTGATTTGAGTAAAATGAGTTTGTTGAGCTCGTCTGCCCCGTGTAAACTACGGAACAACGGAAAAAAGATAGTGGCACCCACAGAAACTTCCGGAATAAGGTGAATAAAAGAGAAGCAGTGGGTGCTTCATATTTAAAACAGTACAATCAGGTGATCATCGGAAGTGGCGGATGATTCTTTTAACCTATAGCTAGAAGCGAGAGAGATGGAATAAAACAGTTCAAGCCACTCTAGACGGCGATACTTAAAAATATTTTTGGATATAAGTTAAAAAACACATGACACTTTTCTGTTCTGGTGAGTCTTCTTCAGGGTGCATTCAGAGGTGTCTGTCTCATTACACTGTAAAGGAACTGGCATTTCTGTTCCCTCCCCAAGTAAAGGACCATGTAGACCTGATTTCAAATAAGAAATTAGCTTTATCCACATTGTAAATGATCTATCATCAAGCATTTAGTTATAACAATATGTCAGAATAACACATTCAAAGACCCAAAGTGTGTAATAGACACGTACTGCGCTTGTATTTACAGAGTGTTACCAGTAAACCCATGTAAAGGGTCACGTTCCAAACCATTATCCCATCATCCTGAAGTATGCTGGGAGTGACCGGGTTGTCGGGGTGCATGCTCCACTTCTCTAAAGGCACGTGTGTACATGTCAACACCCCACCTCTGCTTTATGTGTCTCTAATGGGGTCATCGCCCTGTTCCCTCCTCTCGCTGCTACAGTCACCATGGAAACCTGGTACACAAAAAGTCCTGGACACTGTCAGCACTGCCCTGGAAGGATGAACCGCAGATATATTTGGCGATGGGTTAGTCACAGGTCCAGTAAATATTATGGTGAGTGTAAGGAAATATGCGACGTCCCAGTCCAAAGAAAACACAAGTTTATCAGGATGAAAGGGTTGGGAGACGTTACAGTGGCAGGTTGTGCTCACTGAGGTGCAGGAGGGAGGTACAAGGGTTATCCTGGAAGATTGGAGGGTGTAACTAAGATAAAGCTGAAGTTTGGAGATAAAGTAATTTGTAACAGCTGTGGATGTGCCGAAGTGAGTCAATGAATTGCTAAACATTATTTTGTTAAATTAGGTTGATATTTTTGAATGGCTTCTGGTTTGTTTTATAGACCCTTCCAGTGTTTTTAAACAGAGTGCCTGCATTCTAACGGGTGGTGCAGTTCCATACGTTGACTCTAATCTTAATTTTCAATGACAGAGTAGGCATTATCCTCCAAGCATCACCCAAACCAGGGCTGTTTTTGTGACTGAAAACGACTTGACACAAGAGTAACAACAACACAGTCTCAATAGAAAACATTGCCATGTGCAGCGTTTTGTGGATTATTAACATTAGCAATTAGTGCCAAAATGAGCAACAACCATGTAATAGTCCTTTCTTAAATCTAACGATTTTGAATAGTATTACTTGTTACCAAATGTAACCAATATATTAACCACAACCATCAGTCTGCACTGCCTACAAACGTCAACATTATTTGGTTTAATTTTGCTTTATCAGGCTGTGTGCACAACTATTCCTATCTCCTGCAGAATAGGAATATGTAGGACTAAATTGTAAGCCATTATTTGTAATAGTTTACTCTATTTATTTTATTTTGCTGGATCTGAACAATGCAATTTTGTTTGGCATACCATGTAAACTCAAAGCATAACCAGTGAACATCTGAAGAACCCAAAAAAAAAAAGAAAACAAACTTTTTGTATGATCTTTCAAAATACAAACTCAAAGAACCCGACCTAAATTTGCCCAACAAACGTGAGGCTGTTACCATACACAGTAATTATATTTACACTATTTACACTCTTCATAAACTCCACAACCAGTTGGCTCCAAACAGTCATGATTCCTCAGGCCACTAGAAAGACTTTCTCTTCCTACGCTGGCTTTCCTTTTACTTGGCTCCTTCTACATTTCCAGGATGTTAGCCAGTAATACCACGTTTGTTTTGATATACAATGTTATTTGGAAGCTAAAAGAAAGCCTATCTGTTCAGTTATCTAAGCCTTTATTTGTTACTGAATGAGTGTAGCCTATACAAACGCTCGCACAGTAGCCGCGTTAAGCCCCTTTTGATACTAAATCCATGCGACACAATGCCAAACATGCAACTACTCACAGGGGAGCGCTATGTAAACAAGCTACACTTCGGCCATTTTGTAATTCCACAGATTTGGTAAACAATGGATTTTGGCCCCTGGGAGCAAACTCATTATGAAGTTCTCAGCATTTTTAAAAAGATATATCATCCACATTGGTTCAAAACCTAACATAAAAAGAAACATGGTATACAGGAAGAGGCCCCCAAGTACAAATAACTTTCAATGCATTCAAGTGGAGCCGTTCTCCTCCCGATACAAAGGGGAAATGGTAAAGTGATCAAAAACCTACAGGATATTTGGACAACAGACAATGCGAGGTTGGGCTGTGAATGAAGGAGCATGTCATGTCTTTGTGGATCACTGAATGGTCTGTTAAAACAACGTGTGTGCAAAGATATAATTGGAGGTCTAGACTGTCACGAGATGATACAGAGAACAGAATGTGCTTAGGTCCAGCAGAAGGATTCACAGCACTACTGTGGTTCACTGTTGTGTTAGAAGTTTGTGGATTCACAGGGTTGTAGTGGATGCTTAAAAATCACTGCAATCAAACATAACCATTCCTATCATCCTCATTATTAACCACAGTGAGTCTATAAGCACTTTTCACAACTTTTAGAGGGACAGAGCGAGTTTTGCTGTCACTGTAAAGCTACAACTGACATGCTAATAGTACACTTCCTGCTTCGTGGAGAATAAAATGTTCTATGATTAGAGAGCGTACATTGGTCTCATTTTCACCCAAATAACTACTTTTACAATAAATCTGTACTGGAGCAAAACAAGATTTTACTTTATTACATGTTAAAAAAAAAAAATCAAGTACTGCCCCTTCAAACCCTGTACGTGTGAATGACATTACTCTTAGAAGGACAGACTCCACACAGACAGACTGCAGTCAGGTGACCTCACAGCCTTGTTGTTTTCCCAGTGTTCTGCAGTTGTTATGGAGACTTCAAGCACTTTAAAATGTGCCTTAACACGTACATTGGAAAAGAATCTTTACCATGCATGCAATGGTCAAATTATCACATTATGTCATTCCTTAAAACCATTATAGGAGTATGATGTAAACAGCGAGAGGATGCCAGCCCAGCAGTGCCTGTACCTGCACACGCCTCTCTCACGCAGGGTAGTGAGAGTGCTAATGAGGGGTTAGCGTTAGCCACTTTTAGCACTCACATGCAGGTCCAAACACAGCCCTCAAATTTGTTCAAAGTTTAGTTACACAGTTTTTAAAATCCGCTGTGAGTGAAAAATATACTCTGATACTGAGTCAGTACAAATGTAGATATAGAAATTTTAAATATGTTAAATCAATTTGTTCATTGTTTTTTTCTCAAACACAGGCGGCACGCTACAAGGATGGGTCAAATGCAGCTAATGAATTTCCTTCACGAGAGATTAATGAAGTATACCTTAACCTTATCCTTCTTCACTGGCAGCTCATTGCACTGTTATGGTAAGTGTAGATACATGGATAGACATGGAGTCAACTTCCACAGTTATGCTGATGATTCGCAGCTTTACATCATCATACATTAAACCATTTTAAACGCATTTCAGTCCTCAAACTGAGGCTTTAGTCATCAGCCCTTTGGCCAGAGAAGGAAATGATGTGGGAATGTTTTTATTGATTGTAAAGCACTTTTTTTCCTTCTTTTTCTTTTTCAGCGCTTTATGAATAAATTCTGATTTGATCTGTGTTAGGTGTTCTGTTTGTCATTTAGAGTCTATTTGAAACCCTTCTTCATACATACATTTATTGAAATGAATTCACCCATTGTCCAGTAACAAGTATCAGTATCAGATATGTACCCCCAAAGGTGCTTTCAATCATATCACTGACAAAAAATGTGGTATTGCCCATTTCTGTTTAATATATCAAAATGAAAGTCTGGAATTTCACTGACAAATCTTCACATCCACTTGTCATTGGAGAAGCGCTACTTAATACAAATACAGTGGAAAATACAGCGCTGTATGTTCCTCAGATTTTTGAATTTTTTTGTTATAGAAAAAAAAATATTTTCAGGTAGAAGGCTTCATTTTAACAGAGACTGGGTTTGGCAAATAGCCGAGGCCAAGAATTGTACATAAGGTGGTAGCAACCACATTTGTGTAATTTTTGAAAATCACCTCACCACCGGTGAGTGCTGGGCTTTGTCTTTCAAAAGCTCTTGCACGGGTTTGGTCACTGAAACCTGGCAACCCTGACACAGACCAGTGTGTTCTGGAAACACATGGCTGCAGAAAGAAAACAGACACAATATGTTTATACACAATAGCAAAGACAAACTGCGGTGAAGTGTAAAAACATTTGATTCAAGAGGAATTCAGTACATTTCCTCCAGGAGATGGATAAATGCTCAAGCAAAGCATCTCATAAATGCTGGCCAAGTAACAAATCTTCAATTAATAATTTTATCTTTATTTATATTGAATATTCACCTTATTCTGCCCCGCCCACTTTTGCCGTTTTTTGCCACAGATACGCACTTTTGTTGTAAACGCACTTCCGTTTGACGAGAACTCCGTTAAAGCTAACGACGAACAAGGAAAGAGTCTCGCCGCTAAAATGTTAAAACAGGACTGCAGCGCGTTCGGCAACTTCCAGAATTAAGTTAATATTTTTGCAACAATCTAAGTCAACAGACATATTTTGTCAATTTTAAATAGAATGGTGACCAAGTTCAAGGTGTCGAGTTCACAAGCGAAGTCTATGTGGACGCAGGTCCAAGCTGCCCAGCATTTCGGTGACGCGTCTTTAGTGTTTTGTCCAGTGTCCAGCTTCCAGGGCCTCAAATGCCAGAGTTGAATTTTTTTTTGAGGAAATCTGCAGCGCGTCAACCAATCAGAAGTTTCCTCCTGAGCAGCAGCTATTAATCGGAAGAGTAGTCATTCCACAAGGCAGCAGGAAGCGGATTTGTGCCTATTTCAAACATGCCTCTAGGGCGTCAAACATGCGTGTCTCCCAACCCAAAAGAATAGGCGTCTAACCGGAGGCGTTGGGTGTGAGTTTGAAGCATAGAACTATAATTAAACCTGGAAGATGATTTCAAAATGGCGCTGTATTTATCCCTTTGGCGTATGCTCATTGGTGCATGAAGCCAAAACATTTTTTTCTTCCACATTACTTCCTGATATGGAGGCTGCCATCTTTGCTTTACTTCCTGATACTTCGTGACGACTATCCCCCATGATGCTTTGCGCGATGAGAGCGATCACACAGCAGCAAGTTTTTGTGTCATCATTGCCTTGTGTGATTGTAATTGAATTCTTCATAGTAAATCATATGTGAAAGTGTCTGAAATGAAATAAACAATACAACTTATGTTGTAACGGCAACTGTAGTTTCAACGGTTTGTAAAGCGTTTTGGGCGCCTATTAGGTGGAAAAGCGCTCTATAAATAAAAATTATTTTTCTTCTTCTTCTTCTTCTTCCAGGTATCCAGGTTCTTCCAGGTGGCCATGTCCACTTGCTTCTGTTTCTCTTGGAGCAGCCATTTAATGTGGTTCAGACTGCGGCTGCCACGTTTACTCTTGTCCAAATGCACTGCTCCCGGAGCGAATGCTCTAATACATCGACCTGACTAGTAGCAATGTGAGAACAATCTTAGGTTATTTTCCTTCCCAGAGCTCAAAGCTGCTTAACCAACAGCACGTGTTCACTTAAAGGTACAAGATGAAGCAAAAAGTAAAAAGTGGTATTAATGTAACAGACTGCTTTGTCCACTAACTAATGAAAAGTTAAGTCACTCTTTAAACCTGCCTTTAATTTTATTACACTTCGCATTCCCGAGGCGTGCTCCTGTTTAGATCCAGTGATAGGGAAGGTCTGATAGTCTGGGACTATGTTGTGAAAGCACACACTATTAGATCAGATGGCTTCCCTGATTCACGACACTTCCATTTATTTTTGACTCAGCTATAAAGCATCCACAAATACCCTTAAACTGCCAGTAAATTCAATAAATCTATTTTTTTTTTCAGATTAACTGGATTGGGTTTTAGATAATTCATTCATTTAATGAATACCTGGATCGTTTGGTCTCATGCAGCATGTCTCCTGCTGTGACTATATAAGTTTTGTAACTTTAACATTGAATAGTACTCTCAGTCTCACTTTTCACAAGACTGGTCCAGGTTTGGTTTGTGTACTGTGTTTTTCCAGTTTCTAACATCAACATACAACAAGATCCTAATTAAAGATGTAGATTTGCGAGGTTCAAAATATTCTCTGACGCGGACTTCGACTCATGGACTCGGACCTAAACTCGAACTTGGACTAGACTTTACAGCTAGCAATACTAATACTGCCGATCTCCATATCTGGTTTCATAAAAGAGCTTTGAAATCATGATTTTAAGATAATTCACTGGGGCCCACTGTGAGCACAACTCACAGCCAATTAAAAATAAGAAATCTTAAATGGGTTGGGGACTTTGACTTGAACATAGAGGACTAGGACTTGCACTGAGAGAACTGAGGACTTTCCCTGGACTCGAACGGTGAAGCCTTGAGTATGACATGGACTAAAGATTGTGACTCATATTTCTACATTAGTTATGATTGATTTATTCAATTTAGTTTGGCATGTTTAAATAACTAACTTCTCTATTTGAAATAACTCAGGCCTGCTCCTCTTACGTGTTACAGCGCTTGGATCAAATGGCTCTGAATTTCCGTTTCAGTTCCATTATAAAACCAACAGCCAACTTTTGTAATAATTAGGAAACAACAACAGATTAGAAGAGGCAGACTGATTAAAGCGATCATTTAGCAGCCTGCCACACAGCTGTAACATCAGGCAAATCTGGGGAAACTGTTTCTGCAAAGGCCCATTACAATTTAACAGAATGTGCTGCAGTTACGCACTCAACAGCGATTATATCAGGGCAAGAGAACACCCAAACATCTTTTTTTTTCATTGGGCCAGTGGTTGGAGGAATGAAAATGACATTGTCCAAAGTGAGGCATGAAAAGGAGCTGGCATTCCGTGACTGTCTTGGATCAAGTGTGCATTCCTACACACCATTATGTTTAGAGGACAAGACCAAGGAGCAAATGTCTTGTGGAGGTGGGACTGGTTCAAAAATGCGATAGCAGGAAATACACTTGTTGTTTAGGGTAGTGTCATGTTTGTCTAGGGCAAAATGTACATAAAAGGACATTAAGGCGATGTATATAATTCCCTTCATAAAATATTTCATAATCATTGTCTTGTGTCCCCATGAATGAGGGTCCATCACGTCCTTATCTCTATGGAGATGTTCCACAGTATATGGTCAAGAAAAATAAATGATAAATGTTTTATTGTTTTAGATGGTGGCAGATCACTAAGCTCTGAACAAAAAATGGAATTAAAAATAATTGAAAAGATTGAAAGGTGTATCATCTGAGCATTGAAGCAGCTCTTTGTGAATGTAACAGGCGGAACAATCCAGGGGCCCCTCTGGTTTCTGGGTGCTGGTGCCTGACGGCGGATCCTACATACAGTACAAAGGATGGTGACCTCAGATGAACTATAGTCCAACTCAACATCTCACTCCACTTCTGAGTATATAGGCTTAGTTACATTCACACTGAACAATTAAACACCTCAACTTTTTGCTAATTTTGTTAGATGTAGTTATGTATTTGGAATATTAGCCATAAACCATACACTGAAATTTCCAAAAGAGACGTGGCAATACAAGAATCATCTAAAAATGACCTAATCCACAAGGTCCAACTTGGAGAAGAAAGTTAGCCACAACCCTCTAAGTTACTGTATTTGAAATAATAATAGACAGTTATACTGTAAAAATGTAGCAGGCCTAAGGCTAAATGTCAAGTTCATGGATTAAGGTTTAAAAATGAACAAAAAGTACATTTTTTTTCTTTTTTTGGCTGCATTTACAGACAATTTCAGGCAGGCAAGAGTAAGGTGTAAAAAGCTGGTTATTTGTCTGGTTCGTGACTGTTTGGGAAACACTTAGTGATGAGTTGTTAAGTGATCCAGAGGAACCAATTCAGAGATTCAGAAGAGCCTATCCACAGTGAATGACAGTTGGTTCTTCAGTTGCTCCTGCTCAGATCTACTGAAAATCCACAAAAGCAGACATGGTTTGACAGGCACGCCACATTGTCGATTACATTTACAGAGTGGACAGACATATCAGTGATAGTCTGTAAACATAAGAAAAGTGAATGAGGAGCAGGCCATGTGAAAAAAATGATTTTTTTAGAGATAGAGGGATTTTTGTAGTATAATAAGAAAAGAGTATAATAAAAAAGTTAATTAAGAATATAGAGAACCTTTATTTGCTGTATTTGAATAAAATACAATGAATGATTTTTGGAGCCACGAGTGAAAATGCAAATTTAACACCTATGTTTATTCTCAGAAAGCCTGAACATGTATTGTCCAAGATAATAATAAAAATGTAACCAAAACCGCTAAAGACGTGGTGGAAAAGTGGTAAAGGTTTGCAGCTGTTTGGTGTACAGTGATCCCTCGCTATATCGCGTTTCATCTTTCACGGCTTCGCTGCTTCACGGATATTTTTACAGTGCGGATATTTTTACAGTGCATCCACTGAACTTCAGCGCACGCACAAGAACGGGACCCTTTGATGAGTCGTTCATTGCAGTTCTCAAATATAATCGAAGGTGGCATATCCGTTTATAAAAATCTTCTTGCTAAGAAAAAGAAATAGCGCCAACAACTACCCATAACCTGCGCCTTCAGTAGAAACAGACGCTACAGCGGAGCGGAGTCAGGACGAAGAGGCACAGACTGTGAAATACGCGAGTGACAATGTTTCCAACCTTGTATTACTATATTAAAATTATCGTTTTAAACAAATTTTGGGCTTTAAAACGGGTTTTGATTTTTGGTTTCATTCCATAGTTCAGTATTGCATTGTAAAATAATAAAAAATAAAGCTGTGACTACTTCACGGATTTCACTTTTCGCGTGTTATTTTTGGAACGCAACTCCCGCGATAAACGAGGGATCACTGTAATGGTAGGTATGTAAAGCTTGTGATGTGGTCTGCTTTGATTCCAGAGCTGAAATTTGAATACTGTGGTGCATGTTGGCGCAGGGGTTATAGTTAGAATGACTTTAGGTTGAGTCACAGGAACAGCTCCCAGAGTAACACAGGTGCAGAGGATGGGCACATTCATTGTATTTTGTGACTGAAAAAGAATTGGAAGAACAAATGCGAAGGAAACAGGTTTAAAATATGTCTTCCAGGAGCTATTCTTTCTCACTGTGAACTTCATGAACCACTCTGCCCTTGTGAGCATCCTAGAAGTGTCTCGTCAAAATAGTGGCAGAGTGGTTAGCATATATAGCATATATGCTAACCATATATAGGATGTTAAGAAGTAAACCAGGGCTCTCAAGTCTCACGCATTGACCGTGAGACACACGCAATTCACCTCCATCACACGCACACACGCCACACCTCGCATTTCTCACGCTGAAAAATCAGTCACAATTTTGAAGATATTGACCTTAATATAGTGCCAAATGTATGTGATTAAAATAGGGTTTTGTGGTGTTTTAAGCACTCCAATCAGTCAGTAGCATCTGAAATTTTCCACCTCCCTTTACAGCAAAGTAACATCGCCAAATATACATATATTTTTCAGTCGGCTGAAGTCGCTCGCTCCGCTCAGCCGTGTGTTGTTGTGAGTGAAGTGCACAGGCTCACGGTCCAACCTTTTCACAATAAAGCCCTCAATACAGGGAGCAAACGAAGGAACTTTTATCTTGAAAGCATCTCACAGGAAATGTTTAGTGTTTATCAGGGAACCTGACGTCGCAGACGCGCTGAAACTTTTTTGAGACTACAACCGCTCTATGGCGCAAAGACGCAACTTTGGCTCCCTTGTATTCCTTGTTCAAATTGTGGATTGTCACTGTAAACACAATGCACTCTTAAAATCTATATTATACTTGTGAATAATTACAGTATAATAAATCTTGACTATAATGACTAAAATTACACTAAATGTGCACCACCTTACCCCCCCCCCCCCCACACACACACACACAAATCTCACTCCAAACCATGATCAAAACTTGAGAGCCCTGTAAACTGATACCACTTTATAATAACTATGCTTTTAATAGCATGATCAAAGACTCACATAGTCAACAAATAGTTAATTAAACAATCAATCATGTCAAACAATCCCTGTCTTTTACCTTTGAACAATCACCACCTCAACCTCTTCATCTTCTCCTCTTCACCATCTCATACTCTCCCTTCATCATATCCACGCCAATTTTTTCCAGTCCTCTCTTCCATTCTGCTTCAAATGTTCTTGTGCACTACATTATTATATAACTTATGATAATGATTGTTCTTGGTTTGTTGGATAAGAACTGAGTTACTGTTAGGCTTCTATTCTCTGATCTTTCTGTTTACACTTTGTCTAGCCAAAACCAGCAGCACATTCTTTCTCTGCACGTGTTTCCTTCCTCGCCAGACATGGGTAGCGCTTCCAACATTTTACTTTTTAGTACAGGTTACAGTTACTCTAAAATATAAGCCTTGAGTCAGTGGCTGTAGCCAAAGTAACTACCCACACTGTTAGAAATAAAGTGTAAAATGTGTACCTTAAAGGGTACAACAGCGTGTCACAGGGGCAGTACCCTCAAGGGTACACACATTGTACCCCTAAAAGAGGGTACAATTTAGTACTCTCACATTTTGTGCCCTTTCAAAAGCAGATGTAAAATTGTGTTTAAATAAGAGTATAAAACTGGATAAGCTAGGTCTATTCATTTCTTTACATCCAAATTTCAGTAATATTATTTTACGTTTCATGAACTAACATGGTGATCCCGTTTTGTTTTGTTTTTAAGGGGCAGCTCAAAATTACATTTTAATGTTCATCAAATCCAAAACTTTATACATTTACATTTTTGAGATATAGAGTCCAAGATTTTCTGCATTTGTGACAAATATGGGGGAAAAAATATTTATTTATCATCAATATAAATAAGAAATTTGGAGTGTATGGATTGCATGACATAACTTCACATTGCAAAAAATATTTAGATAAATGTAAAATGTGTGGGGTTAGGGTCTGCTTTTATATTATTGTTGCTTTGCCTGGAATGTATCACATGACACTACCCTCAGAAACATGCATTTTTCTGTTAGCAAACTCGCCTCTTCACAGATCAGACTTGTGACTCGGCCTGGTGCTGTCAACTGTTTGTCTCCATAGAGTTGGATAAGTTTAATGCCATACTGTGGGACATTCATGAACCCTCCACCAAGTTACATGATGCACCTTTAATCAGTTTGTCTCAGTAAGCCGTCAACATCTCTGTAAACAGCTCACTTCTCGTGTTGATGCTGACAAGGTACAACACATGTTCATAAAACGGCACATTCGACACACACACACAACACACACACACACACACACACACACACACACACACACACACACACACACACACACACACACACGACACACTCTGCTTTGATGGGTGTTTTATTTGAACCTTTGTATTTGTCAATAATAAAAGTGTTTACTGTTGCACATGGCCTTCCTTTTCCCTATTTTTAATTCAAATAGATCTGTGATGTTGGTTCACCGCTCAGTTGGAGGCTAAGCCTAAATACTTGATTGATTCTAGTGCAGATGTTCCACAGTGCATAAACAGCAGAACCTTGAGACTATAATGGGGATTAAGACAAGTCCAGGCTGTTTTTTGCAACACTTAAGTCAAATGATTGTAAATCCTATCAAAGGCATGCGGCATTCTTTAGTGCAGATGAAGAGTTTAAAGGGAAACTGTTTGTGAGTTATACGAGAAAAAAAGAATATGCTTGTTTTTCACTCATTTGTTGTTCACTTGGAGACTGCTGTTTGTGGTCAGGCGTCAAAGGGAAATGATAACGATTGTAGTCAAGTTTGATCAAAACTGACAAAGCCTACATGTTGAGCTATTGTTAAAACACAACACAGAACTGCCATATGGTTTTCAGTTTTTGTATCACACAGAGAGAGATTGGAAACCAATAGGGTAACCCAAAGCTTATACACCCAAAACGTCTTGATTTCTTAGCGGGGAAAAAAAAAATCTATGTAATTCTCACTTTTTTATAACTCATGTGGCGTCAATGAAAAAGTGGAATGATGTCCAAATAAATGGAACAAGGAACATTGGCTTAAATGACAACCAAAAGAGGGTCAGGTGCTCACCATATAACTGACAAATGGTTGTTATTCATATTAATAAACAAAATAATATAATCTGTATTTTTTATCAAATATTGAAGATACATAATTTATTACGTTAAAGTTGAAGATATTAGTTAAGGGTAGAATTAAAACTGTCTTAATTTCACCACATTTTGAAATCAAGCTAAATAGAATATTTGTTTGGTGGTTATATTTAAAGAAACTATTAAAGGCATAGCAGCAATAGTAACAGTAGTAGTAGTCAAGCCTCCTGTGTTCCATATGGGCTGCCATTCATAAACTCATCAGATTCCCTTGTATGAACTTGCTGCAGCTCGTGCGCTCTGCTGCTGCTGCTGTGGATCACGTTGGCCCCTAGCGGCTGAAGATGGTAGTGCAAGTGACAACTCCGCATCAGCATCTCCAGAGAAACCGCTCCAGTAATGCAACTCGTTTAAATGCAACAAACACAGTGATAGTCCACGTGCATTTTCATGGACACATAATAATAAAAAAGTAAATGGTAATGTGTTTTGATTGTTTTCATTTAGAAGTGGGTGGTTGCCTAAATTCACTCTGCTATGAGTAATATTTTGTTTGAAGTAACGCTAGTCCTGTATTATTATTACTTTCCCCCCTGTGCGTAATTTTGGGTCTATTTTTTAATATTCCAGAATATGTTCATGATTTAATGTTGTGTCTGAGTATCAAGTTCACTCGTAAGTCACAAATCATCTCAGTAGGTAACGTACACATATATCAAATATTCTTGCAGATGAAAGTGTAAAGTAGCCAAAATACTTTACACTTTCATCTGTAGGTCTATTGGAATATTTTTGGCTACGATGCATTCCCGTGAACACCTGCGCACGAGGCGGGATATCCCATCATCAGTGCGGTGCCTGTGCCCTCCTCACATTGCTGAATGGGTCTTGGGGGGCTCAGTGTGAGGTGGAAACGCCAGCATGTGGGCTGATGGATGATGAACCGACACGGCGCGAGAGGAAACACACCACTTCATTAAAAAAGAAAAAAGGCACCGACACGCACGGGCACGGAGGGGAAGAAGCGTGCGCCTATGTCCCCAAACACACCTCCTCTCTCGCCTTCATTCCCTCTCCTCTAGCCCGCCCCTCTCCCTTCTGCGCGCTGATTGGACGAGGCCACTTCTTAGGAATGGCATCAAACTATTTAAATAGCCTTGCATTTTGTCCTGATTTAAAAAGAGACGGTTTTTAGCGGCGCCCATATCAGGACGCACAAGTTTGCAACCAAGACTGCATCGCTTTGGGAACTACTCATCACTTCACGTGTCGATAAAAGGGATTATTTTTGGATTTCAATTACAGTTTAGGGGATTTTATCTATTTTATCTTTGGTCTGCTGTTTTGCCAGCAGGTGAGTGTGCGTGATGTATTTTTTTTTTCTTCTAAAAATCTTAGTTTCTACGTAGATCTAAGTGCTAAAATCTAAGTTTCTACGTAGATTTTAGTTTAGTCAACTGTATGTGTTGCTTTTGTGATATGTGGTTTGCACAAAAGTTTGGTTACATTTTGTATTCAAGCTTATACAGTATTATGGGTCATTTTGGCGCGCGCATTTATCACATGTCATTGGCTTGCAGGCAGCAGACGAAAATGAAACTGATGGTGATAGTTTTGCTTTTGATGCTATGGACCTGTGACTGTGCCAGAGTCGCAGGTGAGTCTATTATTTTGTCTTTTCGTTTCTTTATTTTTTGTGGGACAATTTGTTCTACAAAGAAAACTTGTATTGCATTATTTTTATTACTAGTGAAGTCAATAAATCAGTAACATTTTGCTAAATTGAGCAACACTTAGAGACAGTGTTTTGCATGAGAGCAGTAACAGTACCTTTAACACATTTCAGTCTGATCTAAAAGTGATGAAAGTTGAGATTATATGAAAATCTGCATGTTTTTATTTCTTGTAGCTTCCACAGTCAATACTTATTCAGTGCTGAGTAATTTGGATTACTACTTTTTACTGCATTTGGTAAAGAATAAAGGATTTCACCCTGGGGATGAATAAAAGTCATTCTGATTATATTTATTCAGTGACTTCTGCCCATCTCGGTTTACCACTAAAGAAATAAAACAAAACAACAAAAAGTATGCATGTTTACATTATTTCAAGCAGATATTGATACAGCCACTCAGTCAATCAATTGTGTCAATATGTTGTTTCATTACTTTATGTTGAGAAAAATTGTGCAATGATTCTCAAACTGTTTGTCCTTAAAACACTCTCAGAAAATGTTTATATTCCCAAGTACCACTGAAAAACACAGTACAAAACACAGAAAAACTAATTGGTAATATCAGGAAACCAAGACTTCTAAACGATGTCAGCAATAGGACCTAACCAGGTATAAACTGAGACAATGCCCCAGGACTAAAATAGGTCTAAACCAGGGTTATTCCAGAGCTAAACCTAGTCTCAACTATTTATTAGCTAAACATAGGACATAGCATCACCATAAAAGTCCATGTACTCCAGTGTTCCCCTTTAATTTACTCTTTCATCCCCAGAAACCCGAGATGACAATGACAGCGTGTACGACCTTTTTGAGCTGGTCCAAGTTCCTAAGAAGAACCATGGGGTCACTTTGGTGAAGGGGGATGACCCATACAGTCCGGCCTACAAGATCCTCAATCCGGACCTGATCCCTCCGGTCCCAGAAGCTGCTTTTAGGGACCTCATTGACACCATCCACGCTGACAGGGGCTTCCTACTTCTGCTCAACTTCAAGCAATTCAAACGTACCAGAGGAAGCTTGTTAACGGTGGAGAAGAAAGATGGATCCGGACCAGTTTTTGAAATAATCTCCAATGGAAAAGCGAATACTCTGGACATCGTTTTATCCACAGAGAATAAGCAGCAAGTGGTGTCCATAGAGGATGTGGATTTGGCCACGGGGCACTGGAAGAACATCACGCTGTTTGTGCAGGAGGACAGAGCGCAGTTGTATGTGGGGTGTGTGGATGTGAGCACGGCAGAGTTGGACGCACCCATTCTGAGCATCCTGACGCAGGACACGCCCAACAACGCTCAGCTGAGGATCGGGAAGGGGGCAGTGAAGGACAGGTTTATGGTGAGTAAAACTTACAGTGTGGACATTTTTAAGTGGAACTCCATATCCATTGTTGTGTCATTTCTATTTTTATGATATATTGACATGTATTGACATTTTGTTTCAAGTATTATAATATTGTTACGATACCAGTGTGTTTGGTATAAGGCAAGTTTATTTATAGACCACAATTCGTCCACAAAGTAATTCAAAGTAATTCAAAGTACCGATACACTAAATAAAAGTGGGATAGGATTGATTCTAGTCTGTTGATTTAGTTCAGTTTATTGCAAAAGAACATTGTTAAGGTGAGGTATTCAAATAATTCACTTTCTTGTATGGGTTTAACAAAATGTACTGCCATATAACTTTTCTAATTCCATTCATCTAGGTTTGAGAAGGGAGACATTATGTTATGCTAAAGTATAGGGACAGCAAGGGTGAAATGAAAACGCCATTGTATTAAAATTACAATGACATTTCTACATATATTTACTATAGCTCTTTAATGTGTTTGACAGACAGCACATTTGTATTGCCTTCATTTTAAATTATAGTAAACCACATTACCTTCCAACAAATCTTAACCTGCTCTTATAAAGCTGTCTTGGCTTTTGAAGGGGGTCCTCCAAAATGTGCGGTTCGTCTTTGGCACAACTCTAGATGCCATTCTCCGCAACAAAGGCTGCCAGAACGGTGAGTAATCTGAGTCTCAATGCATCTTTTTTATATCCACAAGTCTGATCCAAGTCTTTATCAAATACATACAGATGATTTTCCCATTACACTCCCTCGAAGGCTGGGTAACACTTATGACAAAGGAATGCACCATGATACTGCCTGAAAGGGCTGTGGTTTTATATGGAATGTGCAGTGTTAGCTAATCATGTTTTAATAGGTAAATAATAGATAATCAACAGATTATTAATGATTCTGCTTCTAGTAATAGTTGATAGCACATTTATGTTCCATTCCCCAGTCTATGTAAACGAAGCAAAGGTGGGTCAGGTAGGACATCTGGCATAAAGATAGATAAGAATAAGTCAAAAGCCTGGTATAATAGTAATGGCAATACTACTATACTAATATGTTGCAATATAAAAAGGGTTCTCACCACACCTCTTCCATGGGATTTGGAAATTCCTTCAACTCAGCTGAACTCATTTTGTAATCTTTGATTATGTTCCCATGGTCAGTAAAAACACATTGTTTTGAAAATACATTCTGACTTATGTTTTCATTTTTCATTTTAGCGCTGTCAAGTGAAACTTTGCTGTTGGAAAACATCAACGGATCCTCTGCCATTAGGACAGAGTTCACAGGACACAAGACAAAAGGTATAAATCGAATACTAATTGATACTAATACTAGTATAAAAACTAGATACTCATTTGAGCAAGTATCTACACATAACAAAAATACACATAATACACATAAATAAACACATAAATAGGACAATATTTGACCTTTCCTGAATAGTTTTTGAATGATGTTATACTTAAACTGGTATATCGCCACATGGTAAATATAGAAAGTACTGTTTTTTTGTGATGAAAAAAACCCTAACTCTATCTATATCTTATATATTGCTTTTTTGTGTTATCATTGTGATATTGACATATTAACCCTATTAACCCTAAGTATCTAATCAAGTTTTAAATATTAGTATCTTGTCTTATCATGTGTGTTTTGTGTCCTAGATCTTCAGATGGTGTGTGGCTTCTCCTGTGAGGACCTCATCAGTATGTTCAAGGAGCTGAAGGGCCTTGGTGTGGTGGTGAAGGAACTCTCCAATGAACTGCGAAGACTGGTAAGAAGGAAATATGTGACCATCCCAACTAATTACTGCCCACCTCAAAGATGGATGATTCATTACTCACTATTGCCATTGGGCAATGCTCTCCCTATGAATGTGTTGGTGTGGACCATGGAGACTGGAGACCTTCGGCACATAATACCTGCCATATCTGTTTCTGTCTGCCCCTGGCTTTTTGTGGCTAGCCATTTACACTGAGGGTTAATGGACCACTTTAACACCTTTGGGAAGCTTGACAACAAGCCCTGACAATATTGTGCTTTGTTTTATCTTTATTTCAAACACCTTATGTTACCATTTATGTTATTATTGCATATACTATATATTACCACTCTAGTTTGTGATTTTTCTTTTTTATTGACATTGGCAATAAAGCTAAAGAGAAACAGAAAATGTACGTCATTATTTATTTTTAAAATGGACAAATTCGATAAAATTTGATTTGAGGTAGTGCAAAGAGGTAGCGCAAATAAGCGCTATCACCCCAACATCAAAAAGAATAGTATTATACTATTCTATACTTCTAGTTTTTTACCCATGTTCTGTGTTCTTTCTCTTTACCCAGTTGCACTGACCTACGAGTGTCATATTAACTTACGTTTGTGGTTTTCTTTCTCTCTCCAGACTGATGAGAACAATCTCATCAACAATCGCATTGGGATCAACAGCGGCGTCTGCATCCACAACGGCATCCTGCGCAAAAACAAAGACGAGTGGACTGTTGACGACTGTACCGAGTGCACTTGTCAGGTGAGCACCACAATCACCACAACCACCACTACAACTACCACAACAACCACCAACAACACCACAACTACCATAACCGCCACCACTATCACAACAACCACCACCACCCACCACACCTTTCCCAAACAACACCACAATCCGCATAACAACAACCACCACCGCAACTATCAAAAAAACATCATCACAACAAGAACTACAATAATCAACACCACAGCAGTCTACAATAAAAAAACACAACTACTACAACTACCTTCACAATTACCAACACCACAACTGACACAACAAATACAACAATCATTACCAAAACTACCAGCACAACCACAACAAACACTAAACTACCCCCCACAGAGGCTCGGGGGCAGTGACCAGACAATGTATCTTGAGCGACACACTTCTGCACCCCCTTTCTGGGCGTCTTTGGCACCGTACTTTGTGTTGTAATGAGCACGTAGTGTACAGACACAAGACAGATGGGGTCATTATCCTCTCTGTGTACAAAGTGGAAGGGTGGATAGTTCAGGTGCAGATAGTTGGCTAAGAATCGTTTTCGTGCGTTTTCCTGAGGGCTTTATATCCAGATGTACCCTTCATTCTCAACATACAAACTACTCCTGTTTCCTTATTTTCCATTGGTGATTAGATCCAAGAGGTTTTGCATACTTAGAGGCACTTGTTATCCATGCAGAGAACCACACAGGTTGAGCCGGCAACATGAGCCTGGTGCAGCTCCACACTAAAGCCCTTTATGCTTCCCTCATTCCTGGCTAGTGGAATCAAAGCAGGTGGTTGTTTGGAAGAAGTCTCTCCACTGGCCACGTTAGGCTCTTTTTGACTCATGGCATGTGAGGAGAGAAGGTGTAATGAGCTGGTTGCACGTACATGGGGAAAAAAAGGATGAGTGGACCAGGATGGAATACAGTAAACATAGTCGAAGATATTGGCGATTAGGAGTTTGAATTTATTTAACGACATTCAACTTCAACTTTCCCAAAGGGAAAATAATTGCGTGGATAGTTTGCTTTATTCAGCTTTACAAGAATAATGTGTGAATAAAGCAGTCCAAGAAAGTATAAGAGGAAATTATAATAGGCAGTGGCTTAGAGGGTTAAGTGTGAAATGTCTTGCAACCACAGAGTAGCTGGATCAAACCACATCCAAAAAAACTGTTCCAAAGACATGTTCCAGCATTGCCAACCATTTTTACAGAATGAATTGTTCAAAGTGGCATTCCAGAATGAATAAAGATAATAAAGACAGCCAAACAAATTAAATTGGGACTAAACCAAATCTATACCAGATCTAACTTAAACCTAACCAAACCATAAACCTCTGTTGTAAATAAGCTTTAAACCAGGTTGAAAATATGGCAGTTATTATGTTGTAGACAACTTAGTTTCGCTAATGCCATGTTTATGCTAATCCCGCTTTGTTTGTTGCAGAATTCAGCTACTGTGTGTCGTAAGATCTCCTGCCCCCTGATCCCATGCGCCAACGCAACAGTTCCTGATGGAGAGTGCTGCCCCCGCTGTGGCACACGTAAGTCTGCAGTTAAAAATACACAGAATTATGCTCAACCATTGTTGAATTACTTACTTTACATATTGTGACAAAAAGCTAAACTACTCAAGCCAGTAGTTAACTAAGCTGAGAGCTGACCAAGGAATCAAACATTTTAAACTGGTCCAACTAAACAGGTCTAAAATGGGTGTAAACCATTTATGTGTTTTGCTTAAATTTACCACCTGAAACAGAAGAATGAAGAATAGACTTTTGATCACTTCAACAAGACCAAAGGTCAAAGTTTTTTGCTACATAAAACTACACACAAAGCAAATCTTATTTTAGATTCTTTAAATTTAAAGTGCCTCTACATTTGAAACAGACAAACAGAACCTTTGTTCACCAAACATCTTAAACTAAATTGAATGGAATTGGCCTAAATTGGTAAAATGGAAAATTGCCTCACTGTTTTATGTGCTCTATAAGGCATAATGACTCAATGACATATTTGTCATACCTACAAACCTTTGACCAAATTTCTTCCAGCCTTAAAATCAAAATAATCTTGCACACTTGTTGGAGTCATTATACACCCCAGGGTCATGTTTTCACAATCTGTTTCCACCAAAAGAAAACTGCATTCATTCATTGTGGCATTCATTGGTTCAGAGGGACAGTGGCTCTACTATTCTGACTTATAGAACACATAGAGTGGTGTCTGTCTACTGGTGCGCTGCTAAAGTGTAAACCTTGCCTGAACAAAATTAATTCAATGATTAAAACAAGGCTAAACAAATTATACATCTTAACCAGTGTAAGACCAGACTGAGCTTGAGTTAAAGACTAATGAAGCATATAAAGTTGAACTAAATCAGGTCTAAGAAAGTTGAATCCAGCACTAAACCATGATTAAATTTCTGATTCAATGGATAAACAAGGATTTGTTGTTTTTAGTCTATTTATTAATTAATTTGTTTTATGTTCCATTCACCTTATTCTGCTCAGATCAGTTCTATTCACCCCGCTAAGTCCAGGTACACGGGGTACACCCACTCTGTTTTTCAATAATGGCATATTTTTCCCGCAAGTGCCACATCACAGCTAAATCCACACCATTAGCCTTATGTGTAAATGAACTTTCCTCTCTCTCTCTTTCTCATACCCAGCGAGTGACTATGCAGAGGACGGCTGGTCTCCCTGGTCTGAATGGACGCATTGTTCAGTGTCCTGTGGGCAGGGCATCCAGCAGAGAGGACGGTCCTGCGATCGTATCAATAACAACTGTGAGGGCACCTCTGTCCAGACCCGAGACTGCTACCTGCAAGCGTGTGACAAGAGATGTAGGTTAACACTACACACTGCGGACAGTATATACACTTCCATGTTTAATGAATCATAATAAAACACATTCATTTCTATGACTTACCCTAATGTATCTACTTTCAGTGGTACTTCTATAGAAACAAATAGACTTCAACTAGGAAAGATTTATTGTATTAACACAATAGTGAGGCGGGGGAGGTGATGGTTTTACTGTGGTGGAGGAGTTTGAGGTACACAGAACAGTGGAGGAAAAGAGAGGGCACTTGTATGAATAACTTGCAACGTGATGTGTCATAAGGTAGACAATACAGTCTTCCTGGTTGAACTTATTTCAGCTTATTTTTCAATGATTTTGTAACTTTTGATGCACAATTTGTAATGATTTGTTTTGTATAATGACATAGTATTTATTGCATATTACAGTCAAGCAGGATGGCAGCTGGAGCCACTGGTCGCCCTGGTCGTCCTGCTCAGTCACCTGTGGAGCAGGCGTCATCACTCGCATTCGCCTCTGCAATTCCCCCACTCCACAGCTAGGGGGCAAGGAGTGCGTCGGAGAGGGGCGCCAGACTGAGAAATGTCAGAAGTCTCCATGCCCAAGTGAATGCATTATACAGTTTACATGGCATTACATTTCTTTTCATGGTTGAAGCATGACCTAACTTCAGCTTTGATGTATTTTTAGTCAACGGAGGTTGGGGTCCCTGGTCACCATGGGATACCTGCTCACTCACCTGTGGGGGAGGAGTACAGACCCGAAAACGCCTGTGCAACAACCCACCTCCCAAATATGGCGGCAAAGAGTGTGTTGGAGAGGCCAAGGACACTCAGATGTGCAACAAGAAACCCTGCCCTATCGGTAAGACGTTTTGTCGAAGTCCATGTTTGATGCGAATATTATTTAATTAAATTAACTTTATTTACTGTATATTTCAGATGGCTGTCTGTCCAACCCTTGCTTTGCTGGAGCTAAATGCACCGGCTTCCCTGATGGAACCTGGAAGTGTGGGAAATGTCCCACTGGGTACACTGGAAATGGCATCAAATGTAAAGATATTGATGAGGTAATACTGTATGAGCATACTATTACTTAAACATTTTAGGATTGGTGAATCTGTGAATTAATATTACTCATAGCACTACTTTTGCGATAGTGGTTCGTTAGCTTATCATCGCATTCAAACAGGGAAAGAAAATGCTGGAGATTTAATATCAATAGCCAATACGCCTTAATAATACGTGTAAATACTGACCCTATGTATGGATCTGTCTCTACCACAAAGAGACAGATGGTGGTAAAGAGAAGGAGACTGAAAGACTTTTGCTGTTGGAGCTGGAGAAGAAGAGGGTTGTGTGGCTTAAGTGGCAGTGTAGAGATAGAGATACGTTTATTTGAATGGCTTGAAGGGTTTTTGATTGAGAGGCAAAAGCAGCAGGCTCTGATTGGCTGACAGTGACATACCGGTGATGTAAATACAGTCTTTCTGGATCATTTCACTTCTCCACTTCATTTAAAGTTATCTTATATATTCCTTTACTGAAACTGTCTTGGAAACCCCTCCTTAAGCCCATTGTTGCGGCAAAACCATCTAAAAAACTGCACACACCATATTTACTCTGCCTACCTTTCTAGTTCCTTAACATTTATTCTTTTCCCCTCATAAACAGTGTAAAGAGGTTCCAGATGCCTGCTTTGAATTTAACGGGGTGCACCGCTGTGAGAACACTGAACCCGGGTACAACTGTCTGCCCTGTCCTCCTCGCTACTCTGGACCCCAGCCGTTTGGCAAAGGCGTGGAGTATGCCGCGGCTAATAAACAGGTGAGTACAGCCCTGTGTGACATAAAGCTATCACTTAGGATAGAACAAAGGCAATAGGATTTGTCTAAGCAGCGTAAACAGTGATTGGGGAGATATTAAGGGTGTCTAAGGATACGGATGAGTTGCAAGACAGCTGTAGCTATTTGTTAAGATTGTTTTGCTTTGGTTTGCACATATACCTTATTATGAAATTTGAGCTGTGGTAGCTTGGCACCTGCTTCCAGTTCCAAATCCTTTTGTTCACTTTTGATAGATACTTATTATTGAATTCCAGGGGCACAATTTAATAGCTGCACATTTTGAGACGTTTTAATCTGCTGTCTAGCCATCATAAAGATTTAGGATGAATATATTTTAATATCATGGTTTTATAATCACAAGAATTATAGTCAATTTTGTAAGAAAGCAGTATAGTCATGTTGTCTCGTTTAAATCAGGGGTTTCCAAACTTTTTGAAACGCATATAAAGCAGAAGGCTACAGACGAGATGACAATGAAGTGAATCTGAATCATTCAAAATTTTGCATGTTTTGATGATCTACCTCACCTTTTATAAAGGTATAAATGTTAGACATCAAAATGTTTGTTATTTAGGGTATGATAGCAGATGTATTTCCAATTTTACAGTAAAAAGTACTATTTGTTGACATTTGGGCCGATTTAGCAGGAAGCCTGAGGGCCAACAAAAATCGGTCTGAGGGCAGCATTTTGCTCCCGGGCCAGGTTATGTCTTCATGCATATTACTTAAGCAGCAGATCTGACAAAGCAAAATATCGGCAGATATATCACCTAACCAATGCTTTATTTTTGTAAAAATAATATTATATAACATATATAAAAATATCTCATAATAACTGTGAAGCAGAAGAATTTTACATGTCATAATACCACTCATTCAATCTTTCTTAATCATGTCCTATAACTTTTAAGACATTTATTCCAGACAAATATTTCCTTACAGCCTACAATAAAATGCTTCCATCATTCCCTCCAGAAGTTTTTATATGGTGAGTGTTTTTTACCATTTCCCTCATAGGTCTGCACTCCTCGTAACCCCTGCCTGGATGGGAGCCATGACTGTAACAAGAACGCACGCTGTAACTACCTGGGACACTTCGCAGACCCCATGTACCGCTGTGAGTGTAAGCCTGGGTACGCTGGTAACGGACACATCTGTGGAGAGGACACAGATCTGGACGGGTGGCCCAACGCTGACCTGGTGTGTGTGGAGAATGCCACCTACCACTGCAAGAAGGTATGGACAGAGTTTGTACGCTCAAGCGGTTGTTCTCAAAGTGTTCTCAGGGCTTTTTCACTGTTGGTGCGATGTTCTGTTGCTATGGCTAGTTTCCATAACAGTAATGCTTTGGATATAGTATATTTGTAGTAACTCTGTGTACAGTGTGCATTTGTTGTGGATTTGAATAAAACAATTAGAGAAATGTATATACACAATATTTATGTGACGTTTGTTATAGGATAACTGTCCTAACCTTCCCAACTCTGGACAAGAAGACTACGATAAGGATGGAATCGGAGATGCGTGTGACGACGATGATGACAATGATGGTATTCCTGACGATAGGGTGAGTGACAGAAATCTGTCTGCAAACAGCTGAATTGAAAAATGTTCATTTAAGAAAGAACATCTGGCTTAAATCTCATGAAAATAACATCCACCTCTTGATCTGTAACAGTGAAGGTGATCCAATTGTAAAACTTCACATATTTTTTTGTTGTGTCGGCAACAGGACAACTGCCCGTTCATCTACAACCCTCGTCAATACGACTATGACAGGGACGACGTGGGGGATCGCTGTGATAATTGCCCCTACAACAGTAACCCCGACCAGACCGACACCGACAACAACGGAGAGGGAGACGCCTGTGCTGTGGACATCGATGGAGACGGTGAGAAGAAAGACCAAACATACAGTTCATTTGTTGTTCATGTTTTTATGTTTATCAGAATAAAACTCGCACTGTACCGTCCAGCTCCAGGGACAGCGCTCCATCCATGGATTTCAGAATGATGAGAAATTAGGACTGCTGCCATAGCGATTGACAATTTAGAAACAAAATATCATATCTTTTGAATGGGAAACAGTTCTTATAATGTTGCGTATAACAGGAAGCTGAAACCAATGAAGTGAAATGAGTTTAGACTTAGAACATAGATTTCCAAAAAGCAGACAAAAGCTGCACTGAAACAACAAGCGTTGTGAAGTTTCTTTAAAATAATTAGTTGCTGAAACAAATCCGAAAAGAAATCAGTCTCCAAATTGTCCCCCATTAATATATTTGAGCCGTTTCTTTATGGTAAATTTTCACTTTCAAGATTAAAACCAGGTAAATTCCCTTTTGTCCTCAGGAATATTGAATGAGAAGGACAACTGCCCGTATGTATACAACGTGGACCAGCGTGACACGGACTTGGACGGTGTGGGAGACATGTGCGACAACTGCCCTCTGGAGCATAATCCTGATCAGGTGTGTGGACCCAGACGAGCCCTTTACTTCCACCTCAGCCACCAGCCATAATCCCCATTCACCGCTCTCTAAGGCTCTGCATATATCTCTCTTTCTGCTTCCTCACGCCATGCAAAGAACTGCAGGGCAGATGGGCTCAATAAGGCGTGGTGGGGGGTGAGGGGCCTTTTCAATGGACCCTTTGACGTTAGCTGGCCCCGGGGTGGGTATATTAGCGGAGCGCACAAGGTTGGTTCAGTCCACCTGTGCCATGCTACAGTGGGGGATAGGAATGTGATGAACAACGGGGCAGAGTGAGGTGAGGGAGGGGGGAGCGGGAAGAATCTAGACTTGTGGCCTTTAAAATAAAGGATTGAATTCAAGAACTGAAGACAAGAGATAAGGCAGCAATGTTTTCTTCTGATAAGCAAGCGTTTAAAAATGTGATCTTAGAATAGACGTGGCTAACATTAATTTATTCCATTACAGATTGTAACACAATCCAACAGAAATGTGCTGGAATGAGCATATAAATTTGGTTTTGAGTTTTAAGTAGCGTATGTAAAGTGAATGGACCATAAAACTACCTTTAAGTTTATAGTTGATATATATAGATGTACATGAAAGACAATAATCATTTTGACCTACTCTGCTTTATTCTAAACTGTGTTCAGAGTGAACATTTCATTTACTTTATCCCTTGTCCCTCTCAGGTGGACTCAGACGATGACCGCGTTGGGGATAAATGTGACAGTAACCAGGACATCGATGAGGACGGGCACCAGAACAACCTGGACAACTGCCCGTACATCCCCAATGCCAACCAGGCCGACCACGACAAGGACGGCAAGGGAGACGCCTGTGACCATGACGACGACAACGATGGTATCCCCGACGACAAGGACAACTGCAGGCTGGCCTTCAATCCTGACCAGCTCGACTCAGACGGTAAGAAGAACTGAATGTGGAGCATAAGATGACAAGAGTCTTATCTTTGTTGTGGGAAGTAAACAGGAGTAAGATGAGGCATTTGGACGGTGATTGGCAAACAGAGAGACTGACTTGAAAAAAGACCAATCAGGAGCTGAGTTAGACGGGTGTTACGTAACATCTCTCTTTCTAAAACATATGAGCAAACACAGGTGGATTATATGGCTATACATCATTTTTGGCCATATACGTTTGGAGATTGAAAGATTGCTAAAAATATATAATGTATAACTGACACTGAGCGTGGGTGCGTTTGGTGATTTATCAAACTAGTTTCAAAACGCTTATTGAGCCTTCAATTCACTTTTGGGCTCCATCTTCATCTTCGCTCTTCTGTGAGTTTTCAAACGTGTTCGCTTCCTGGATTTAGTCCAAAAGTCTGAACTTTCACATTCACACTACACAGAACTAGACCTTGGTCTTGACCGAGATCTTTTAGGTTCAGACCTGTGAGACCAGCTGTTGGGTTCCGACCACAATCCATAGGAGTGTTCATACCTGGACTTAGGACCAAACCGAATAGGAAAGTCCTAAAGTCTGGTCCAAACGTGCAAGTGTGAAAGCATCAGAAATCCCAGCAGGTCAAGTGTTTTCCCATCAAGGAGAGGATTGCTGGTTCAAAAACCTTGGGCTTTAGACATAACAGCAAGTAGTGTGAAACGGAGGGGTAAAGCTATAGAGAGACACAAATTTGGTCAAGTGTGGTCATGAAAGTTGAATGTTTGTCGTTCCAGGCGATGGTCGTGGAGATGCCTGCAAAGACGATTTCGACCAGGACAATGTGCCAGACATTTACGACGTGTGTCCAGAGAACTTTGACATCAGTGAGACGGACTTCAGAAAGTTCCAGATGGTTCCTCTTGACCCCAAAGGCACCTCTCAGATCGACCCCAACTGGGTAGTCCGGCACCAGGGCAAAGAGCTAGTCCAGACTGTCAACTGTGATCCTGGCATCGCTGTCGGTAGGTTCAACATCACCTATGTGTCACCATTTTGTTTTTTAAGAAATCCTGGTCCCGCTAAATGTCTTTTCTTCTTATGTATTGACATTCTTTCTTTTTTACAAATAGTAGTGAAATTGCACTGTATCAGATGAAGTTGTTTTTTTCATGTCAGATAATGTTATTAATTATACAATGCTGTTCTAGTATATAGAAGGTAATCAAAAGCATAATACTCCATCTTAACAAATAACTTTTAACAAGTGCATTTAAAGCTAAATATTTTTGGAGTCACAATTGGTTTTAGAAACAAAACACAGTACATGTCATAACAGCTTTTGCACTCTCTCCAGGTTACCATGAGTTCAACGCAGTGGACTTTAGTGGAACATTCTTCATCAACACAGAGAGAGATGATGATTACGCAGGCTTCGTGTTTGGGTACCAGTCCAGCTCCAGGTTCTATGTGGTCATGTGGAAGCAGATCACCCAGACGTACTGGTCCAACAAGCCCACCAAGGCGCAGGGCTACTCTGGACTGTCCATCAAAGTGGTCAACTCCACCACAGGCCCCGGGGAGCACCTGAGGAACGCCCTCTGGCACACAGGAAACACCCCAGGACAGGTGAGAACAAAGGGGGTGCAAAGTCATGACGTTTGTTATGATATAAGGAATTTACTAAAACAGATTTTTTTTTTTTTTTACGTGGTAGAAATGGTAGTAATCTGGACAAAAATATATTCCTTGACCTTGGCACTCATTCCTAATTCCTAATTCCTAAACAAATAGTTTACCAAAAATGATTTAGCCTTAGTAACTACTTAATTAAGAGGTTAGAAATTAGGATTAGGTTATTAGGGTAATTAATTAATTAGTTACTAAGCCTGAGTCATTTCTAATATATGATTTGGTTACTATGAATTAAGTCTTTGTTCATGTTTTAAGGCACAAAAAACTATGTATTATATAAAGTGTTACCTGAATTTCTTAGTATTTTTAGAACTAGAGAATTTCAATGTAATTATACTTTATTTGGGGTCACAGCAATAAACTTTTTAATTAACTGAAAGAGGAACGAAAAGTAACTATTATTAAAATGTTATAGTATATAAGTAATGCAATTAATGCAATTTTATTGATTATCTTATTTGACAAACTCGACTTTCTGATTCAATCATCATTCATTTTACTTCACATTCAATGTATTATTAGGCCCAAGCGCTATAAACTGGAAAAGGGCTTGTTTTAGTTAATTATTAAGCTGACTAAGCTCAAACACTTAAATGTACTGACATTATTTTTATTTTCACATAAACTAGGTCCGTACTTTATGGCACGACCCTAAGAACGTTGGCTGGAAGGACTTCACAGCCTACAGGTGGCATCTGATCCACAGACCAAGAACAGGACATATCAGGTGTGGACAATTTACCACAGATATGCCAACAACTGTCTGTAAAAAAGTGTGAATGTAATTTGATTTTTTTTTGGACAGAGTTGTAATGTATGAAGGAAAGAAGATCATGGCGGATTCGGGCAGTATCTACGACAAGACGTACGCTGGAGGTAGACTAGGACTCTTTGTGTTTTCACAAGAGATGGTTTACTTCTCAGACCTCAAGTATGAGTGCAGAGGTAAGGCCTTATCCTCTATACAGTCGATATAAAACTATATACTCCATTTATACAAGGCTCAATATGAAAAAAAATATCAATTCTAAGCTACTGAGCCATGAATGTATTGTTTTCCGTTACATATTGGTAAAAAAAAAAAGGGAAAAAAAGGAACAAGATTTCATGTAATCTAGTCTGGTTTATGAAAGTGTGTCATTAGGAATTTTAAAGACGAAGTGACTTTTCTTCAACCGCTACATTGAACATTCCCACAAAATAGCAAAAACAATTAAGTTATAATATTGTGATAATTGTTTTTTATTTTGGATGTTGTTGAAATCACGCTTATCTCTGTTCTAATTCTTTCATTGTTTATTCTCTTACCACCAGATGCATAAACGCCGGGCGCAGGTTAGCTCTGAGGAATGCACCTTCTTTTGTACAAATTTGGAACTTTTGTTGAACTGATGCAAAGTCCAGGGACTTATTTTATCTTTGCCACAGATTTATTTTTATTTGTTTCCTGCGGCACGCACACTCGGACAGGACAGGGTGGCAACGAAGCTGGTTCGGACCAAACTGCTAGTCCCTCTTTAGCCTGTATTTGGCAAGAGAGAGTTAAAAACGTGTTTCTACAATTGAGCGTAGTCTTAACCCATTCATCGCTGGGTTGGATGGTCCCTCAACAACTATGCACTTCTCAACCATTCTCTGTGACTTTTAAACTCTTTGGACTGGATTTCCCGAAGAGAAAAAAATATTCCTGCGTTTTAATTGTAGATTTTGAGAACTTTTAACGACAAAGTTGAAAAAAAACCTTCATCTTACTATGATTTTTTTTCTTTTTTTTTCTGTTGAACGTTTGGGTTTGGATGAGATCATGAAAGTGGTTAAAAGCATTTGCCTGTAAGATGAACTAGTAGGTGATTTTGAATATACAGAACTGTCAAAAGTTTTAGTGGAAGGGGCGTGCAATTTTAGAGTGAAATTTGAAGTAAATTTTAGTAACTGGATTTCGATACCTATTTTTGGTTTAAGAGATGTAAACCATCATCATCCAAATGTGGACAGAAGACACAGGCTTAACTAATTCAAAAGATACAATTAATTAGTTAATCAGGCTTTTGCACTGTACCGTATTTACATGTGTTGCTTGGTTAGCCTGTCCATTCTCAGGTGAAATTTTCTAAGGAACGCAAATATTAAAAACTGTAGATTTAGCTGACTCAAAGCCAGTGCTCCTCCTTTAAACATTTGTCGGTATCCTCACCTTCAGAGGATTTAAAATTTGTGTAAATACATGTAATTTATTGACTCGTTGTCTACAATGTAGGCAGTTTACGGAACTATAAATATCTCCAATACAAGTCAAAGCTACAGCAGCGGGACGTGTAATAGGGTTGCATGATAGGAAGAAAATATATAAAGCAACAATATTCAACAACAATATTGCGATTATGTTTTAAGGACATTTTGACGTTTAAGTAGAGTCACCAAATAGTACTGGTATAAAAATCTAAACTTGTGGACCAAATTTACAATAATAATTATAATTTGTCTGTCATATATAGCACTTAGCCTTACAATTTATGCATCACACACTCAATCCCCACCACAACCACACTTTCATACATAGGAAAGGTGGAACAATATTCAATACTCAAACTCTCGACTTTCTGGTTAGTGGGTGAATACTTAACATCATACACCACTGCTGCCTCATCAAGGCAAACTTAGGACTGGTTTACTGCTTTTATGTATATTTACTTTGCTGATATTTCAATATTCTATGCAGCCCTGATGTCTACTGCTGTCCTATGCTTTAAATAATAGGCTATTATTAAGTGTAAATTGTGCCTTTTTTCAGTTAGAGAAACACAAAAATGATGTACAAATATTACCTCAATGTCGTTGTACAATTTGATCAAACAAACACAACTTAAGTACTTTTACATTGTAGTGTTACTGTAAGCTGTAAATAGTCAAACGTTTCATATTTTTAGACTTCCTCTTCCCCATATCAAAATGCTTTATGCGGTTTTAGTTGGTAAGTTATTGGTCTTTCTTGTTAGCTGTGAGTGAATGGGTTGTGACTGAGAGTGAGTGTAGATTTTGCTATTTAAATAATTTATCAGAATTTGGACGCATGTGAGGCTTGTGTTTGTATGTATAAAGGTTTGCACACTGACATGAGGACGCTCTGTCCGCTTTGAATTTTTCTTATGTTATGTTATGTGTGGTGCCATTGTTTTTGTACAATTAGTTTTCTTGTCTTTAAGCTGTAAAAATGCTGTTATTTTTATTCATAGTGATTATTTTGTTACCTCCTTCAACATGACAATAAATAGCTGTTAACATTTTCGAAGCTGACTCAATTTTTTTCCTTTTCAATTTGTCATTTTCCCTTTGTCAAATCTCCAGTTAAATATGATGTATGCACGAGGACTAGATAAATCCTTCAGCTTGGCACTCTTAAACTAACTCAAAATCTGGGCTGACACTACACAGGGCACTATGAGGGCTCATGCCATTTTTGTGCTGTCTGAATGCCCAAAAAGTAGTGCAATCAAAATGCAGAAATGAGAAAAACAACTGAACACAGCACATTTGAATAAAGCAAGTAGAAGAAGTATTTTTAACAAAGCACTGTTGACCTGTTATTTGGAATCAATTAAAAAAAAAATTTAATAAACTTTAAATGCATACTTTAGCTTGAGCTGAGATGAATAGATTTCCATTCCAGGCCAATTCCAGGCAATTTAGATTTTTACACTAAGATGCATTTCGACTAAAACTTGTGTGATTAATATTAGTCCATGATGCGTGTCAAGCAGATTAGACCAATATTTATTCCAGATTTTTTTTTTGGTGGAGTTTATTAGACTTTATTCACCCACGTCCCCAGTGACTCTGACGGGTCGCTCTGTGAATGAGGCACTGTAGAGGCTAAAGAGTGTGCAGGGTGAAAGAGGGGTTAGGGGCTGGGGTGGACATTCGGGCCCTAGAGCACGGTCTCAACAATGAATATAGCCACTGCACATTGTTTCTGACAGTTTGTCCCAGTTGCATTAAAGAAAGGGTCAAATGCAGAGAGTAAATCCCCCACTGTACCAATGAAGTAAACTATAAAATACTATTACGCGTATTTAAATGAAAAAAAGCACAACTGCAAGTCCAATAATGACCCCATTTTAAACTCACCATGTTCAACTAGTCAACAACCCCTTTAGACATAACAACCTCTCCAGGCCCTAAACAGAGTAAGTATGTGTGGAGCGGAAACATGTGGAATGTAGCAGAGACCTTAGCCCTGAAGCTTCATCTCCGAGACCCCGTGTGACCTCTGCACTCAAGGTCAAACTTAGCACACAGTAAATATTGGTCTGGCACGAGCCCTAGTTCCACAGCACAGCAGGACTCTCAAAGCAAAATAGAGCACAACCAGGCCGCATACAAAGTCCTGAAAGTGAAAATGCTTTTGAAAATCGGACTAAGAAGGTTCCAGGTCTGATTTCCAAACAGAATTTAAACTTTTGGATACTTCTAGCAAACAAAGCTGAATATTGTTTACCTAATAATGATTTGAGGTGCACTATGTAAGTTTTCTGGATCACCACCTGTTTCTCTATGGCCTCTACATGGCGCCACCAGGACACATTACAGGTAAGATCTGTGGAGAGATAACCCCGCTTCCCTTGTGAGGGATTTCTAGCATCAAAAACACCTGTACTTGAATGGATGCAAGATAGGTAAGTTTAACATTACAAACATTACAAGACAAGTAATAACATTTCCCCCCCAAATACACTATACACCTGTAAATCCTGAAAAAAAAAAAAATTGGACATTGAATGAATGAGAAATCAATTTAGTATGGCACTTGCTATGCTTACCCAAACAAATGTCAAATGCACATAAATTATACAAACAAATGAGTCATTACTAACTCCGCAAACTAATGCAGCAAACTGTTCTGAAAGCTCTGAATATAAACACTGTGTCAAACGTGCCCTACGACATTTACCTTTTAAATCCAGGAAGTCTGTCATCACTGTTCTGTTATTAACCCTGACAGGCCAGCGTGAGTTTAATAAGGTATTATGTGGAAACACTGAAGGCTGGAAGTCATAATACCAGCAGCAGCTTTGCCACAGCTGACTACAGACTGTGTCGGTGTGCACTGCAGCCAGTGAGGCTTAGATCCATGGGATATGGGCAGTGATGAACACACAGAAGATTCCATTTCTTACCAAAGATAGAGGCCAGAGTAATATAGAGTAAAATAGAGGCCAGAGTAATATAGAGTAAAATAGAGGCCAGAGTAATATAGTCATGAAGCAAAGTGTTGCAGTTCAAACCTCACCACTGTTTACTTCACACTTCACCTTATGAATTACAGTTTGTTTGGTGGTGGATGGAGAGATGACTAAATGGAAATAATGTTTATATTGTTTATTTTTTCTATTATTATTTAATATAATATGTTATTGTTTGATATTCGTATTGAACAGAAGCCCTTTCTGTCACTGTCATCAAGCCACATTACCATTACTCTCTCCCTCAATTCTGTCCTAAATATTTGATTATTTTCCGAATTCCAAGCCCTTATATTTCAGAAAATTGTATCTTTTTGAACTTCAAATGAAATTGAAATCAGTCCCTTTATTCTTTTTAACGACTTGTTATAATTTGGTTAGTTTTGAAGTAACATTTACAAACTTCCAGATGTTTTTTTTTTCTACTGTCATTGCTCCTTGGCTGAACTTAGACCAGGCTCAAACTGCCAGTCTTCCGGTCGTGCGTTCCATAGGTGATTATTCTCCAAACACACTCCTCAAATAATGACAGACTTTTAAAAAGGCACTGCCCAATTACCTCTAACACCTCTAATAGCTCTACAAACAGTCGCCCGCAGTAAAAAAGGATCTGCTCACTTAGCCTTGAAGTTCTCTGACTAACACAGACCACTACTGTGAATGGAACAAAGGCTCTCTAAACCCCGAGTTACAGTAGCTTTATTTAGCCCCTTTAATCGGCTAGACTTTGCACCATTAGCAAAAACTAGCCTTAACAGTTACCCACAATTGCCCTCCCCAAAACCACACATTTCAGACTCGTAACGGTCAATTTGATCTACAGCCTTGGTCAGTCACTCAACACTTCTAGGTTCCTTGTTGTGGTGAATGGGTAATTTATGTGTTGAAATCTCGGCCCCCCACATGGATAAAGTGGGCTATAATATTGTAAGTCAAGATCACAACTGTTTATATGTGAGCTTAAACGTCCAAATGAGGCATTGGCTTTAAAATTGCACTACTTAACTTTCAAACTCCAAAAGCAGGAAGTATTTGTTTAAATATATCTAACTACTTCCACATTGACAAATTGAATCATTTTTTGGTCAAGTGCACAGCTTTAGATCTGCTTTTTTTATACAGTGAAGGGTGGACTGCCAAACAGAGTTGTCAGGCCTGTGGTTTCCCCGCTTTTTAAAAACTGCAGCGGGTCAGAAATGTTGTCCACAGGTTGGACCAGAGCAATTCTCCATGTAAAATGTATTTGTACAGATGTATGTTTTAGAACAAACCAAATGATAGTCCTGAATTTCAGTGACAAATCCTTTTATAGAAAGCCATCTGCGCTCTGTGGAGCTTGTATTTGAGCATGAGAGAGAGAGGAGGGGCAGGTCTGTGTCACCAGAGGAGCACTAAACTTTCATAAATACAGTGGAAAATACAGCCGCTTTAGACGTTCCCCGGCTTTGGGCGGTTTTTCAGATGCTCTTATGCGGGTTTGGTTGCTGAAGCCTGGCGACCCTGCTGCCAAAGCACAGTCAATTCTGGCTAGAGCTACTTATGGCTCTTAATTCTGGGTTGGCAATAGAAAAATACATTATTATTTGGTGCAGACAGTGGTCAGATTTTGTCACAGAGTGCTGCTTACTATTTACAACAGAATCCCATTCAGGAGGAAAAGACTAAATATACTTATTTACAAGGAAAAAGTCACATGCCCAGTTTAACAAAACAATGCATATGAATGGAAAACAAGTAAAATAAACTAACAGCTGGTATATGAGCATAAAAATGAATTAGCTAGTGTAGTGTGTGCCGCCTCATCTATACACTGTGTGTCCTTTTGCTGTATTAGGTGACTCTGTTGTGCTTTCTCAATAGGTTCATCTGTACACAGCGTCGTGTATTTTAGCCTGAGCGTGTGTGGGGGTGCATGTGAGCTTGTTGTGTGGGGTCAGGTCTTTAAATAAGAATCCAAACAAAAGCAGATACAAAATAAAAAATCTATTTCAGAGGTGTAAGTTGGTTAGAAAGCTACCAGCAAAAATATAGTCATACAAGATGCGCAGAAGCCTACGACCATGGTGGTGGTGAGGAGGAGGAAATAGAGAGGCTGAGGAGGCCGATGGTCCTGCTGCTATGGAGGAGACGGTGCTGAAGAGGAGTTGAAGCATGTCGCTGGAAAGACAGGATGATGCATGGGACACTTTTATTATAGGCTTAAGGTATGACAGGGAAAAATGCAGTTGTTTTGGTCAAAAATGTTCCTGTGAAGACCACATTCCTGACTGAAATGAGTGATGCCCTTTGACCCTGGGATTGCCTGCACCTGGTTAACTCAACATCAAATATATTAGGATGGAAAATGGCCCCTTAATTCTTGTGATGGAAAAGAAATATGGAGTTGCACTATTTCATACATGAGCAAAAATGAATTGTAAGGTTTATTGAAATTTGAAAAGCAGGTGGCGAACCCTACTCCAAAAGTTGCAAAGTGCATCTTAAAACTGTTTGAACCTCTACACTTCTTCTATTCTGCAATATAATTTGTGATTGATTGTAATATTGATTAATCCTCTTGACATAACCTTGATAATGAACTATAACTGAACTTCAGGAAATACTGCTACTGCTAGTGCTACTACCAAAAACATTATTTATTTGGACATTCCAGAAGAGTCAAAAGTATCGTTAATCATTTATAATTGACTCAGACTGTAGATTTTCAGTTACTTTTTGCTACTATAAACGTAATTAAAATCCCATTTATCATTTGTTTTGAGTGTGAGTGGAAAACCGGTCAGCTGTCCTTCATTTGCTGCGTGTGGTATGGGAACTATGCATAGAAAGGTAAAAACCAGGACGTGTCAGAGATGTTTTCTGTTTGTTTTTCCATTCATACCAGAAGGCCCGTGAATACTGGGGCAACATTTTCCAAAACAAGCCTTTATAAGCATACTGGCTCTTTTTATTGCTTTGTGAAATTTGACAAAAGTCTGTTTTGTCTCTGCATGTGCTGATCTCAAGTTTGGATGCAATCGTTCATTGTTTGGGTTAACCACAGAAAGTATTTATTCCTTGGAGGGTTGTTACTGAAAAGAGGAGTGCTGAAGAAGTAGCTGAACAATTTGTCTGTAATCTCATCTAGTTTTGCCTGCGCTGGTCAATAATTATTGTTGTCAGCACATGTAAAATAACTTGAGAGAACTGCAAAGAATTTGTATTTCATCTGTCACTAACAAAAAAACAACCCTGTTGCCAGCAGATGACACAAGGAGCAGCTTACCTCTGCTTACACACTGTGAAATGAAGCGGTTTAAATGTGGCTAAAAACGATAGCTTCAAGCGGATACGCAGAGTGTCACTGAATCAATGATGCAAGATCTTGTCAGCGAGCCTCTCCTCAATACTGCTTCTCTCCTTGGAGATGTTTTGGCTTTACTGAGAATGTTCCACAATATGACATTAAACTTAACTACTGTATTTTGCATTTATTCGGAAAAAAACATGCAGTCTTACTGAGCGGTGCCGCCTCTCCATTGATACGACCTGTAACTTGGTTTGACGGCGTCACCTGCTTGTCTTCATGTGTTTAATACTATACTGTGCAACATTCCAAGCAAAGAAATCTCCATGGAGACAAGCAGGTGGCTATTTTTATGTCTCTCTAAATATCAGGTTTATATTCAGTTTAGTTCTTCATGACTTTTGGACTCTTCACAGCAAACCATCCACACAGCATAGAACTGTCAGTCCACAATAACAATAGTGGATGTGGTTTCCTTCATTAGACTGTGATGGTTACAGTAGCACAGTGGGAGAGCCTGAGTGCAGACAACAGCAGACACTATTAACAGTACACCAGTCATTAAGCGGACTGGAGCAGATGAGAGAAGAAAGGAACCCAGGAACAAGAAGCTTTTAATCTCCTCCACGAGCACACCCTTCTGTTTATGGGACATCCTGTAATCCCCGTTGGCTGGAGATGGGTAAAGATGTGTTAGAATGGGTGGATCAATGCTGGAGAAGTTATCAGGTTCAATTCCCAAACTATGTGACACATCTCTGGATGGGTTTACTCCAGGTGGTTCATCCTTGCTCAAGACTGAAGTTGCATCTCAGGTTGCAAGACGTGAGTGTCTGTCTGGGATATAAAAGCTGCCCAAAGTTGAAACATTATAATGTTATAGAATGGCACCAAAACCATGTGGAAGTTTTGAGATTTTTCCAAAAAATGTGAGGAGCTATTAAAGTTATTGTAGGTGTACGTTAAACTCAGCAACTTAAATGCTTTTGATCTTGTATTGTCTTCCTAAACACATATTTCCTTCTTCCCGCAAGCAGGATTCAGGACCAAACATTTCCATCTCAAATTGTCTTTTCATAAATCTACGTGGATCAAACATGGAAAGTCACATAACATTTTTGTATGTATATGCTCTTTATATAAGAGACCTCAGGACTGTTACTTCTTTAAAAAAAAAAAAAAAAGCTAAACTTTCATAAACTACAAACAGGGGGAAGTGTTATTGTACTCCTCGAGTTGTACTCCAGACCAAACTCCAATGATATCTTTCCTGTCTGTTCCCTCTCTTTCTCGTCTATCTCTCTCTTCTCTCACTCTTCATCGGCCTGTGAAATTTTAGAGATAGCTGAGGCACAGACAGACTTTCACACTGACACTACACTTGAGCAGGAGACCTCAGAGTAAACAGCCCTTAATAAAGACACCTGTGTTTTCAGATGCATGACACTTTCTTGGACCACAGCTTGTTCACTTGACATTGTCCCACCAGGTCAGCGGAAGCCCATTTGTTCTGTTCTACAGTGACTTTCTGTTTGCTGATGGGATTTTCACACCAGCAAACTGAAATACTGCAAGTGTGAAAGAGGTTGATTGCGATTGTGCACCGAAATGTCCTAATGGCTTTTTAAGTGGTGGTCGGGTAAACAGTAGTCGCAGAATGTGTGCCATTTCTCTTTCAGTTTGCCCCAGGGCAGCTGTGTTCTGTTGGGGGCCTGTTTGTCTCCACAAGCATTGTATTGCTTTTCCTGGAATGTTCCACAGTATGGCATTGAACTTATTGAACAAATTACCTCTGAGATGAGACCTGTTAGGCTCCCCATTAGCTGCCCACAAAACAATAAAACAATAACTTAACAGCTGGTAGAGCCACCTGCTTGTCTCCATGGAGATGGATAAGTTTAATGGAGATTTTTGTCAATCTTGCCCATCGCTCAAGTAAAAATAATTGTACACTACTCCATGTGGTACTTGTACAAAAACGTGAGGGTGTTGAGTTCCTTCCAAATTTATTCTGTGTCCTCTGTCAGTATTTGGGACAAAAGCAGCTCAGAAACTAGATCTGGAGCTAGAGTGTCCCGGGACGCTAGAAGAATGGACTTCTTTCAGTGGGCGCTGGCTCGGTGTCCTGCTTCACCTGCACGAGCACTCAGGGGCAAGGGGAGATGGCTGCTCGGATATGAGACAGGCCTAGCTAACATGTAAAAAATAAAAGCTTTGGGGGAGATAGCGACACTTTTTTGTGTGGTTTGTTGCAGATTGACGTCTGCTGTTGGACAACCAGACGATAGAGGGGACCGTTCTATGGTGGGTTGTGTGTGAAAATAGTTGTACTTGTACGTCTGAGACACTTCTAAGTATAAATTGGGTTCATGTGATGATAGGGCGGAGACATGGCCAATCTGTGCTCTCTAAAAACTCCACTCAATCAATCACACAACAAATTCATACTTACATGTTAAGTGAGTAAAGAGTCTTTACTCAAATCAAACCACAAACCAGTGATTACTAAACGACCACTCGGGCACCATGGTCACTGCAGTAAAAAAAATAGATGGAGAGAAGGTACTTTGGTCAGAACTGAACCACTTTTTATAATCTATAAAATACCAAAAGTGAAAATATGTATTGATTGATATGATTTACATAAAAACTTAAATAATTGCTGTAGGCTTAAAAAAAATATTAGGCATTTTTTGTATTGTTATTAGCTTTTAAACATGCTCTTGAGCACCTTAAATTGGCCATCCCAAAAAAAAAATGTATTATGCACTAAATGAACATGTTTCTCTGCGCCTAGTTCTGACTCAATTTAGTTATGTCATCACTTTAAGGGACTGTGTGACATGCAATCAAGCTAGTAAAAGTTATTGTGTTTACAGTAGAAATGCTCAGAACGAGTCTGGCAATGATTTAAGGACTTAAAACAGCAAAAGATTCTTGGATAAGTGACGTCTACAATTGGAAGAAAGTCACTGATCGATTCATAATAATAATAATAATGCATTAGACTTTTCTGGACACTCAAAGACACTTCATATTGTATTATTCATTCACTCCACACTGGATAGTGATAAGCTACTATTATAGCCACAGTTGCCCTGGGGCAGACTGACAGAAGCAGGGCTGACAGTCTGCGACATCGGCCCCTCCAACCACCACCAACCATTCACGCACACACTACTTTCATAATCGGCAATGTGGGTGAAGTGTCTTGCCTAAGGACACAACAACATTTCCTCCTGCAGTCGCCCCCCTGTGGCAGCTGGTGTTCCAGCGGCCTCCCATCCAAGTACTGACCAGGCCCTAACTTGCTTAGCTTCCCTGATCTGACAGGAGTGGGCACTGGCACTTGCCTGGCCTCCATTCTAATCTCCATGTATTATTCAATACTGTCGATTAGTCTGGAGATGACGCCACATAATTTGACTTCAGCGGGGCGGGACAAGCATGTGTCAATCAGACGAACAGCGGACATGACGACGGCACCACGAATGTACGGTTTATGCGTGAAAGGCAGCAGAGAGCTGTGGCTGTCAGCTGTGGGGGGTTCGGTGGAATGTGGGCATGTGGCAGTTTTTAATGCACTGTAAAGCACTTTGTGTTACGTTTTTATGTATGAAAAGCGCTTTATAAATAAAATTTGATTTGATTTGATTTGATTTGAGTCCAGTCTTGGAGGGGGGAGGATCTTCTAATGAACGTTCCTCAAAACACCGTGAATGAAGCTAAATGCAACTCCAAATTTTGATGACGGAACATTGTAAGAACATGGTTAAAAGCTCAAAAAAAAAAATGTGTTTGCAAAAACATAAATATTTCTATTGCACTTTTCACTATGTGTTGTATTGCATAATGTGATTGACTCATTCCCAAACATTTAGAACTTCTGCTGTTATAAACTTAAAAGTATAAACTAAAGTTGTTGGCGATATGCAACACTCCATCCTGAAATGAAGATGAATCCACAGTGCAGTGGGTGGGAGCCTCCATCTGGGTTGACAAGGCTACAGAGCACCAAAACACTGGAGCACAGCAGTAAAATGAATCCCTGCTTACAACCATCACATTTTGGACTTAAACACTGTAATTAAACAGATAAAAGCATCCATTACAAACCTCAAAATGAATAGGGGATTTCCATTTTACATTGTGCATAAATGTATTTATGAGTCCTTAATTTGGGCAATCCTCAATTAAACTCATTCAAATGCTTTCTGCAGACGTCCAGAGCCCAAAAGAGCTTTTATAGGGAATAGGATTTTTCAATTGTTTTTGCAGAGCCTGGAAACTTACAATAAAATAGCAGAAATACAGTATCCAACCATAGCATCATAGAATTCTTAATTTGGCCTCAATTATCAGAAAAATAGCTCTTTAATCCCTGCTCCCAACATTACATACTGTTGTGTCGATGGCAAGACACCGCACCAGAAGGTGTGTGTGAACGGTTTAGAGGTAAAAGCATGTGGTAAATGTGATCATTTGTCATTTAAAGCAGTAGCAATAGTTGAAGTAATTGAGGCAAATGGTGTAAGCTGTGTACAGTAAATTTACTACAGCAACAGTATGATGTTCAAAGTCACTGAAAGAGGTCAAGTAGCATAATATCAGTATTTGTTTGTTCCAAATGGCATTGGAAAAACTGCTATATAGCTATATTTTGAATAGCTGATAGTATTTGATGATGCTAGAACTAACTATTAAAGGAGACACATTTGAATCAGTCCTTGAACATGCTTTTTAATTTGCCTATGACAGGTTGGGCTGCTCATTTGACTAAAATGCGGTTAAGATAAACATATTTATTTTCATAATTAAGTTTTTCAAAAGTTTTTTCATTAATTTCACTTCCTGGTTGTAAATGATGACATCACACTGGGAAATTATCAAGTGACCATCCTGTAAACTGGGCCAAAACTCATCCAATGTCTCAAACTTTTTTATTTGAAATAAATACATGAATGTGAACACCTTTATTTTTTTGAATTAAAGTTTAAAGGGTCAAAAAAGTTGTTTATTTTGTGTAAATTACACTTAACCTTTGTCTCCCTACTGTGATGTCATCAATTAGGTTTACTTCTTGTAAATGTCTACAGTTTTTCATTTTTTCTCCACAAACAGCTACTTGATTGATGTAAAACTACAATTTAGTACTACTATTGTAAAACTACAATTTAGTACTACACTAAATAAAGTCAAAATTACAAAATGATAAAAACCTGTCATACGGACTTTAAGTACCATTTGGCATTTCATATTTTAGAACCTTAAAAATGTTTGTGAATAGAAAATACACATTAAGTCATCAGTCTCTGCTCCCTTATTTGGATTAGTTAGCACACTATCAACTTGGAATAACGGGAATAACCACAATATTTAGCAACTTGGCTAGTATGCTAATGTAAAAACACAGTTGTAATGAATGCAAATTGAAGGCAGAAATGCTTACAACAAGGCTGGCAAGGATTTATGGACTCTAGAGTTCTTGTAGAGATACCGCTTCAACTGTGGTGACAAAAATTGTTTTAGTAATAGTCATTGTATGCAGAGCATCTGCATCACCAGCAGGGTCAGTCCTCCACACAGAGGCAAAGTCCCATTTCCCTGCAGATCTCCTAAGCTTGCGATTACTGAGCTAATGACTCACATTCCTGGACCAACTTACGGACTGCTGCTCCCAAAGTGCAGGCTTATTCCAAACACTGGTCTCCTTATGTGGACCTACGCACGGACAATATGCCACTCTGTCCAGGATCTGTGGCCTAATCAAACATGCACGCTTCATAAAGGAGGAATGAGAGGTATATTAGAGCTGTATCGCATTACAGACCAATGTTAAAATCCTCTTAATGAAGAGGTTTGGGTGAATAATGCACCTGTGTTGAGTTCTCTGCATCTACAACTGTCACGAACCATAAAATTGTATTACTGTTTGAAAATCTATGTATACAACTGGACAAAACTACATAAGAGGGTAGATTGAAAATTAGGTGCAAAATAAAAACTTCTATAATATCAGGGATGATATAAAAACTGAAAAAGTAAAATTATGTCTTCGACCTTTGGCACCCAGATTTGGGTTTGATTCCTTGACTGTTCAGATGGTTGCATGTTCTTGTTTTTGTTTCTTTCCGGATGCTTCACCCTTGAACCTGTAAATACGGAAGGCTAATCCTCCAGAGTCCTGACAGGTTGCCCTAGTCCTCTGCATTTGACCCATCAGCGAACACTTTTGATAATGTATAAAGACTCAGAGGGTACAGCCCTGAACCCCTGTATTACTAGTCAGTGCCCCTAGATGGAGTCAAGAGCTTTGGCCTGTGTAAAATGGAAAAAGCGCGTTGTAAAGTACAACCCAATAAAAAACTTCAGTGACAAGATAATTGCAAAAAACATGTTCACCATTACACGGTTCATCGACACATTGTAGCAGCTCTTTCAGACTGTGTTTAAAATGATTATAATTGATAATTATTGTCTGAAACAACGCAATTTGTACTTATTTCAACCACACAAGCTCATGAGCTCTTGGGTAAAGTTGGTAACTCAATGTAGCAAAACAGATAAAGTGAAAATGAAATGATGGGGTGTAAACCAAAGCCAACATTATATGTTTAAATTTCAGACTACGATCTATAGTTTTAAACCACTGGACATTTTATCTGCGTCAAACTAACATGTTCTACTCTGGTTTGTCCTCTGGGATCTTAGTTTGATTGTAAGTGCATGTTAGGACAGTTTAATTTAAAGGGGGGCAATTGTAATTTATGATGTTGAACCATTTCAATGAGGTTAAATGCAAAATGGACATAATAAACTGCTTGAGACATATGATTACTTTTGAGCATTTTCTCTTTCATGAACATTCCCAAAATTATACATTGAAGATATAAGTTAAAACACTGATATGGGTTTTTGTATACAACACTGCATTTAAATATCATTCTGAGGCTTCTTGCAAGCTTCAATTGAGAAAGGTTTGGTTTGTAAAGTTCGAGCCATTCTCCTTGTTTTGTTGCTTTCTGTTTTGTTGACTGTTGTGAAGCTGAAGCGTGTCTCCACATCTGCAGACAGTGTGACCTCATTCCCAAGTGTCAGGTTTGAGTGTCAGACATGAAAATGACAGGGTTGAACCAGTGAACTGAAAATGTGTGTTAAAGTGGACAAACTCTATCGTACCTCTGTTTCAACCAGAAGAAAACGAGTCATGTGGACATGCAAGGAATTGTTTAAATGAATTGATACACCTCTGTAGCAAAATAAAATCTCCCCTCAGTCGAGACACTGGTGGTGCTAGAGAGAAGATCAAGAGACTGAAGAGGCTGATGGTTTGGATGCTGCAGAGGAGGAAGTTATCCCTAAAAAGAGAACTTTAAAGGTGAAAAGTGGGTGACAGCCTTGCTAATTTGTTGCTATTTATTTTTACAATTTACATGAACATATTAGAGTAGGCTACATCGTTTGAATTAGCTTCAGTTTGGATTATTAAGTGGTTTAAAGAATGCATATAATGTTTTTGTCGACTATATTAAAACAAACCTGAAACAAAACCAAAAAAAAAGTTTGCTGACTTAGATAATTGGTGTCTTGAATGCAGGAGATTAAAGATCAGTCAATCATACATGAATTACTCTTACTACAACTACAACTTTGAGTGGTTAAACGAGACAGAAAAAACATACCATAGCTAAAGCTTGAAGTCAATTCTGCACCTCATTCTGCATCAGTTTGATTCATGCAACCAACATCTACATAATGCTGCGCTGTATGTGTACAAACCTACATGCTCTAAGCTCTTTTGGTTTCAGTTCAGCTGGTCCTTAGCCATGTACATGTACTGTATTTATAGCCTCTTTCTACATAGTCATTTAGGAATTACACCGACTTACATTGATGTCGCCCACCACATAAAGAGAACCAACTTGCTCTAATTTGGCCGACATTTTATATCCATAGAGTGACCACAAAGCAGTGTGCATGCCTTCAAAAAGTAAACCACAGTAGCCTCTGCTGTTTACAGTTTTATTATCTAAAGGTGTCCAACTAAATTACACTCAAAGGTGTTTGTAGATTTTACAAGACCAGCTAATTGAAAGTTCGACCCATGAAAGGAAGAGGTCTCCTAACTTTGGGTTATATATGTTGCATGTTTGAGGTCATAGTTTGTCCAAAGAGCAGAAAAAAAAAGATGGGAAGTGGTTTGAGGGAACGACAGAGAAGCTTAATCTAGCCTGAAGAAGCTAAAAATAAGTGGTAATTAGGTTTAGTGGGCTATGATAACTCGAGAGACTTTTAATTACACAGAAAAGAGGGGAAATTGAGGGAAAGTCCTAACATGTAGCCTATATAAGCACAACTTACTTTCTCTTTGGTACACTGGCTGTCTGGCTGTATGCTGGTTTGAACAGAAAGAATTACATTTCGTTCTGGTATTGTGTGTTGTCAGTAAAAAGTAGCAAATTATGTTCCTGTCAAGTTTATGACAAGCAGTAATCACAGCAGATCTCTCTAATGACCGATCCTTCTGCTGATTTGACAGATGTTCATGTTGTTTCTCGGCCCTCATCATTCCACTGCTAACATTTCTTTGAACTTGTGTTAAGGATATTTTGTTTGGTTAATCTGCCTGTCAATCACTCCCATCTGGACCGGACCGAACCAGGCTTCCTTTAGCGAGTATGTAGTATGAGATACTGCGAAATAAAGATTGGAAATGTGTGGCTTCTTGGTTTAGCTGATAAAAAAGTGAAAGAATAATAAGGTGAAATCATTGTGTAATTTATTTTACTTACATATTTACTTTACATATTTACTTACAAACTTTTTCTCCTTCTTCCACAGTTACAGGTGACGTGAGGTCAGCTCAGCGTTAGGACCTCATGTGCAGTTAAGTCACACCAGTGCGATCATTGGCAGGAGACATAAAGACATCCACTCCATAGTCTAAGCCCATAAGCCTCGTCTAGTTCCTGTCCTCACAGCGGCGCATCACTCAACACTGTCCCTGGAGCAGGTCACCAGGAGCACATCAATTACACTTATATTACACTGACACCTGCTGAGAGATGGACATCTTCAACTGTCAACAGTATTTAAGCTTAGGTTAACCAAATCAAAACTATAATATTTGTATTGCAATGTAAGAATTAAGAAGACTTTCTGCTCTACACGTGCAGGGCTGAGCTATTTTTAATATACTGTATTTTTCTGGATACTATTGCCACATCTATTCCTTGCATTCTAATTATTCACACTGTGGGTTTAGTGCTTTTCACAACTTTCAGAGACCAGAGTTTTGCTGTTATGGTAAAGCTAACAACAAGCACTTGCTCATAGAGGAAGAAATGCTGTATAATTAGATGCAGAGAGCACACAGTGGTCTCATGTTGACCCTGCTTTACAGCTGCGTTTACAGTACATCTGCACTGGGGCAAAACACAGTCTCCTTTATTACGTGAAAAAATTACCTCCAAGTCTGTCTTGGTTGAAATATTACAACGCAAAATACCTGTGCTGTCCTAAATATACTGTACACCTCCTGCTCTAGTTCAGTCTGAGGGCCGTATTTCTCTTTTACAGTGAGCTATAAACCACATAAGAGAACGGCCCCAGTGTGTGCATGTTAGCTTTAGCATGAGTGCACTTAACAACCTGTGGATAGCCTTCACTCCACATCAGCTTTATGTCTTTGGGCCGAGTGCCTACTGTCAACTACTGGAGGCTAAAACAGGGGTTCACACATTTTTCAAAATGAACATTTAATTTGAGTAGTTGATTGTGTAATTGGCCCAAATCACACTCTTTAAAACGTGATGTAGAAATTGTCCACTGTGTCTGGCTTTTGAATATATATTTTTACTCTTTTATATATATATATATATATATATATATATATATATATATATATATATATATATATATATATATATATATATTAGTGGTGGGCATAGATTAATTTTTTTAATCTAGATTAATCTCACTGTAATCTTGGAATTAATCTAGATTAATCTAGATTAAAATGGCTCATTTGAATTCTGACGAAGACATTCAGAATATGTGTGCTACCCAAATAATGACTAAAAGTAAGTCTTTGAGAACGGGTTTCTCAAACCAGGTGGCAAGATTAGACCAGGGGCTCATCACATCAGTGCTTGGCCCGGCATTAGCTAAGGGATGCTTTGCGTTTAGGTGGTACTTGAGACTGGAAGAACTCCTACAGTAAACTAATTCCGCATTGCACAAGGTGCAAACAACCTTAGTCTTGTCGAGATTTCCATTGGGAAGCTTCTTAAAAATACATTTTCTAGTCAGTGTTTCTCTGTGAGCTGCACTGTCCTCCTCTCTGATCACAGCCCCTCAGCTATAATTTGGTTTAGGTAGAATTAATTAAAAAAAAAAAGGATATCATCATTAAGTTGTGTTCAAATCAGAGTCATGGTTTTTTTTTCCCTCCAAAGCTTTCAGTCTGATGCATTTTAATATAAAGATTGACTCTTATCCAGCAACACTTCTGTGCAATATTGATTTAATTCTGTATTAATTTAATTCTGTGCTTAAATTTCCCCTGGAAGCCTCTGGACAAAGCAACCTGTGTGTCATGTTTAGATCATAAGCCCATGTTTCAAATAGGCCTAATGATAATTTACAGTTAATTGTTTAAGTATGTCATTGATTAGACTTTACTGTAGCTCTGACACAACAAGTCAGTCTTCAAAGCCTAAATAAACCTTCCGTCAGTGGCCATTCATTTTCATTCTTCCAGTTTTCACTTGGGATTATTCTGTGCATAAAGCACTTAACGCCTCGTTACGCACGCGGCTAATTTACATATCAATCCACGCGAAAACTGTGCAAAGCGCTAAACTTTGTAGATGCGCTGTGGCGTTTGCTCTGATTGGTTCATGATTCTTCACTGGTGCTGAGGACAGAGGAGTCTGAGAAGTCTGTGTCTGTGCCGCGCTGCTCACGGCGCTGCCGCGTAAAGACGCGCGGAGACAAGTCAGATCCAAAATGAATTAACTCAAATCAAGTTTGTCATCGTGAGTTCTGAGAGTTCAGGGTTGGACTGATTAAATCTCCAACAGTGCACAGTCTGACCTTGGATTAAGTTTGTGTTTAATGTGATGGTTTGACTCCAGAGGTAATGATTTTAGTGGGACTACTTTTCCGCGCGTCAGGAGGAGTTCGTTTACGTGCCTGCTGGTACAGCGTGCTACCACCAAATGTTTTAGGGGTCCGCAGTAACGGGCCGGAATACGTTACTTTCAGTCCTGATGGGGAGCGCAAATCTTCGCGGTAATTTGCGCTATTCTAGACGCAATAGTTCGTCAGCTGTTTGTTCTCAAAACTACGAAAAATACGAGGCGGGTTGGTCCAGAAGAAAGACTAGTTAAAAGCGTATGGGATGTAGAACTTTAGTTCCCCCTGAGCCTTTGATTTGGCGCAATGTGTGTGTAGCTCGCGTCTCTCGCTCTCTTTCTCTCTCTTTCTCTCGTGCGCGACAAAGATTTTCTCTGTGCGATGCCCCTGGGAGCTGTGCGCAAATGCGCACGCGCGCAGTTTAGAGGGAACAGTGCTCCCAACCCAACTTTGAGAATAGATTAACGGTGATATTTTTTTTATCGCCCGATAAGAGTCTCACGTTAACGCAGCACGTTAACGCCGTTACCGGCCCACCACTAATATATATATATATAACTACAGATATAGATAGATATAACTTTTGGTTTCTGTTTTGCTTTGGAAGGAAAACTTAAGTAAAAAAAGGAAGTGTGTTTCAAAGCACACAAGGTGTTACGGGTTAGAGATGCCGTAATTGTTCATAGATCCACAGCCACATTTCCTCCAATCAGTCCCAGAGCAGCTGTTGGTCCATAAATATTGTTCTGTATCTCCAACTAAACAGGGAATTTATCTGAAATAGCACATAGTAATTCAAGGAATCAGATTATTTTGTCAGCCCTGACAATTCATGGTACATCCCTCAGTGTTTTCAAATGAAAGTAAAGATTTTACTCAGACAATACATTTCACAACTACTACTACAACCACTGCACTTGAATACACCTCAGCTATGGCTGCCTAGATATAATTATAGAAATGTGCTGGCTTTAGCTCCCCCTGTGGTTGTATCTGCGGCTTTGGCCACGGAGTATGAACCGTGGGTGGTGTGAGAGTGTTTGAGTGTCCCGAGTGGTCAAGGAGCAAAAATAAATGAGCAGAATCACATTCTGTCAAGGTAAAGGTTAACCAAGTTTGTTAATGCAAGTGCAACATGTGCTTGGATGAGCTGGTGAAACTACAAAATTCTTTTCTTCAGCTGCAACAATATAGTGCTTTTTCTTCTTTTGAGTGGTCGGCGGTGAGCTTGGTGGGGGGCTGACTGACTGCAAGAAAAGCCCAGAGGGTTGTGAAAATATTTCTGGGAGTCCCCAAATGATATGGTGAAAAATTAACAATTAAATCAATACTTATAAACAAGGCTTGACAAATGTAGTTGTAAATGTAGATTGCCATTTGTTGGCCTGCCAAAGTACTTTTTCTAGGTCCATATTCTCATAGGACAGCCTGCCATCCTGGAAAAAGCAAGAATAACATCATATTGTGTTAGCAGTGTCATATTTAAACAATAAGGGGATAAATCAAAAGCTTTAAATTGGAGATGTGACGTATTTGTTGTGTTGTATTGTTATTGGGAACACTGATCCCTTATCATTCAAAATGTTAACAAAATAATTTCCCTTTGTACATAGTATCAAAGTGCCACATTACAGAGATAACAAAGTAGTTTAGATGTTTTCCATTCATCCAGTCATTATGCCGCTCAGCTTCCCTTTGCAGGAAGTCCCAAACCAGTTTAAGTTCACCATTATCGGTGGATTAGTGATAAAATCAGCATACTCAGCTACTGTGGCAACGCTAAAGCAGATTGGAGTCTGAGCCGCTAACACAGTCATCATTAGTACACAAAGGGTCAGTTCAGCGATCACATAAACAACAAGTGCAGGTCCATCATGTTACAGCGCTGGGACACATTTTCATAACGCACTTTCAACCGTGTTATGTAATGAGATGTGGTCACCCTGGAAGCAATATTAATTTACTTAATAAACCTTTTTTACTGAAATAAGCATGTTACAATGTTGTTTCCTTACCCAAAAAACTGGAGTTGTGCTTTGATTCAGCATTTCCCATCAAACATCTAACAGAGCTCTTTTGTGTTTTCAAAGTCCATACTCCATAACTCAAATTGCCTTTTATTGTGGCTGTTTTTGCCAGAAAATTGCAGCTATCTCTCTGTATCTCAGTAAAGAAAACACAGATTCCATGCACTTGGTAAGGTATAAGGTTAGCCTTATCTAACAGCTTATTTACTGTTGAGTCTATTGCAGCTCCAAGGTGCGGAACATCAGTCTGCCCCTCAAACCTGTTTGCTTTGCTATCAAGCACATTTTTGGGTGCATGGAACCTTCAAAAGCAATCAACTTTTTCCCCTACACATTTTGGATATAGGAACTTTTCAAGAACAACTTTAAATCATGTCTTTGTCTTTAAAAAAAACACAGGTAAAGAGCACCCGAAGAATGTTCATCCATTACTGTGACTTTCTTTTAAAAGGTTTTTGTGGAAGATTAGTCGTAAAAAATAATTTGAATGCACTTGCCGCCAAACAACCAACAGCTTCTGAAACATGTTTTGACAAACCCAGCGCAGTGACATGAGAGTATAAACCCACAGACTCTCAACCATCTTGTCTGGATTGGTCGGATTGAGACAGAAATCCTGTGTGAACCGTGAGCTAAGAGGACCTTTGGGACCCTTTTGTGGTCTCAACACAAACCAAAGAATTCACTATACAACACGTAAAGCCCACAAATGTCAGTATATGGACAAATCAGCCGCTAATCGTCCTTTGTCACATGCCGGCATTCCCTACGGTCGTCCAAGGCAACCAGGATTTAGGACAGAGTTTGACGGGCGTGTTTCTCAGATTAGGGCTTCTCTGGGCGGGACACGCGGGCTCTAATGGAGGACCCCTGTGGACGCAGCTCGGGCAGAGAAAGAGCGAGCAGGTCTCAGAATACAATGTGGTCCAGCCCTGTTTGAGAGGCGTTCTGCATAAAACCAAAACAACTGAAGTAATGAGATGTTTCGGCCAGAGGGAAACACTTTCTCATTGTAAGGTCATAACAGCAACAGGCTCAATTTTATGCAATATTCCAGATTTTTATACTGTTTTGAAAATACCAACGGATCGTAAGCAGTTTGTATCAAGTTCAAAACAATGGTAGTTGGCGTCAAAATTCCTAAGATGTATGTGTGGTAAATTTGAATAATAAAATAATCAGGTTTGGTAAAGGTGTATGGGTGCAAAAACAAGGAGGAGCAACATGAAAAACTGAATAAATCATGCAATGGATTACAAATGTTTGAGTTATTAATTGCTCGAGAAACGCTATTTCAGTTCACTGTTCACAATTTGCTGAATATCCATCCCCCTCTCATCCTCCTCATCCTGTGTTTCATGCTACACAGTCTTGCCCAACCAAAGGGCCAAAAGATCCTTACAACAACATCATTCATTTATCAACAATTTCTTTAATCTTCACGAAGCCTCAAATTTAACATGCATAGTGGGAAAAAAATGTATTAATAATAATAAAATGTTTTAAATGCAAGGTGTTCCTAATAAAGTTAATGGACCTAGTGGACTAACTTAACAATGGCATCACAAAACGTTCAATATTAATTAAAAGGCTTGATACTTCATACAAGTCTTAGAAAAACGAATTTGCTCATATATTGTAAATTTCAACACATGTGCTCTTATACTAGCTGAGTATATCAAGACCATTCTAAAACTATTCAAAAAGATCAAATTTTATGTGATTTTTTCCCATTCGTTTTCCTCTTCAATACCGATACTTGATCATATGGGTGTCTAGTTTCAATAGTAGTAGTTTTAGAGTTGATTGTCTCTATACTATGAAGCAAGGACGATAGTATGTTGGTGGGCCTAAAGCATGTACAATTATAGATCTACGAAAACCAAAAGACAAGCCTATAATAACAACCAACTCCATCTGCGTATTTCACAAAAACTATAGTTAAAATACAGTCTTGTTTTAAAATCAAACATTCAAACATTTTTGCTTTTGCCCAATGCTTTGCACAGCTGCTCCAAAAAGCCTCTCTCATCACCAGCTCAGCACAATATCTGCTGTGGTTTGCGATCCTCCCTCTGTGTAATGTAACTGCCCAGTTTAAGAATAGGCCACTTTTGATGCTTTGATTAGAAGGCGACCACGCTAGACCTAAAATACCCAGCCTGTCCACGCTTAGGCCCGTTTCATGTTAGGACTAGTGCGGGTTTGCCCTGTCACTTCTCCCCGGGATCGAATAAACACTTACACTGGACGTTGTAGTTAAACAGACCGCGATTATAGCCCGAGGGAGTAGCCCGTATAAATATCAGAGGAGAGGGAGGGAACCCCTGACAAGCAGCTGTTTTTTTGCACCGCTTCTGTTTAACAAGTCTCCAAAAATGTTCAGCCCATTGACCCGAAAGGTGAAGTCGCTCCATGGTGCACGTGAAAAAGAACTACAGTAAAGGAAAACGCTGTAGGCAAGCACAGGCTCGTCTGGTGATTTAAAGGGATAATACAGAGGCTAACTACATTTTAAGCTCACGATAACGTTTGTCATAAATTGGAAAACTAAATGGATTACCCATTCCGAGTTTGTCCATTAATCAGCTGTGAGGAAAATGTTTTGGTTTTAAGGAATATGTTTTAAAAAATAACAAAAATCCTCCAACAAGTCCTTCAAATCAGAACGACCTATTTGGTCGTTTGTTTAGAGCCCAAAAACGACCAAACAAGGTGTATGGACGTTGGCTAAAACAACAAGTTGTGAAAACAGGACTTACCACGAGTTTTGGAGATTCCAGGCTTACTCCATGTTCACTTTTAGCACAGGTTCGGCGAAAAACGTCTTTTCTGATGATGACATCCACTGATTCGTGTCCGCGACAGGAAGAGACATCACGGAGCAGTAAAAACAATAACAATACAAATGGTTCTGCAGTAATACACGTTTAATATTATTTTTAACAATTCAAAATATGATAATCATCAATAATAAAATAAAGCTTTAATCAAACGATTTAGAGATTCTTTTGAATTCCTTTCCCCTTTTTGTATAAACTTTTGCAACACCTTTTATGGCCAGAGATTCAAAATGTGCCTTCTTCTGTACAAAATCCAACAAACGCCCCATAAGAAACTTCATAATTTGCAAAGGTAATTACAAAAAAAAAAAAAAAAAAGCAATGAAGGAAAAATACTCTCACCATGTTGCTGTGTCAATTTTTCCCTTGAGGGTCATATTGAAAACCAAGTGGTGAAGGGCTGGACTGCAATCACTAGTGTAATAAATCCTTATCATTTAGATAAAATTTCTGTAAAATTTTGCGAAAAAGTTTATGATTTCTTTTAGAGTCTTTAGATTTTAGATTTCTTTTAGAAATAGAAAGAGTAACAACTATCAAATTAAATCAGGATGAGGGCCAAATCCAGCCCCTGTTCCACAAACGCTCAGGTCTGACTCAAGCAGTGTAAAACTCTGGTCCAGGGGCCAAGTGTGGCCCCCAGGCTTCCTGTTAAATCAGCCTAAACGCACTACTTGTGTGTCAGTTACATAAACTGACCAGCAAGTGGCTAAAATGTATTTGTTTTTATAATTATATCTAGATCAATCTAGGGATAAGATATGTAGGATTACACATGATTTCGCTGAAGAAATTTTTTGCATTTTTTATTTAAGTCGGAATTACACTGATTATGTTTTATCTTTTGTCTAAACTGTCTCAAAATATAGTTGTTGTTTTTTTGTTTTTGTTTTTTTTATCACAGCTCTCCTTCTGACGCTTCATGATGTCACTTCCTGTCGCGGACACGCACAAAAATTTAGCGCTAGCTCTTTGATTGTGGATTTCACTGTTTGTGACCAGAATGAGTGGATGTCATCATCAGAAAAGACGTTTTTCTCTGGATCTGTGCTAAAAGTGAACATGGATTAAGCCTGGAATCTCCAAAACTCATGGTAAGTCCTTTTTCACGTCTTATTGGCTTATTCACCTTATTCTGCCCCGCCCACTTTTTGCCAGATACGCACTTTTGTTGCACTTCCTTTTGACGAGAACTCCGTTAAAGCTAATAACAAACGAGGGAAAAGTCTCGCCGCTGAAATGTTACATAAAGTAGATTGATTTGTGTAAAATGTTTAATGAACACGAGCAACAACAAGTCAACAACGCACCGATTTCCTGGGTGGCCTGAAAATGGCTTTTTAGTCCGTGTAGAATTTATTTTATGTTGAGCTTGTCTGCTCCATGTAAACTAATACAACGGAAACAAGATAGCGGCGTGTATGGCAACTTCCGGAATAAGGTGAATAATGAGTGTAATTTAGGCATGACCTGCAGGTGCGCTGTTTTAGCATATGTCTAATGCCTATGCCTTGTTTGGTCGTTTTTTGGGATCTAAACAAACGACCAAATAGGTCGTTCTCCAAAAAACAAGTATACTATGGATTCATCTTAATTAAACTTGTCTGATGTGGAGGTTCAGCTCTCCTGAAGAGTACCTAGTCTCAGGATTCAGAATTACTCAAACATAAACAAATAAAACAAAACACATCACTTTGGGAAGGGAATTTAGTGGTTAATTAGCTCAAAAAGTCAGTCACTGGACATTGTAGTTAGAGTGATTGGCCGTTTGATTCCAGCTCCAACTATTGTGCACACTGTCCTTGGGCATTTCACCCACCTCTTGAGCGTGAATGTGGTTTGTGAATGATGGTGGTGGTCGGATTGGCAGTAGATTGGAAGACAGAAGATGTTTCTGTCAGTCAACCCTATGGCAGTGTGTGAAGTGAATAGAAAAATATTATGTAAAATGCTTTTGAATTTCTGGAAATCCACAATGTAAATCCAAGACATTAACATAATTTAATGAGATAAAACTACAGATGTTTTTGAGAAGAAGAACAACACGCAATAACTACCATACAGACTATAACTAATGAGTCGAGACAGGCAAAAGTCTCTCTCAACCTGTATTAATTTGTTTACAGAATGAACCAAGAAATTTAAACTTAGCTCTGTTAATTTTTCAGATTGAAATGTTCCAAATATGTGATATTTTTTACATAGAAATGCCTTGTTTGTATGAAAAAATTACATGATGAAAAGCTTATGCTTTTTTTTACATTTATGTGTCTAACTCTAACTACAGGAGAAGTTTAAAAAATGCGTAGCTTAACATTTAAGATTTTTTCCTGTTCACTCTCTTCACTCTTTTCTGCAGTCTCATCATAAACGTAATATATTAAGGTATAAGAACAAGGAACAAGAAATATGAAGTCAGTCTTTTGCATTTCTTCTCAGACTGTACGCTTTTATGAGCCCGTACAGTCGATTGATAGCTTTAGAATCCATGTAAACACTTTGCTTTACTTTGGCACACTTCCATGTTTAAATCTACGCCACGGTATGAAACGATAACTTAACTCTTGTTCACACTTACAACCTCCTTTTTCTCCGAGCCCGGCCCACATGACACGGTGCAACAGGGGACACACTGTGAGAAGACATACGACCAAAAGTATTGGGTTGATGGGTTGCCAAGTTTTGCGGCTGCGCTTGCCAGGTCCTGGGTGGAAAACAATGTGCTTTAATGTGGTTGGGAGCTACAGAGTGAGCAGTAATTCACAAGCCAAAGAACCCCAGACGACGGGACGGGTGTCAAAATGGGACTGTCCAAATTTAAGGAGGAAAACCAGGCAGGAACAGGCAGACCGCAGAGTACAATGTTGAGGTGGAGGCAGAGTCAGTGCTGTGGTGTCCTGGGACCATTTAGAACAACTGGGAATTCAACTTACAACAGGCTTAAACAGGAAAATGAGTGGGGGGAACACAGTTATTTAATGGTTACATTTTGGACGCGGTAGAGATGTCAAAGATACATTGGAAGGGAGAGTATGCAGAGGCTGAGGAGGCTGATGGTTCTGCGTTGTGGTGGAAATGGGGCACGGAGGTTGCAGCATTTAACTGAAACGGCATAAAGAATGAGAGGAGAGACTATTTATGCAAACTGCTTGGTGACTGGTTGAAAAGGAAATATATTAGGTGACAACAAGGAGTACTGATTAACTGGACATTTTTAAAAAGTTTTGTTTTTGTTTGTTTTGTTTTTATTGTTGTTATCAGATTATAACTGCATGTCTTATCAATCACTTCACGAGTCAGTTCCAAACAAAAGCATGGTTTATATCAGTACCTGCCAGGGCCGACGCACTAAAGGTTAATATAGTGCACCTTATACTGTAGTTGTTGACACTCCTCTCTCCTTCACCGGTGTCTCCATAAAGTCTCTTTACTGCATACTTTCCACAGAGTCCAGCCCCTGAGGTTTACTGCGTTTACTGTGGCTCTATGCACTCAAGTGTAGTCTAATAGTCTCCTTATTCTGGGGACATTTAAAACACGGGACAGTAACCAGACCTTCCTCTCCTCACTCCACCGCTGAGTAAACACCTGTGTGTTTATAGAAAATCCAAAACGTTCTATTAAAATATGTGGACACAGTGATTCCCCACACTGAAGATGAACTGAATGTCTCTCCCCATCCTGTGGACTGGATGTTTCCGCCATATTAGGCTTTGCATTATTAGTGAGAAAGGGAAAATTCAATTGAAAGTGCAACATTTGTCTTTGAGAAGAGGAGCTGTGGCCTTACATACCCCCGGAGTTGTACCCTTGGATACTTACTTTGGTCTGTGATCCGTGACAATCATGTGCCTAAAGGACAGATTCATGAGGAGAGAGGCAAGAGAGAAAAGAGAGAGGCGATGATTGAAAGAGAAAGGGACAGTGAAAAGTAAAGGAGTAAAGAGGAGATAGAGAGAGAGAGAGGGGGACGGGGAGAGAAAGAGAGGGAGAGAGAGAGGGAGGGAGAGAGAGAGAAAGGGAGGGGAAGAGAATGCTGATACATTTGAGGTGGAAGAGCTTTGGTGCGTTCACACTTTCACAACATTAAAATTGGGACTAACCAAGGGCTAAACCTGGACTAAAACAAGGGGAAAAAATAGGCCATGTCAAGACAAAAATGGGCTCAAATTAGGACCAAATAAGCACAAGTGTAAAGGCACCTTTAATCACATTTAATTGTTGGAGAAGTTGTTCGCTGTGGCAATATTGAGGTGCGCTACGCAACTTTGTCTGATGGGAGTGTCTGCAATCAAATTATTCCACACCAAGGCCCTCATTTATCAACACTGCGCAGAAAAGGGTGCATGTTTTAGGTATATATTGGAAATACACAAGAGGGAGCGTGACATTCATGAGCGTGACATTCCTGTGTGCAAAGCTCTGAAACTGCCGTATGCAGAGCAACTGGTGATGAATGCGGCAGATGAAAACTAGCGTCATTTGCATAAAATGCCCCAAAATATTCATGTTTCAAGTGGGCTCACCTACAAGATACGGCAAAAAGCATAGTTTATCTGAACAGGAAATCACCAAGAATTGTATGAAATGACAACGATGTTGTTGTAGCTCATTGGAAAACACAGTAAAATGAATCATAGGTCTAATAATTTAGGTAAAGAATTTACCTAAAAATAGTATCTGCAATTAAATGTTTAATTTAAGGTGGTTTTGCCTGAGCATCACTCCTCTCAAAAAGTGTTTCTGTCAGTCTGCATAATAAAAAAAAACTGTATCTCACTGAAGATGAAAAGGCACAAAACTTCAAGAGGACAAAAGCCTGGGATTTGAGCCTTAGCTGACGCAGGCGGGTTGTCGACATCTTTTATAATTGGTGAAACCTTGCCACAACAAGAGCACTGGCTTTATGTCCTGGTGGGATCCTAAAATCACCTGAAAATGTTCTTGGAAGTGTAAGTGTGAGCTAACATTACGTCTGCCAAGTAGAGCAGCCTTTAGCATAGCACATAATCAACGCTGTGGTAATGTGTGCACTGAACAAGTGTCTGGAGTGATGGAAGTCCACTTGTCCCGACAGTAATCCATTTCTGGCAACAAAAAGGGAATGTTATAGGAGAATAACCCTTTCTTTTGAGACTTGTTGGTACAGCTCACAGCGCAGCAAGAAGATGGCATAGCATCTCTTTTTCTGTCCTCCAAATGGCCGTACCCACCCAGAGACAGGAATAATATTCATTGCAATGCTACTAGTTTGGAATAAAAAATCAAATACAAAACAACTCAACTGTGTTATTTATGAACATTATGCATTCATTCAAGTGGAAAGTCCAATTCATTGGACGTAATTTGAGCTACATTTTAGAATCTTACCCTTAGTTCTACCACAGCATGTTCTACTGTCTATTTCCAGTTACAGAACCAGCCATTATCTCTCGATGTCTCCATCAAATCATATAGCCCAAAATTCAAAATAAACCATTACAGTCAAACCGTCTGCATAGTTAGGTCACAGCAGATATTCACAGACAGCAAGACCACACAAACGTTGGGGCCCACAGCCAGAAGCCAAAATCACATCGAAAACAGATGCACAAAGATATGAGAAAACAATTACTGCATGACAAATCACACCATAAATTATCATTTATCATTTATTGTTCTTAGGTCATTGTTATTGGCTGCTATAACACAACGTTCTGTACAATTCAAGTACAAAACAGCTACAAATCACCTGTTTTGTTTTGCACATATCTTGGTTTGCAAAGTGAAGTCAGATGCCCTTCCACATATACTGCCTTACTCTAAAAATAGTTCTAATTCTATTCCCTTTCTGATTGATTTTTTGCCATCTTGATTTAATAATGCTGGTGTCTTTGTGAGAAAACTTCTTTTAGCATGTGTTTTAGAGTTTGTATAGGCCCAGATAATAATTAACGATTATTAAAATTGTGAATAATTATTGTAGTAGTTGACTAGTCATGGTTTATCTGATTAATTGTCGCAGCCTCCACAATATAACATAAAATGTATCTTTCCCTCACAATTATTCTATATTTTGTGTTTTTAATGCTCAAAAATACCTTGAGTGGTACTTTCTCCACAGATATGACCTGTAACTTGCCTTGCTAGCTGTCACCTTTTTGTCTGGCGATAGATATGTTTAAAGTGTCTATGAATGGTTGGACTACTCATTTAACTAAAATGCAGTTGAGGTAAATATATTTCAAATCCTGATTAAATCTTTACAACATTCATTCCCAAACTCTGCAGCATCGCGGCCCCCTTATCAACCCAACAAACCTTTGGGGTCCCCCAATAATAATTTGCTCTATATTCTAAAGAATATGTAATGTTTTTCTTTTTAAATTTACAAATAAACTAACAAATAAAATTTAAAGTAGCACATAGAAGTACATGTATTATGTAAAGTTGTTTTCAAACTCAAATTTCTTTCATACTTGCTATGTGGACAAGCTTTGAGGTTCCCCTGCAGTGCCTCTTAGTTCCTCCTTCCTGGTTGTAAATTATGACATCACTCTAGGAAATTATCAAAAAACTATCCTGTTTACTGAACTAAAACTCATCTAATTTCACAGAAGAAAAATACATATGAACACCTTCATTTTGTTGAATAAATGTTTAAAGGATCAAAAAAAGTTGTAAAGTAAATTATGCATAATCTTTCGTACCCTAGTGTGATGTCATCAGTTTGTTTACTTCTTTTTATTTTTTTTTTATATTTTTCAACTTTTCTCCACAAATAGCTAACTGATTGGTGGAAAACTATGATTTATGTTTACAAGAGTTATTAATACATGGAATAAAGCCAAAATTAGAAAATTCATAAAAACATTTAAAAAATGTTACATGTTGCACCTTTAAGTTCCTGTCTATAACCTGACTGTGGAGTCGGCCTTTGAAGTGGTGACTTAACGCTGTGGGTCCTGCAGTAGAATCGTGCCCCTCTGTCACTCTAATGCCTTAATAACGCTGGTGTTTGAGCCCGGACTTCAGAACACTCCACTCATAAGTCCCTGTCTGCAGCCTCTAATCCAGACACTTGTAATCTGCAGCCTGTGGTTTGGCCCATGTCGAACCTTAAGGAGCTCTTTTAAACCAGAAAACCATGGTGTATTTTATAACCACATGCACCATCAAAGTGTGCACTGGGATATTTAATCAGAAAAGGGACATATTATGCCAAATCAACTTACACCATGTTTTGTCCCTCATCATTAAAGTGCATATGACAGGTTTTCACGATTTTCTAGTTTTGTCTTTATTTGGTGTATAAATACCTGTTGAAAATAAATAGTATAGTTTTACAACAATCAATTAGCCGTTTGTGGAGAAAAGTTGAAAAATCTGCTGAAAGTTACAGGAAGTAAACGTTACACTAGAAAGACAAATGTTATGCAGAATTTACACAAAAGAGACTATGTTTTTGACCCTTTAATACATTAATTCAATTTTTTTTTTTTTTATGTTCAGATGTTAGTTTTTTAATCTCTGACATGGATGAGTTTTGGACCAGTGCACAGTGTGGTTGCTGGGTAATTTCCTAGTATGATTTTATAATTTGCAACCAGGAAGTAAAACTAAAAACCTAAAAAAAATGATAAACTGGGATAAAATTTGTAAAGTATTTGGGCAAAATTTTTAATATTTTTTTTATCTAAACTGCATTTTTGTGAAATGAGTAGTCCCACCTGTCATATGCGCTTCAGTTTACTCAAAGTATTTTGAATGACTTGTGAAATATTGTCCTGCATTTGAGGCTTGATTGCTCAGACCACCACTGCAAAATGAAATTAACTTTGAGATATTTTGAGAGTTTGCAAAATATTTAAAATAATTAATTTCTTTGAGTAGTTCATTGTATTATTCGACCTAATTTTTCAAAAACAACCTGTTATCAGAAAGAACTAGAATAAATACAGTGGCATTATTTAAAAACGATATCTTCCTAATCGTGTCGCGACCCCAACACAGTTCCATTGGTGTCCCATTGGAGTGTTTTCAGCATTGGAGAGAGACAGACTGAATATGCAGATTACTCAAACGTGTATGAGTGGATTAAAGCTAAACTCAGGTGTATTTCTGATTAGGAGACAAGTCATACTATGAACCCTTTAAGAGGAAACTTGCTTGGGAAAAAAAACAGTCAGTTATCCTATTTTTTCTGTCATTGTGTCCCTATGAGCAACACACTGCATTCCAATTGCAGTACATCTAGCTCTTGAAAGGTAAAACTCAGCAAACGGGGTTTTACCATGTTTCTGTAGTGCTGTAAATGGTTTATTTGTTGTGTTTCTATGCACATTTTGAATGCTCCGTGTTGCCAAACCAGCTCCTGTCCACACAAACCATGCACTCAGGAGTCCAGTGACTTCATAACCACATGTAGGGGACGTTTGGTTAACGTCAGGATGGAGCTAACACAGGGACAGTTGTTTAGGAGGGATTCCCGGTGGCAGCAGAGGAAAGGCTATAGTTTGTATAAATGCAGACCAAAGCACACTTATCTTGTCTGTATAAATAGACTGTAGACCTGTTAAAATGCTCTGTTATCACAACGTCCAAATTTCTAGGCTGGAGGCAACTGGAGGTAAAATAAATCAGACCATAACACATTTTCAATGAATGGTTTTAAATCTTTGAAACAAAAATAAACAAATATATTGAATTTCCTCAAAAAATGTATTTCAGATTCTCAAAAAGAACAATTTGAGGCGATGATTATTTCTGGTCACTGAGCTTGTCTTAATAAGTGAATATACCACATCTAGCCAACCAACGAGATCACATCACTTTGGGTTAAAAGTATTCCAAAATATACATAGCTGCACCCAAACCAGAGTCAGATGGTTGTCCCAGTCCTGTGTTGGAAATTCTCCCTTCATTTTGATGTTAATGTGGGCTTCATGAAAGAGAAAAATACGGTGTGGAATTTCTGACAGCTATTCTGAACATACTGGAAAATGAGTGAAAAGTTAACTTTCAAATTTGTCAAAAATGGCGCTATTGTTTTATGGAAAATATTTACTTCTTTAGGTGGCACTCTATGGAACGGTTATTGTATGGCTTTTCAATGGCTTATAAGGGAAGAGAAAGTTATTAAACTAAACTCAAAATCACCTAAAAACTATTTAATACAGATGATCTGGCAGTTTACCTTGAGTTTAGTCAAGGTAAGTTTACTTGCAGAGCACAGTTCTTACAATAGTAATTCAAAGTGCTTTACATAACAGAAAAACTATGCATTAAAATAACAAAACAGGCATAAATAATGATTTTCACATTACCTTTGATCACAACTAGAACCAATATGGCGTCAGGTAGCAAAAAACAGTAATTGGCAGGAATATAATATAAAAGGCAATAAACTTAACAATTATTGACTATCTCAAATAAAAGGAGTTTTGATTTCCTAACAAAATTAGCCTAAATACATGAAAATCTTTCCTGTCTGTCCATTCAATAAAGTTGATAAATCCTAAAGATGTGCTCTTTTCTACAGACATTTGAACACTTGATGACATGAGAGGTTTGTACATGTTTTACATCAGGAAAATGCAATAGTGTACTGTTTGTCATGTCAAAGACTTAATTAAAAACATGTAGCTTAAATGCAGAAGACAGAGTTGAGTCAGTGAGGAACAGAGACATTCTAAATAGAAGTTGCATGATTTTGTTTATAGAATCGGATTACAATTTTAGATGTTTGAGTTCATGTAGTTTGACATGATTCACCCATAATGTAAGTCGCCTGTCTGTATTGTCGTTGTGTATGTTGTTGTGTCCTTGGGCAAAACACAGCTCACCTCTGATTGGTGGTGTTCCCAAAATGCTGCATAATCAAGTGCTGCCATCTGGAGGTGAAATGTGTTATTGCTTTGTCTGGAATGTTTCACAGTATGGCATTAAACATGTCTATCTTTATGGAGATGATACTACCAGGCCAAGTTAGAGGTCAGACCTATGCAAAGACAGCCCGCTCACCACAAGAATGTGTGTTTTGCAAGTATTTTGGAGAAATAAAAAACACCCGTGATTGAATAAATGCAAGATAGAAACATTTATTTAATGGAACTTTCCAGGCAAAAGTTCCACAGTAAAAGTTACATAGTGCGCCTTAAAGAAAAGCACAAGTTTAGTGCTTCTAAATCAAAGGTGCTTACTTTTGTGGTTTTCTTGTTCCAAGTCTTTGCTTTGCCTGGAATGTTCTTCTTTGTAATAAAATCACTTGTAATGCTATATTTCAAGCAAAATATTGAGGCAGACAAACCAACCACCAGAAAAGTACCATCGTGCTTTACATCTGTTTAAAGGACAAGTATTCTGCTGCAGTGACTTTTTTGAGCTTTTGATCAAGTTCTAACAATGTTCTGTCATCAAAAACATACCTGGAGTTGCATTCAGCTGGATGCACGCTGTTTTGAGGAATCCTCCCCCCTGCGACTGTCCAAAACACTTCCTGCTGAACGTCCTGGTTCTGGGACATGTGGGACATGGGACATTATGCGAGAATCTTCTGCTGTTTTAAGTCCTTGACTCATTCTGAGCATTTCTGCATCTAAACACGTTCTCTGCTCCTGCTGACCCACACCACAGCCTCTGTTCAGTACAAACTTCACTAGATTATGTGAGCGCTTGGCACCATCTACTGCCTGGATGTACTCGGTAAGTGTCAGGCCGATCAGTCCTGTTAATGAATAATACACTTTTTTTGTTTGTTTCAAAATCTGAGATGGCAAATTTAAGGTACTCAAGAGCATGTTTACTAATAATAACAATATGAAAAATGCACATTATATTTCCTTTAACGTTATTGTATAATTCTCAACCTTTTTAAGACTATTGTGTCTCTTTAAATTATTTATAATTCTGTTTACATGTAGTCGTCACCTCCAAATTCTTCTACATTTAATATGAGAAGAGAAATTCTAATTGGCTTTTTCCCCTCCACTTTGACTTTGACTATGCTATAAAAACACATGGGCCTTTCAGAGTAAATACAATTAACTGACCGGAAATATTTCTGTGTCCATCTTTTTCCAGCTCTTGAACTTTAAGACAAATATTAGTTAAATTTGATCCTGTATTTTCCACATCACGTGTGTTACAGCCATCTGAGTAAAAACAGAAAAATGTGCCTCTTTTATTGGTTTTCTGGTAATTTCAGGTGCGTTTATTGACTTGAATGCCCACGTGCCTCGGGGAAGAGCGCTGGATGGATCAACAGCAGAATGGTTTTGATGTGCATGTGGCCTCTGACTACAGGAGCTGTGAAGGGTCAAGTTGTGTTTGCAAATTTCCACTGAGCATCTCCACAGGTGCAGGCTGGGTTATGTCATGAGGTGAAGGGCGTTTTGCATCTACTGGGAATACAGAAATATTTTTTTCCACATCTCTTAAAAGCGGAAGTAATTTCCGCTCAAATATATGTGGATCGATCGATTAGAATGAATGAACCATACATTTCACTGAGTTGTTTATCTGCCTGTCTTTGAGGTCTGTTGGAGCTTGGGTCTATAAAACAGGGTCCCAGACGAGACATCTTTGTTCAGAATACAAGAATATAGGTAGGAAGTCCCAGGGCAGGGAAGGGCTCTCAAAAGCATGTGACAGTGAGAGTTATTTTTTTTATTTTGTTTGTTTGTTTTGTTTGTTGTTGTTTTTTTGTAAGGAAATACGTTGAGAGACTAAGTGCAATAATACACTATCACGCTTTAAAAAAGAGGAAAATCGTTGTTCACATTTTAGCCAAGTTGTTATCTAACTGGTAGTTATCGCAAAAAGAAACAGAACTGTATCTTAATATAAACCGGTAGTTACACAGGAAATATTGAAATTATCATTATCATTATTGTTTGGTGAATGAAGAAACCATAGGGTGTATATTCGAGTAAATGAAAAAAATAACAACAATGACTGAATTTGCTGAAATAAATTAATATACAGAATTATGTATTAGGGGCCCACCAAGGTTTGTACCTGAGGCCCAGAATTTGTTGCCCCTGCACGTGAGCCACAGAAATGAACTGATGTGTAATAAGTTGACCACTACTGTTTCTCATTATGTTGTCCTATGCTGTTTTCATGAGCCAAAGATAAATTACCTCAGTAGACAATAAAGCTATTTTATTCTATTCTATCAGATACTTTATAATAATAAAAAAAATGGGTGCCATGAACTTCACCAAGATATTCCCAATAGAAGAGGTTTTGTATCGAGACTATGAGACTATGCTTTGCGTGATTAACAAACATATCATAATAATCAATCACCAATACAGAATCAAGGCTAAACCAAGCTTAAACCCAACACTTTAACGGAACTAAATAGGGAAATCCACATAGCTGGATCTGCCAAACTGATAGTGCCATTTTTACTGAACTGAATATAAATATAAATGTATTTTTCTTGCAATAAATGATTGTGTTTGTGTTTTTACTTTAATTATTTTGCATTTTTTGTTACCACTTATTTTTTGATTTGGTTAATATATTGCAGTGTGTGAGCTATTGTCAAAATATTTCCCTTGTGGATCAATAAAGTCTAATATAATAATAATAATAATGCCATGGGGTATAAACATGCTGCTCCAGTGATGACTACACCTTGATTGCCCCTGACACTGACCTGTAGACCCAGTTGTTCCTCATCTGCCTGGAGGAACTCTCTCTCACTAGATGAACTGTTTTTCATTTGCCTGGAGGAACTCTCTCACTAGATGAACTGTTTTTCATTTGCCTGGAGGAACTCTCTCACTAGATGAGCCACCTTCCTTCCCCCTGAGTGGTTCTGGTTCAGTCCAAGTGGATGTGTCAGTCCTGGTCCATCTGCAGTCTGTCCGTCTGTGGGAGTAGGATCTCTCCTTCACTGTGGTTCTCCATGAAGTTTCTACTTTTTCCCCACAGGTTTTTCTTGTAGTTTTTCCTTGCTGAGAAGGAGGGTCAAGGACAGGGGATGCTCTTAAACTGCTTTTCTATTATTGGCCAATAACTGTTTCATTGTCCCCCACTGAGGCAACTGCTGATGTGATTTTGGGCATGAAACAAAATTGAAATCTGAATTGAAACATAAGTGAGGTTCCAATCTGTGGCTCTCAGCCTCTCTGACCACCGCAAATCAGTCATACAGTACACAGTGAAGTGGGTGAAGGGGGCAGAATTTGCACTTGGTTTGAGCTGGAAGTGAAAGGCCTGTCTCTGTGTTGGAAGGGAAACACTCTGCCTCTGCCTCTGCTGCCCAAGATTAAACCTTTTGTTCGTTTCACAGAAGCACAGACAATCCAATCCCCTTTTGGCACTGCTAATATTTGCCCCATAACTGGATCACCCAATTGTTATATAAAAATCTTTGATGAAATTGTATCCATTGAAGATTAGCACCAGATTAACACACACAATAGATCAACCCTGTCCAGATTTCTAGATTATTTAGTTTTTCCAACCTTTGTCACCTAAATTCTGTTATGAAGCAGCTGAGCAAAATATTTTTGAACCAATTAAAATGCGATTAGTCACAGATCGCTGGTTCTGTCTAGACAAAGAATAGAAATAATGTTTAATATCAAATCCAACATCAAAAACGATAAATCCCAACGTGTGATCATTTACTTGATGATTAGTGGCTGATTAGTTCAATATTTATGCCAAACATTACCCAAATTGAACCCAACTCTGTTCCCATGTGCCATTTTCAGTTCAGTTCACAGTAGAATTCAGTAACTTTCTTACCTTTCAAAAATAAAAGGTCTGGTTAAATATGTGGTTAGGGTTAATAAAGTGTAATGCATCTCACAGTGCCATCTCTAACAAAAAATGCCCACTTTCTGGAGTTTTGTCACGCAATACCTTCAGACAATTTTTAGTTAATGCATCACGTGTTTTGGACATCTTTCCTTGTAGCTAAAAAGTCACAAGTCTGACTCTAGGGTTGTGGAGTCTTTCTGTTTGCCTGTGACCCAGAAAACACACTTCTTCAATTCTTTACGAAGAGTGAGTCTGGTCAGCACTCCGGCACCTCCAGCCAAATTCAAAGAAAACAGTGCAATCAGATTTGTTTTTTTCAGTGATGCATGTGAGACAGAGGAGCTCATTGGTCATCTATCGTTTAGAACAAAATTAAACTTCTCTCACCTCAGATTAACAGAGTTCATGCTTTGCTAATTGACTCTGCAGAAATAAGTAATGTTTTCAGACCTTTTTCCTTTATTTTTTCCTCGTAACCAGCCATGTTTGTTTTGATTGGCTAATTCACCTATCAATCACGCTCATCTGAACTCGCGAAGATGAAAACAGTGTCCCGACTGATACTGATCTTGAAAATCCAGAGATTATTGTTTACTTTCCAGGCAACATTTCTGTGAGAGTTTGCATGTTCTCTTATGTCTCCTATCTCCAGATTCCCTTTTACACGATTAGTATTCAGATTAAAACTGTGCTATGTAACTTTTCTTGTAGGGGTTCACCTCCTGGAAAAAAACATCTATTCTCAGCGTGTGTTGGATTACCACTCCACAAATTGTAACATGGCCTGGTCGTGTCAACTTTTTCATTCACTTTAAATATGAATATATTCAACTACACATTTGAGCGAAGCAGCGATTTCGACTCCTGCCAATTGTATTCCACTCCAACATAGGTTTTCTTGATATTTTGAAGTTGAGGTTGGCTGAGTGTACCCAGACCATTCTTTTCCTCTTTGTCAAAAATCCTTCACAAAGTCCCTCCCCTCTCCACCTCCACGACCTCTGACCCCCAGTGCAGTCTCAGTCCAGTGCACTCCAATCACAGCATTTGCACACGGCCCCTAAGAACTCTTTGACTTAAAAATATTTTGGAGGTATTTTTGTGAAACCTAACCGCAGCTGAAGCCATGTGCAGACGTGAAGAGGAGCAGGGGCACAATGTGGTCTTTGTGAGGTGTTCAGTCTTACATCAGCTGCGTTAAGTCTTGACCCAGGACCAGGACTGGACCAGTGGAGCAGACCATGTGTCCCTCTGCTCCACTTGACCCTGAAGTGACCTCTTGACCCGACTTCTCACATAAAGTGAAATTCATACTAAATTATACATCTTTTGAAATTATCTTGAACACACCAAACCCTGGGATCTATATGTAGTTATAATAAACAATAATAAAGAAATACTGTTGTTTCTGTTTATAAATTATATAGTTCTTTCATAGCTAGGGATGTGAAGATTTATCTCAGAAGTTGTGGGACTGATGTAACTGTAAAAAACATTTTAATATTCGATTAAGAAGAATTTAGGGGGTCTCCTGCTGTCATTGACTGAAGTAGTGAGCAGGAAAATGGTTTGTATCAAGCTTAAAATTGATAAGCTGCCAGTAGATGGATCTTTGATTACTGAAAAGATCTGGAGACGGTGTATGGACTTTCAAACATGGAGGAGATATTACAGAAAATATCTTCTCCAACAACATTGCAACATGACTGAAAGCTGAAAATATCATTATTGCATTTAAAGTTTCAGAGTTGCCTCTTAAAGGTCACTTTGAAACATCTTTCATGTTTTAAACTGTTCATAAAAAACTAGACCTGTAAATTGCCTTAAACTGTTCCAGTGCTTTGCTCACCGGCCAACAGCAGGGGTCAGTACCCATGCAAACTATTCATTAAAATTTTGTCATAACTCACGCGTTATTTAAAAAGGTCAAACTAAACTACCCCACAAGACTGTCTAAGTGTACAGAGGGAAATGATGAGTCAATGGAGTAACAGCCAGGATGCCTTCATGATTTCTGATCAATAGGAGCTTGTTTTAGAAAAGTCTGTGGTTTGAGGAAAAAGGCAAAGTATTTATTTGGGTGCCATATAGAATCATGGATCATGTCATCAAGTGTCCATGTTTGTGGGGTTGGTTGTGGATACTTCAAGCCCTTGTTTTGACAGCTAAGTGACTTCATAATGTTCCTTATATTCTATAATAGTGAAGGGAAATACACATAGGATGGAAAAATGCAACTCCTCACAGGAAAGAAGTTGTCCAAATTATTGGGATTTAGATGAAAAAGCAAGCAGTTTTATGTGTTTATGTGTTATTTAAGGTTTGTAATTATACATGTATGTATATATATTTTTTTTTTTCAACTATTTCTATTTCAATTTCCCTTAGCGCACTTGGATATGCCCTCTTGAAAAGCAAAATTAGCTGTACAGCTACTTTCAACTTGATGTTGAGGGCTGTTTTGTAGTTGTTGGTATTTTTTCTTTTTTAAGCATTTTTCTTTTAATGTTAAAATAATAAATGTGTAAAATAAAAAAAAAGAATAAAGAAGATGATTTCTGATCAAGCAAACCTGCCATGGTTACACTGAGGAGTGAGGCAATTTAAATTACAGAGTTACATTGTTGTTACATTCAATGTTGACCTACACCTTAGTGTGGACACAAGATGGACATATTGAACACTGCAATGATAATAATGAATCTTAAGAAGGGGTATGAACACAGGGGCATTTCCTGAATTACCATCCAATGATGTCACAGGTCAGAGATCAATCAAATATACATGCATCCAGTTCATGCATGTATGAACTTCAATTTTGAGGGTTTTTTTGTTTTGTTTTGTTTTGTTTTTAACCATGTTATAATGTTGTCCCTTCATCAGAAACATACCTGGAGTTGCTTGATTCACGTTTGTTTAATCCGATTGTCTTCTCTGTGTGCTCACACAACTCTCTGTTTGAATTTTCCAGATTGTTGTGTCGCAAGTAAAAATATGGACATCTCATCATCACAGGACTTAATTTATGTTTTCATTGCTCATTCCCACTCCTATCTGCCGAAGGCGCTCGACTCCTAAATACCCCCAAGTGTAATTTGTAAAGTGTCTTTTCCAAATATATGCATTATTTTAAGTTAGAAAATGTGAAAAGAAGTTACTTGTCCCAAAGTAACCAAAAGCACGTTTCATAGTAAATTAAAGCCACAAGAATGTAGAATATGTCCACTTCAAAACATCTTAATTCCTCTTTGAAGACCAAGAACAACCAAAAATCTATTTATTCCATCAAAAAGCTCAACAATCTTTATTATAGCAACAAGACTGAAGCACTTTAGTGATTTTAACCACGTCATGTTTCCAGGTGATAAAACAGCAGCCTGTGAAGAGGTGCATTGTGGATGATTTTATGGGACACAGTAAAACTCCAGGAGGACAAAGTACGGACCAAAACAGAGAGGAGGAGACTGACACTGGAGGATAACACACTGGTAAAACATGGCAGATACTAGATGGAACAGAAGCCAAACAAGTGCAGTCAAACAGAGGGGACATAATGAAAAATGCTAATGGTTTCTAGTCCAAAAAAGAAAGATGAGTAGTTTGACCAAGTTTAGATTAAGGGTCCAGTGAACTACCATTACAGAGAAATGCCTTGTATGTTGTAAAACCAGCTGTTTGTGGGAACAACTGAGACAGAATTATACTTTATCTTCTAAAAGGCATTGGGATGAGAGCATTAATGAACAATGTGTTTTATCCCGGACATTGTCTCTCTGTCATGGTTCAACATAAGAGGGATGAACGGGGCTAAAAGCTCTGAAGCATGTCTTTCACTCATGGTTCAAAATTGAACTTTCAACCTTTTAATTTAAAGTTTTGGTCTGTATCATCTGTCTGTATTAGCATTAAGGTTTTCTGACCTGGAGTCTTTATCGGACCAGGCAGCTGTAGAAAAGTGCAAGATGGTAGAGACCTTCGACAAACTGTCAAGTAAGCCTAACTTATAACACCTTTACTAATCAGAAAATAATTATATCTCTTCTTGTAAGACAGTATCTTCTCAGGGACAAGAAGGATGTTCAGGTTGCTAAAGTATCCACGAGACAAATAAGGGTCACTGGGAGAAAAGGGCGGGGGACTTAAACCTCGACACCACTGGGAAACACTAGGCCAGTATTGTATAAATTGTTTTGTGTTTGGTCAAATGTTGTAAGCTTTCAGAAATAGCATGATCGTATTTGAAGTTAAATTATGTTTTGAGAGATGATGATTTAACTTAACCAAATATCTTGAGTAAATATTTTGCAGGTTTTTTTACGTTTTCCCCACCAACATTGCTCCTACACCACACAATTAAACTAATTCTCCTTATGTTGTTGCTTTGCTGAGTTTGTCCAGCAGGTGGCGCTACAGCACTCCTTCACTTCCTCACAGATCAATGAAAAACACATTAGAGAACCAGCAAAGTCCATAGCAAAACATAATTAATGGACACATTACAGACTCATACCCCAGGCAGTGGATACATGCATAAATTAGCAAGATATAATTTTGTTTGTGTTTGAGAAATAGGCCAATTAAAGCCCTGCTAATCAGTAGTGACAATTCGGTAGCATATCCTACATTTTTTTCTTTCTTTTATTTAACTTTATATCTGATAATATGACTGTGTAACATGAATGAGTTGATCAATTCAGGCCCAAATACAGATTATAAATAGTAGGAAAAAAATATAGCTCCTATAAACATTTTCTTTTTTAGTGACTCCCTTTTATTTATATAAAGTGTTGGGCCTATGTAGCAACAGATGTGAATAGAAAATGAATGCGTTTGACATTTGACTCTTTTACCATCAGAATGCAGCGGAGTCCATTCACTGCGCTATTCAAGAGCGTTTCTATGATACAACATCGCCCCCTATTGGTCCTCAACTGTAAAGCTTATCAACGTCTCACCACTCTAAAAATACAAACCTCTCTTCTTGTAGAAATGTAAATGTATAAATAATTAGGCCTGCTCTTTTGTTGTGAGAAGGAAGCAGATTCAGTCATTATGTAGAAACATGTTTACAAGAGAGAAAATTGTCATTACCATCTTTTCTTTCATTCTTGACATGAATCATAGCCTCCAACAATATTATATTAAAATCCATCAGCGCTACAGCCCTCTCAATCAATTTATCCATTAGAACATATCCTTTGACCAATACGAAGGCAGTAAAATGACACAAGAAAAGTGAGCTGCAGAAATTGCAAATGTTGTCATTAATTATGTATTTTACATTTGTTGAAATAACAAACAGCAGGTGATACAAAATCAGTGACCAGGCCTGTGCATTTCAGACATTCAGGAATTCACAAATCTACTGTTGCTTTTTTGGTGCAGGGTCTGCCATGTGGAGATGTTAGTGAATTGCCTGGAATGTTCTACAATAATGCAATACATCTATGAATCTCCATGGAGACAGGTGACGTCACAGGACGTACTATTTTTCTTTTTCTTCTTTTTTACCCATAGTAGACACCTGTAATAAAGTAAATGCAATGTTGAATGCCATTCTGAGCAATGTTCCAAGAACCAATAACATCTTTATGGAAACATTCACATTGAAGAGTATCTAGAAATGTTAAAATTGACCTTGAAATTGCAATTTATAACTAAATAATCTCATCAATTCTGTGTTGCCAATTGCATTATTTGTCATGTTTTCACGCTGGAGGCATGGAGACACAACCAATATAGTATGTGCATGGGTGAAGTGGTATAACACACAGCCATGAAATTCAGATTCATGAATTATCTAATTGAGTTTGTGAAAGAACATACGGACTAGGACTGTGGATAGTGGATGATCTCAGATTTGACAAACACATGGACCATAGATGCATGAAGGTAACCTCCACAGGTTATCTCATTCCATTAATGGAAAGGATCTCTGTAACTGTACAAATGTTATATCTTGCCTTTATACAAGTATGCATTGCGTGTTTGGACCGCTCTCAATATAACACAAGCTAAGTGCCTAGAAAGACTTCAGCGAAAAGTCATATGTATTATTCTCCCATATCCATGTGCACAACAGCTCTATGAGAAAGACGACCAATTACTGGTGACTCCATTACAGCTAGACGAACTTTGCTTTAAAGTGCTATGGATGCAAACTACTCCACAAGGCACTTCCCCAGGCCTTTCTGTCACTGTGTCCAACCGTTCACTCAACACACAATAGAACTCCTATCCAGCCAAGTATATTGTAGTTGAGCACTGGTTGTTAAATGAACTCTTAGATCATGTTCCTGAACCTCAACCTGACCTCAAATCATCTCCCAAACTATAAACACACTTTCTCCCCTCCTTCTTCTTGCCATTTCAGATACTTTTTCGTGTGGAAAATATCATATTTTTAACATCAATAAGTTAAACCAATTTGAATGAATTATTAACTTTTTGCAGGTATGTCACATGATCACGTGGGTGCACTGTAGTGGACGGCACAAACGCAAATCTGACAAAAATTCACACTGATTGCAACTTTTTGTCAATCAGGTGATGGCTAGTTCGAATTCAGTTCAGTTGTAGTAAGTTGTCGTAAGTAGGACATATTTTATACAACAAAAACTTACATTAGGTTTACACCGTGCCTGTTAGTGCAGCCAGCCACACAACAGGAGATCACCATTTTACTCAGTGGAAATAAATTGGCTCAAAATGCAGTTAAATATTATATTTAACAATACTCATTTTTTTAGCATTACAGGACATTTTCAGGTTAATATTTTACAGAAAAACATTCAAGATACAACAAAAGGATGCGAAATGGCACAGTAGACCAGGCTTTCACCCACCAACAAGAGAGCGAGCAGATTTAAATCTGATACAAGCATTTAATGAAGTATTTAAATCATATTTTAATTAGAACACTGTTATGTTCGACAAAACTGCTCTTGTCTAATGTGAAGTATGCCCTTGCAGCCTTGACTTGAGGGGTTTACTAAGGACCCTCCTGCATCACAAAGCCTCCTCTGTGATGCTCCCCCAGCTCTCCTGATGTAAACAAGTCTGTGAGTCGTTGGGAATATCATTATCAAAAGCCATGAATAAGTTTAAGCCTTGTTGTCGTGGCTTGAATTGTCCATAATGTTTAAGTTACAAGTAGATAGAATTACATTTGGATTGGAAAATAGTCAAAGTCAATCATGTTAGTTTGAAGTAACAGTAGGTTATTTTTCATATTTGTGTACTCAAACATTTCTGACTTAAACAAAAACAGATTTGAATGGAAACTTAATTTGACAAAATGTTCTGAGATTCTTGCATGTTGACTTCAGGTCTCGAGGATGTGCATCATCAGCCACATTATAATGATCACTGGATGTAGTCACCATGGCAACCAGCTTTCAACCAGATGTATTCAAATGTATTTCCCTTAATCTGCGGTTCACTGGTCAGAAGTCGGCTAAATATTAGCAATATTACCATCAAAGACAAATACACAATCCTTTTTTTCCGTTTGATTCCAATTGGTCTCTCTCTTATTGCACCTTGACCTTTTTCTAACTTCAATTAATCTTTCCTCCATTAATCTACTCTTTGGTATTTCTCTGGGCCACCCTTTCCTAGAAGCTGTAAACTCACATCTTAAACCCACAATGTCCAAAACATCTGTTTGAAGTGTTTAGAGAAACAGTAGCATTTTCTTAATGATGTCTGACTTTGAAATATACATTCATATCCAGAAATCAAATAATACATTTTTCCTAATTTATGACACATCTATATGATTATTATTTAACAATTAAATCTAAAACAACATTCCTCTCCTTTGCGCACATCACCGTAAACATTATCAGGCCCACAGAATAACTGCAGTTAATGCTAGCAAGCTTTGGACTTGAAAAATCTAAACAGGTGTGGTGTCAAACTGGTCCACTTGTCGAGATGGTCGAATAGCTTTACTGCGCATGCGCATGCGTATAACATAGATATCGTTTCCGGTTGTTCCCGCCCATCGAGTTGATCGCCTTACCGTGAGAAACTCACACGTGAGTAATCGTCTGTTCATTAAATAATGCTATATGTGTCTATTTGGACATTTTCAATGCCTTTCTTTGTAAAATACGGTGTATTTTAAACCAACGTTTGTATTGGGTTATGCTATTTACATAAATATATTATTAAAAGCTGTGTTTGAGCGAGAAAAAACGCGGTTTAAGTTGCTACTGTATGAGAAAAAACGCGGTTTAAGTTGCTACTCTGACAGAAAAGTCTATATTCACTTAAATATGTTTTGAAAATGTGTTTTAAAAAAGTTAGATGGCACTAATTTACGAGGGATTCTTGGTCTAGCTTAATTTGTATCGCATGGCTCTGTCAGTAACAGTCTATTTTATTAATATGTGATATAATGAATTACAATAAAAGGGTTTATAACTGCACATGCAGTCAGAATGTTCATTCATACTCAATATAGTATGAGTATGAATTAAAGCTTATCACAAGGCATTCTTTGTATCATGCATATTATAAAGGAATATGCATTTTTAGAGGTATAATTTTGACAATGATACTTTAGCAGGTCTAAATTATTATTTAGGTTTAGTTTGAACCATATTTATGTAAGTTTATTCTTAAATTAATGTCTTATGTAATATTTTTTATTGTCACCAGTTTTGTATTGTCACCAGTTTCATTCCAAGTCTCCTATGTGCTGCTTTTAATTCTAGGAATGTTATCACGGTACTATATGAAGTTTAAAATGTGTATTCTTTCTTTTTCTCTCTAGTGCCAGATTGTCTTGTGCCTTGCCAAGCTCTCCAGCGTTTACAGTGCCTCTTATACCTCCCTTCTATATCTGTATTCCCCATACCTACCCATTTCTCTCCACCATCTTTCCTTCTCCCTTTCTTGACTCCCTGGTTTTGACCCTTGCTCGTTCACCTGACTCCGATTTTTGCCTCCTCCCATCTGATTTCCCACCCTGCCCCCTTGTGACCACAGAAATGTCCACACAAACACATCACTTATATTAATCAAAACCAGATCTCTGAGGAATAGGAATGGCTGCTAAATGTCACAATCGTATGAATTTGCAACACTGAGCTTATAAACCATATGAAGTCAAACCTTGAAAGTTATGCTGGAAGTTTTACCCTGTGGGACTAACTCAATTCATCGTTAATAGGCAATGAAGATTACTGCGTTGTGTGTGCTTACTACAAAACTGAAAATGATTTTGACGAGGTAACATTGTATTTCATGCTCACTATTAATTTCTGGTTTAAATAATAACTTGGATCTTCTGGACAGGTGTGGTGTTCTGTGTGCAAGAGGTCGGCCCATTGTGCCTGCACAGATGAGAAGGAAGACTTCATTTGTAAAAATGTCTAAATAAAATGTTACTAAAATAAATGATGATTTTTAATCATACTTTGATGAACACCTTTTATATCAAAGCCCAAAAAAAAAAACTTTTTCAATGCATTGTCTGTTTGCTGTGCCTCCTGCTGAATGTTCAGAAGAAAGACAAGTATAATCAATACAGTAATCCTATCTTAAAGTAACCAACAATACACATTTTTAAATACTGTTTAATATACATCTGAGTATAAAACTGTCGACATGTAACTTAATGGGAATGTAATGAAAGTCTGTCAGATGGTAATGTAATAATCAGCGAGCCTAAATATATAATGTAGCCTAATGTTTGCAAAAAGGAGATAAAGAAAATCAACATTAATATGAATGAGTCAAATATTTAGCTGTAAAATTAAGACCTATACATATGTATAGGTCTTAATTTTAATTTGGGGCATTATTTAGGGTCTTATCTCCTCAAATTAACCTACTTTTATTAGCCTAATAGAATTAATTGCATAATATATAAAGATTGAAAGTAGGTTGGGCTACTTTGTATTATTTATTTTGTTAGTTACTTACGTCAGTAAACAGTGTTCGGGTTTTAACATTTATACATACGGGCTTGCATGACGTCATTGTACTAATATTATAATTTGTTATAGAATATAACTTGTCGAAGTGATCCACCCGAACGTGCGCCTGCATGACGTCATCGTACTGAAATATTAAAATTTGATTGGAAAACTTGAGCATCGAAGTGCTCTATAGTATAGTATGTTGTTAAATTTCTAAATATAATGATCTAATTAAGATAAATGCAAGAATATCTTTTCGACAAGCTCCGAAAGGCGGAGCTGGCAGTTTGAGCTACCGATGGATCATCTCGACAAGTCAGACCAGCTCGACATAACGGAGCTGTCGATTTGATCCACTGGTGGATCAAATCGACAGGGGATACTACATCGATAGAACACCGGCACTGTTGGATCCCATCACCATCCTCGAAAAAAAATGAAATAAAAAGAATTATGAAGAGCTGTGATCGTAGGTGAAAACAGGAATTTTCAAAGACATGGTAATGCAGGACACCATACCTGTCATCACAATTATTCAAACGTCACCACCTCTGCTATCTGTCACGTACACATGCATCCCAACACGTGGTCCCTGGCCCGTACAGAGTGTGCTGGAGCTGTCAGATCCTCCATGTGTGAATGCGTACATGGAGTGACAATACTGTGAACGGCATGGGCAGGTGGGACTGAGGCACATAGAACCATCCTCTCCCTCCCATCAGGTCAAATATAACACCAATGTGAGCGAAACCACAATCTAAATAGGAAATGTTGAAGTAAATTATTACATTTAATTGTCAAAATAAAGTTTAAAGATATATATTCAATACATTAAATTGCTGGTGTTTTATTGCTCAAAAATACCTTGAAAAGCATGCATTCTTACTATGACCGATCTTGTCTCGCCACAGATCTTACCAATAACTCGGCCTGGTGGCGTAGCGCTTGTCTCCATGGAGATAGATGCCAAATTGTGGAACACCACCAAAGTACTCCATCATAGACTGCATAGATGTGGACAGCACTAGACCGCTAGATGCCACACTCCATGAAGTGAGCACGAGGAAATCAGCGGTGCCACGAGGAGGGTCGTGTACCTGATTGGCTCTGTGGTTGCTACGAAACGTGTGGATTTCCAAATACGCAACTGAGCTCCACATTAGCCTCTAACGACACCTACCGAAGTGTGGTGGCCCTTCCTCCAATACAGTCAGTCAGGTCAAACCCTTTTTCACCGAGGGTCGCATATTAACATTCATCTGAAGCACAGGACATATTGGTGATTGATATAATGGGTCCAGATTGATGTAGACACGACTTTGACAGAACCATCACATCTTTAATAAGACTTCAAACACTAATCTTTGCCTGTATCATTATGTTATTGAGTGTGAAGTGGTTGACTTACTTGAAATTGCAGTAAAAAGTATTGATTGTGATCATTAAAGCCAATTCAGTAGAGTGCTTGAGGGCCCTTGGTCTAAGTACGTCTTCCATGCTCCACTTTCAAAACATTTCTTCTGTCATGTTTTACTCCAAAAAATGGAAACAGCCAAACCAACCAAAAAACACCAGACCATATCGGCTGGACCCCATAAGAATTCTGCTAATACGGCAGAGTTGGCAGAGCTCCGTGCGGATGTGGTGGATGAGTGGCCTGTGCCGGAGGTGTGATGTGTTGACAGCTTCTACATCAGGTCAGTGTGACAGCAGCAGCGGAGCAGGGGGGCGCACCACTGTTTGAGACGCACTCCGCTTTCATCACACGGCATCAGTTTGTTCAGTCCGTCCGGGCGAGAACACTCTATTCTGTTCAGGAGATGGTGTCATGGTGAGTGTCATGCCGGTCAGCTTACAAAAATAGGCCTCTAAACTTTGCGTCAGTTTGAGAGCTTTAACGTCATAGTGTTTACAACAAATGAAGACAGAAATGACTCGTTAACACTGAGAGGTATAAAGACATTTTTAAAAAGGAGAAAATTAGAGTACTTTTTGTTGAAACAATGTGTAATAAGCATGTTTTTATCATATTGCAGCCAGTAACTTCCTCTCCTGCTCCACATGAATGCTTCGCTTGACCTCTTTTCTGTGGTCTCACGTTCACAGCTCTCCTGTCTGTCCCCATTTTCATCTTTTCAACTTGACATTTCTTTGAGCTCAAATTGTCAAGATGCCCTATATGTTGAGCCAAGCTGAAGCAGGAGTGCAGAACCCAGTAAAATGCAACAAAAAAGATCTTTGTGTTAGGATCATGCTAACAGTGATGTGCACATGTCTGCCTCATTAACTTAGGTCAGCATGTGTCAGATATCAATCCAGCTGTCCTTGTTCTTGCCTGAAACATTCCACACAATGGTACAAAACTGATCTAGCTCCAGGAGAATGTTTTTAACTTTCAGTCACCATGTGCGTATTAGTGTGGCAAGCTTGCATCAGGGCTGATTTAATGTGGTGTCCTTTGAATTACATTAACTGCAAATTGAAGTGCCAATACTCCTATAAGTACAGCTTTTGGCTACTTAGCTTGTGCCATTTATCACCATTGCCATGTGATATTATCTTTTGATTCCAGCTCATATCACAATCACTTATCAATAACAACTACTCATTTAAGGCCTATAAAAAGAGGAAAATGGAAATTTCAGTGTTACTCGATATTGCTCTGACGTCTTTCCATTGCTTTTCTAATATTATCTTTGAATGGACAGAAATATCTTGGGTGCCATCTGCTCACAGCACTGGGATTGATCTCCTCAGCTCTACTTCCTGTGCCTGTCCTCACGCTCCCCTCACACAGCACAGAGGTAAACAAGGGCCTGAAAAAACACTCCAAATCTGGGTTAGTCGTGTCCAGGCAACAATACTAATTAAATCAGCCTTACTCACCATTAGTGCTAATAAACCAAGAAAGATGTTCAAATGTTTGGGGGTGGTTGGAAATATCCATAGCAGCCAACCAGTTGCAGTAGCTTGGTTAGGGTTAGGTCCAGGTGGTCACTGCAGAAATACGTCTATTTCATTATTTGGAGGCATGGTAGCACAGCGGTTAGCGCTTTTGCTTCACAATAAGAAGATCTTGGGTTCGCAGCCCAGGACCTTTCTATGGGGAGTCTGCATGTGTTTGCATAGGTTTCATCAGGGTGCTCTGGTTTCCCCTACCACTAAAAACATGTACAATAGGCTCCTCCTCTCTAGGACCACGATTCTCCTGAAAAAGGGATTCTAAATCTCATTGGAACTTTCCTGGTTAAAAATGGTCAATAAATAATAATAAATAATGAGACTGGAGTATACAACTAGGACTGTAAGAAGTATTAGTATGTGTGGCATATGTGTGTGAAAGACAAATTCATCAATTACCTATATTAGACTGTTTTTGTGTAATATTGGCATGTTTCGACTGGCTCTGATTGTCCAGACCGATTCAGTTCTTTGGCATGGTTATTATCTTTGATTTAGGGCGGCAGTAGCTCAGTTGGTGGTGTGGTTGTCTTCTGATCTGAAGGTTGGCAGTTCAAAAAATCTCACTATTAACACAGAAACATGCTTGAGTGGTCAGATCCACAGACCCACAGGTTGGTGGTGCAATTCCAGCTCCCTCTGGTCAATACTGCCATTGTGTCCATAGGCAAGACAATTAACCCGCCTCGCCCCTAGTGTCTACGTACACTGGTGTGTGAATAGGTGAGTGGTTACTGATGTAAAGCACTTTGAGTAGCTTGAAGGTAGAAAAGTGCCATATAAATGTGACCACCGATTTTCTCTCCATGTTCTGAGCACAGCGCTGGGTCCAGAGGCCGAGGTCCACAACGAGAGCAGCTGACGTCACCCAGACATATCAAATGTTCACTAAAATAAAACCTATACTTTTTAATCATGAGCCCGATGTCGGCAATTCACAAAAAGGTGTTGAGTAATTTCAGATTTGTGGTGCAGACATGGCTAAAGTTAGAGTAAACAGGAAACTACTTCTGATTTAACGTCACCTTGTTCTGCATTTATTTCACTTCTCTGCGCCTCTATGCTGTGTTTGCATTTGTGTATGCGGCCCTCAGACCAATTTTTCTTGGCCCTCAGGCTTCCTAGTGATTGGCCCACATTGTCCTGAGAAGTACTTTTTACAGCAAATTTCACATTTTCTACAATTCTAACCTAAATAACTAACATTTTGGTGCGAGACAAACTTGATATTAAGGCACTGAGACCGAATGTAAATGTGGTGGTGCTTAAAACATCAGATAAATGCCGCTTTTTTAACGTTTCACGATTGATTTGTGGCCCTCCGATTGGTCTGTATTTCAATATGTGGCCCTCGATGGAAAAAGTTTGGACAGCCCTAGACTAAGTGGACCTGTAGCCAAACAGTGGGAAGACCTTCAGACTGTAACGCTCCACAGTGAACCAACGAAAGCAAGGCTCATGTTGCTCCAGTGGAGGTTAAGTCTAATGAGATACATGAAGACGCACCCTTGTATCGTCTCATGTAGGATTATCTCCACATAACATTTTTATTAATGTGGGAATTAGAGGAGCGACAGAGATTGGATTTAATAAAGATCTTAATATTGACAGAGATCCCCAGAGATGTTGAATTGTCACCATAATGAAAGTAATTGTAACATATCCGGTGAAATGAAACAAATTGGATGGATTGTGAAATCATTTGAAAATTCTTCCCCAATGACGTTGTGTTTTTTCATTTGTTTCAATCCAACCCTCTTTATATAGCACATTTCACAAACAGTTATCAGAACGCTGTACAGAGTGACAACAATAATAATGTGTAAACGTCCAACTGTTGGCATCAAATCATTAAAAGAAGAAACCCATTCTGTGCTATGTCCACTATGTCCACTCTCCATCATTGTGTTTAATTGTGCTAACAAAGACGTTAATTCATATTGCACATGCTATTGTCTACCCACGTATCTGCTTGTTGTAAATGTCACACACTCCAAGCTTTCACCACATTTCTGTTTTTCACTTAGAGGAGATTGAAATGCCAGAGGTGAGCATTCTGCAACCTCCATAATCAATAGTGAGGAGACACACATTTAGACAAGTCCTTTTTGGAAGTCGCTGCATAGATTTGAATTAATTAAAACATAATTATGCATTTCTTAGCCTTAATGGAATAAATTATAACTTTTATATTGGAAAAAGGTTAATTAGTAAAAGCAAAGTTATTAAAGAGGTATCTCTGTATCTAACTGAATATCTTAAATGCTTTCAGAGGACTCAGTAGTGGTAGTAGTTATAGTAATAGCATTAGCGGTTGGAATATTAATAATAGTAATAGTAGTAGTAGTAGTAGTAGAAGTGGTAGAAATAGTAATAGTAGAAGTAGTAGTAGTAATAGTGATAGTAGTAGTTGTGATTTTGATTTGTGCAGCACTTCTGTCAACCTTGTTGTTTTCAAAGCGCTCTGTAAATAAATAATTTGATTTGATTGTGGTCATAGTAGTGGTAGTAGTAGTAGTAGTAGTTGTTGTAGTAATAGTTGTAGCAGCTTGAAGTACATTGTTATAATTGTATTTTAACTGTTACATAGTTACAATTGAGAAGCAGTTGCACTTTGACTAATTCTTCATTGTTGTAAAAAGTCTAATCAGGTCTTTAAATGACGACAAATCTAATGCTGCTGACGTTGTTCTTTGCTTTACCCAAATCTCTAAACAATTGTAGTCTTTGTTTGTCCACCACATGTGACCACACCACAAAAGAGATTACTGCCCTATTTACTTCCAGTGTGTATTGTACAGAAGGTTTTGACTTGCTAATATCAAATTTGGATGTGTGTGCTATTGTTATTAGCATTGATTTTGCGGTCTGAGAGGAGGAGGAATTGCGTGGGCTGTAAGCTGCTGCTGTCACTAATGCGTCTAGACATTTAGTGGGTTTAACAGCTCGGGCCCCACGACTGAAACTGCTCCATTTATGAGAGGTTTACAGCACATGGTTTGTAATAAACACTATGAAATCTATTTTTCGCTTAAGCTCATTTCCTTAAAAAAAAAATCCATTTGGGGGGGAAAAAAATCTACAATTTAATGATTATAGTGTTTTTAAAATGTATGTTTAAGTACATATGACAGGTGCATATGACTGCACATTTATAGAAAACATGATCACAATTTACTAAATATGTTGCCTATTTTTGCCCAGATTGACCATTTTGGTGATGTTTATAATGTTACTTTCTGGTTGAACATGAGCAGCAGATGTGACAAGGTTGTCATTCCCCAGTTCAAGATATTTGCCAGTTTCAGTTGACCTCGATGTTTCTCTGCTCTGATTGTTTGCCCAGGTTTATCAACAGTTAAATGTATATATGTATATGTATGTATGTATTTTCACAAACTTTGGGCTCCTATTTAATTTAAAATATACTAGTTTAAAAGTCATATATAGAATGTTATGTCATTTGTCTACGTACATGTTGTCGTAAGAAGTATCCAACGTTGTTCGGGGAATGAGCAGATTTAATTTTGATGCACTTATTCAAAATGGGGATTCACAGGAGTAATTTGACAACTGTTTCCCAGAAACCATGATGTAAACAGGGTCCAAAAGCCATCAAAATTACACAGTTGTTATGATTTGACAAACACCTTTACTTTGTTGAATGTTTGTTTAAATTGTCATAAAATTGTGTGAGAGTTTGAATTGTCCCTTTATTTTTGATGTAATTCGCTATTGATGAGGGATTCTTTTAGAACTATAACTACATCCTGTCATTTTCAACTTTTATTTTTCTCATGTAAAACTATTATACATAATTTCTATAGGTTCTATTCCACCAAACTAAGCAATGATTTAAAAAACATGATGTCATTTCCACTTTCACTTTTATTTTTGGTCGATGTAATCCCTCATTCGTCCAGGCATGTTCCATTGTAGAAAAGGTTTCAGGGGGTGTCATCCAGACACTGTTTGAAGATCGAGACGTTTCGACTTCTATCCAGAAGTCACTTTCAATCAATGAGCTGGTCTGAGAACTCTGGCTTATATACTACTCTGAGAAGTGAGAGCCCTGCCTACAGAGAGGAGTCACTGATGGCCTGTTTTTGTTTGGTTAATTGTTTGCCCTGCCTAGTGTCACCTGAAAGTGACAATGGCCTGTATATTATTTTTGCTACTTTCTGTTATTTTCCACCAATGGTCAAATTAGACTTTACCAATAAATATATGGCACATCTAAATACTAAAAATGTATTCAGTATTTCATTCTGATTCTGCTGATTTCATGACAGCATTTCCTCCTGATTTGTATTTCAAAAGCGAGAGCACTGCACAGCCTTCAGAAATTGGTCTATTTTCAACTCCACTTAGATCTTCCTTCCTGCTCACTAAAAATGCATTGCTTTTGCTGTTTGTTTTTGGGTTACAGCAGGTCATATTTTCCATTTAGCCTCCTAAAACATCACGCACTGGTCTTCTTTCTGAGGCACAATGGTCACCGGTCTGCTCAAGAATATAAACATGTAATATTGATTTGCTTTTCTGCACAATCTGGTGTGCATAAAATAAGGGAGGGAGGAGGACACAGCAAGGGTTTGTGGGTAATACTGGCCCGGGGGATATAGCTTGACAAATATTTAAAGAAGAGAGTTTGTTTGCATCAGTCTAAGAGTGACAGGTGGAGAGGGATGCTACTGTAAATAAAATAAAACCAAGATCGTCAGTAACAAAGTAAATTTACTTAAGCACAGTTTTTGAGGCTCTGGGGGAGGATATTTGAAGTTTGTTATTGTTATATTTCTGACATTTTCTTTCTGAAACCTCTAGATAGCTTTTCAAAAATGTAAATGTCAATTCTGTTTCTTCCCCAGAAAATGTATTGTAACGCAGCACTTTGTGAAAAAAACAATAAAAACAACCGATCTCTACATGCTGTTGTCATCTAATCATTAAACATTGTATCTTTTGCATCTGAATGTGAAAACTGGTGATGAGCCAAAGGGTTTGTGAGAGCGAGGAGTAACGAAGGTTTGAATGCATACTTCCTTATTTCACTGTTGGAAAATTAGAAACTCCAATTTTCAAAAAGTGTCCCACTTTGCACCACTTTGTAAAAAAGGTTCAAAGCACTTGTAACTTTTGTGGAGGAGTTTTCCACTTTTGCCTCACTCTAGAGATTTGATTTGTGCAGATGCTGACGACTCACAGAAAGTTTGGCTCTGTGCAGTTTGTGGGAGCAATGTCACTGATGAGACAGTTTGCTGTGACTTGAATTTAAACTATTTTAAGCCCTTACCATGTGGACCTGTTTTTCCTAAAACGACTAAAATGAGCCTCATTTCAAACAGAAGCTGTTTCTAAACCCTTTGGAGCACAAACTCTTGGCTGGACTCTTTGTGAAGATGAGACTCTGTAGTTTTGGCCTCTGGAGTCTGATTTACTCTAATTACACTTTTACAAGCTCTGCTCGGAGGAATATCAGATTTAAAATTTCATCTAGATTTACTTTGTTAAATATATGCAGAAGTAAAGCTGCTGTAAAGGTTACAGGGGTTGTCATCCGGACGTTGTTTGAAGATCGAGACGTTTCGACTTCTGGATAGAAGTCCAAACTTCTCAATCAATTAGTGAGCTGCTCTGAGAACTCTGGTTTATATACTCTGAGTAGTGAGCTCAGAGTAGCATATAAACCAGAGTTCTCAGACCAGCTCACTGATTGACAATGACTTCTGGATAGAGATTAAGGATCGTTATACAGTTAGTTGTATCTTTGTGCTGGCTGTATACAAAATATAGTCTAAGTAAATTCCTCTTTCCAATGTACCATATTTTATGTCTTCCTAATCTAATCTCTTTTATTTTTTAGTTTTACAGGCTGAAACCACAACCACACAATTACTAAACTAAAAATAATTCGTAAAAAAGTACTTTCTATACTGCAAATACTTTAGTACTTTAACTGAAATACTAATTTGACTGAGGTACTTTTCCTTTACTGGAGTAATATTCGAGCTGTTGTTTCTGTACTTTAACTGTTTTAAATTCAGTTAAGTTCAATTTATTTTGTATTAATGACTTTCAGTTTCAGGGGTGCACGGTGGCAGAGCGGCTAGAGCCTCTGCCTCCCAATAAGGAGTTCGAATCCAGAACCACCCCAACATCACATGATCTCTCTGGGTGGAGTCTGCATGTCCTCCCTGTATGTTCTCCAGCTCCTCCCACCGTCCAAAGACATGACTGTGTAGGTTAATTGGAAACTCTAAATTGTCCATAGTGTATGAATGTGAGCGTGAATGGTTGTCTGTCCTTGTCTCTGTCTCTCTGTGTCAGCTGTGACAAGTTGGCCACTGCCCAGGGTGTACCCCCCGCCTAAGGCCCAAAGTCACTGGCATAGGCTCCAGTCACCCGCGACCCCAGGAACGGGAATAAGCGGTAAAAAATGAAAAAAATGAATGATTTTCAGTTTCCTATAACAAGTGACATTTTGAGGACTTTTTACAATACAAAACATTCCTAAGTTATAATATTTTTATTCAAATTGTGAATTTCTATGGCAAAGATCTTAATGTATACTGTATAATTCTGACTAAAACACAACAGTGGTTGCCTCACAGGTCTAAAGTGTATTGATTATTTTCACTTCCACTAAAAACATTTACTGTAAATATAAATTTGGGCTTTCTTTCTCAAATAAAAGTTAAATGAAAAATAACATACAAAAATTGTAATATTTGGATGGGTATTGAAGCCTATATCTGTGTCTTTTCACTATTCATTCGACAATTTATTCACTATTGCACATCAAATAATCCAATGCCTGTAAATGTTTGAACCTGCTAATATATCCTTGGTCTTTACACACATAAGTACAAAAAAAACAAAAAACAACCTTGATTTTTGTACTTAAAATTTTATAACATGGACTTGCATACAATACATTATCATAATTTCATACATTGACTTTGAACATACAAATAACACCCACAGTAGAAGAACTCTTTTTGAGAAACCAGGTTCATTGAAAATATCAGTAAAACAGTGTGAAAAGTCCTGCAGAGATTAGGAGAACAGACAAACGTGTTATTAACAGTGCAATTAGCAAAACAAATGTACAAAATATCAAAAGGAGGTTCATATCCTCAACTTGATTATTTGCTTTGGAAAAATACTTCTCCGTGTCAGTGCATCAGTCAGAGTGATTGGATTTGTACAGTGTCGCAGCCAACAACTAAAAACAACTTATTCTACATTAAAGTCTCATTGTCGATTTATATTCATTCAGCAAAGGATTGTGGGTAGTGCCTCGGTGTGTGCAACTCCATATATCAGTCATCCATCCATGAGCCCATTATGAGGATGGACTGTCCATTGTACTCAAGATAGAAAAACAACACTGTAAATTCAATTAAAGAAGACATGCAGTGTTTTTCTGGTTGTTTATTCTATAACAGCTGTGGATCATTATTTTGCTTCAAAGAAACAGGTCCATTGAGTTTCTGTTCAAAACTGCAGAACTTATGAGCCCCAACTTTTCATGGTGGCATTTCACTGTAACAAGCAGTTATTGTTATTATTTAGTTGGTTTACTGTTGAAAAAATGGCTAAGTGACATTTTTGAATCTTTGGAACAATTCCAGTGGGTGGATTTAGGGCGTCGTTCAAAATTTTCTGAGCATTCAAGCCTCAAACGCAGGACAATACAGGATTACTAAACATGCAGGAATCAATCTACCTCAAAAGTAAAAAAAAATAAGTGGTTGGTGAACACACAACTCTAATATTTAATTTATGATTACTTTAAGTTGGTAATTGTAATCTTGGAAAAAGAGTGCACAGATTCTATTATTTCCAAGGAAAAGATTTAAAAAATGGAAATAATATCTGACGGCGAGGTGCAAGGAAACACAAATGTTCATTTAATGCTGTCAACAAAAAGCTTTTTGCAACATCAGGGAACTAAAGTAGGAGTCCTGTAACTTAAAGAGTGTTTATCAAGTGGTAAAACTATGGTGTCTGAAAAACTAGGCTTTCTTCAAAAAGGGGCACAAGTGAATGTAACTGTTTCAGGCTGGAGAATGGTCTGGCGCAGTGTAATAGTGAGTGCTGGAGCAAGTATAAATAGTAAATAAATAGTATTTCATAATAAGTCTTGAAAAAGGAAAAATTTTCTTCAAACTAATTTAAACAATCAGATATTGTCATCTTAAACCAAAGATACGATAGGAACAAAGAAATGTTTGGTAATAAATTAGTAAATGTGGATGACTCATTGCAGAAGTAGATTTTGTCCATTTTTAACCATCTGCAAACTTTATAATCTTCAATCACAGTGTGTGATTATTGTGCGCTGCTAAAACTTCTTGCTAAAAAACACTCAGCATTTACTTAACTGCGACATTTAGGCACTTGTGAATAAACAGAAGAAAAAACTGAAGAAAAAACGTTCACTTCAGCTTCTGATGTTTATTGTAGTAATACTTTTAGCAGTAGCAGCAGTGTAGTGGCACAACAGGACCAGTGAGAACTCAAAGTGTTAGCATTCAATTCTCACAAAATTTGAAAGGGTGAGGAAAAAAAGAAGTGCTACAAACTCCAGGCATAAGGGGTTAAAGGAACACACTGTAAATACTTGAATGGCTAAAGCATTTAATCCTGTCTTGCAGAACTGAACAAAGGGATCTCTTTTTCATTCTCATTGCAAAGTAGGACCAATGCAAATGGAAAGCTCAACTATTTACATGTAATTTCAGATCTAATTTAAGGGGTAACTGAGGTTCAGAATAACATAGCATACTTAAGAACACTGACAGAGTTTGCATACTATTGTTGTGTGCTTGCCACTCCAGGTACAATATGTTACTTGTTGTGCCAGAAAGGGCATCAAGCATAAAATAACTACCAGACTTATTTATTGAGATAACAAAAACCTTTCAAAAGTTTCTCCAAAGGTCCATTTGTGCCACTAACAACTTTAGCAATATCTCAACATTGTTTTTGTACAAATCGAATTCACTCATTACTTTTTGTGCTGATGAAAATGTTAATTATGCATTAATATATTGACAAAAACAAAAACATTCCATAAAGCCAGTCATGCTTTCTAGTTCATGGATCTACGGCTGGTATAGTGCTGACTTTATTGTTGCGGCTGATCCTTCTTTCAGGCTTGGGACGGGGCAGCTTGGTCTGGATCAGCTCTTCGGGGGTGTTACCGAGAGGGGGCAGTAGTCTCTTCTTACTGTTCCTCGTTTCGGGTAACCACTGCGGGGGTAACTCGAACGGGCCAAACCCACACTGGGTGGCATCCTCCGTGTCCGTGGGTGTCGCGGGTGTAGCGGGCGCCACCTGAGAAGAGGAAGCGTACGCGCAAGTTTGTCCAGGAGAGGACCGCGATGGTAGAATGATAGGCCCTGGGTATTCCTTCGTTTTGACGAGTCCTTGGTCCTTTTTGGGAATGACGTCCAAGCTCCTTAGACTTTCAACTTTATCTTTCGGTACGGCCGAACCTTGTAACCCATTTTCCACATCTTCTTCCTCCTCTTCCTCGGGTCGAAAAATCTGCTGTTGTCCGATATTGAACATTTCTAAAAGCTGACTTCCGGATCGCCCTGCCGTTTCTAGTCCGACCGGCTCTCCTATCCCGCCTTCGCCGCCTATGGAACTTAGCGCTCCGGTCGTCACCACATTTCGCCGACTGTATCTTCTATGAATCCTGGTTAGCAAGTCCAACCAGCTGTGCCGCGCTGACCTGTTCACAGTCAGAAACAAAATAGGATTGGTGAGAAGAGAAACTTTCGGAAGCCACAGTGCCGTAAGGTAAAGGAGCATGGGTGTGTCTTTAGAGTCTACTAATATTGTGCGATATATCACCAAGACGCCATAGGGAGCGCTACAGGCTGAGAACGCCAACACTACCGCTAGCAATGTTGCATGTAGCTCCGCCTCTCTTTGCGACACGTACGGTATGGAAATGCTGTTTTGTGGCGTCCTCAGTGCGGCAATGATGACTTTCTTCTTTTGGCTAGCACTTAACGCTCGCCGAATTAGCAACATAAACAGAAGGACCAAAGCTAGCGGTAGGATTAGCGTAGTGAGATTGTAGATTAGGACGTAGACCATGTGACCGATTGAGTGGGCGTGGTCTTCCGAGCAGGAGGAAGTGGCGTAGACGTCGGTTACATTGGTGACGGCGAACACGGGGAGGCTAGCAACCGCAGCGTGCACCCAAATGTAGATGATCAGGTCCCGGGAACGAGCGTCTGAGATCTTCCTCTCCAAAGGGTACAGGACCGAGTAGTACCTGAAGGAAGAGAACAGATGTTGAAAACGCTAGATTTATATTCTCATAAATGTGTGAAATGAATCTTCAGCACCATAAACTTCACAGAAAACTACAAAATCAAATGTTGCAAATATAGCGCAATTTTTAGCGTAATATTGCAGAATAACATGAAATATTAACCAGAAATGAACAAAAGCGATGAGTGGGGACAAACCTTATAAATTATGAACCAGGTGCTTTGTGTTCTCAATAAAGGAGAAATTCAATTGAATTGAATTATGTTAAAGGGGCACTATGTAGTTTTCTGGTGGAGGATATAAAACATTCTGTTCTCCTGGAGATGGAATAAAACCAACCAATCTCCTGGAGACAAGCAGCAAACCAAGTACCTTTTGGGCAATAAAAACTTCTGTAACTGGAGAAATGAAACAGTTTATATCATACTGTGGAACCTTCCAGGCAAAGCAAAAACTATTTTATGAAAAAAATCAGGTGACGGACCTCAACTAAAAAACCTACATGGTGCACCTTTAAGCTTCAAATGTCCTAACCAGGAGTGAGTGAAAAGTGGATTTCATTTTCTGACTTATTCAAACACAATCAAATAAAGCTGTACATTAGAGCGGTGGTTCCCAAAGTGGGGGTCGGGACCCCCCGGGGGGTCGCGAGGGGTGAGCTGGGGGTTGCGAGATGATTTCAAGATCTAATTTGAATAAATATGACCATGTATTTGCTCTATATTTTAAATTAAAACTAGTATCTTTTAGTGAAATAGTGTCTAATAAGACAATAAACTATTCAAATAACCAATATTAAACCTGATTTAACATGCTTTGACAGTATAAATTATTTTTCATTTCATTTTCAGCTTCTCTTGCTGCACAGTATGGCATCAAATGTATTTTTATTGCATTGTATGCGATTAAATTTGAAAAGCAGGCATTCTTACTGTGAGTAAGTTCACTTCGCTACTGTAACTTGGTCCACTTGCTTGTCTCCATGGAGATAGATAAGTTTTAAAATCACTGCATTGGCTCCCTGTGTGTGTGTTTCAGGATAGAGTTTAAGGTTCTTTTACTGGTGTGTAAATGTCTTAATGGTCTTGGGCCTTCTTATCTTTCAGAACTGCTTTTACCATATGAACCCTCGCGGCCCCTGCGCTCCTCCGGCAGCCGGCTCCTAGTCATTCCCAAAGTCAGGACACACACTCACGCTGAGGCGTCTTTCCAGTACTATGGTCCTCGTCTGTGGAACGGCCTGCCGGAGAACCTCAGGGCCGCAGAGAACGTTCAGGTTTTTAAGAGCAGGCTCAAGACCCACCTTTTTAGTTTAGCTTCTGATTAATGTTTTTTTTTATATTTGTATTTAATATAATTTATAATTTTGTTTATTATTCAGGCTAGTTTTTATGTTTTTACTTTTAACCTTAGGTATTACTGGCTCATGGGCCCCTGGTGGAGGTTTGGTGTGTGCCTCTTCTCTCCTCTGGGCCCTGAGTCTGTGTCCTGTGGCTGATTCTCTGCTCCTGGTGCAGACGGCTCCTCTGATGATGCTTTCCCAGCTGGTTCACCTGTATTCAGCCTCAAGCTCATCTTTTATTAATTTATTCATGGAATATACGTGTGTGTGCACACGTGCGCATGTGTGTGTGTGTGTGTGTGTGTGTGTGTGCGTGCGCATGTGTGTGTGTGCGCACATGTGCGTGCGTGAGTGTGTACGCACGCGCGTGTGTATGTGTGCACGTGTGTGTAAAGTTTGACTTGATTTGATCAATGCCATACTGTGGACCTCTCCAGGAGTAGCAATGAGATCTCAGGCAGCAGACCCTCCACGCGAAACATTACAAAGTGCCCATTACCTGTATGTGCCAAGTATTACTTACATCTTTGGAGAAATTATTGTCACAAGTAGAGGTTGTTAGTTTTTACTGATTTACTGGGCCCATCTATCTTACAAATCTGGGGAATGCTTACTACTTTTGATCATTCAAAATGTATGGCTAAGTTTAAAATTGCTCATTGTAGTGTGTTTATGTGTTACGTGTGTAATTCCTTGTTTATTCTAGTATGTCAAGATCCAGGCCAAAAACAACCCACACATACAATAGATTTTTTTTTTTTTAATGTTAACTTTTATCCCCTTCAAAATGTTATCTGTCTTTGTGGCCTGTTTTGTTCCAATGTGGGCGTTCAACAGGAGCACACCTACATGATCAAACCTGCCATTTGAACCAAAAATAATAATCCTGCGTAGCCTCTTGTCTAAAACTACTCAGCTATTGTTCAATAGTACAATGTCCACTGGCTCATTTATTTTCATTGCCTGTACGTCGCAACATGTTCAAGTGCATATAAGCTCTCCACAGCTGAGCCTGAATAATCCTTCAGACTAAATAATTGATAGTATTCCTGGTGTATTTTGTGTTATGGAGTCACTGTAATCATCTCTGTAGTGGTGTACATCAGGAATGACTGCTTCAAAATGAAATACAGTTTGCAATCACTATGAAATAAAGGCTAAAGCACCATATATTTGTATTGTTGCTTGTTGTTGTGCTGGGTATTTTTTCATACAAATAATACACTGAATCGATAATGTTTTCATTAAGATTTGTTATGTTTTGAACATAGTTCAAGTGGTGGAAAGTACAAAAGTAAAACACTTAGTAGTAACTACAGCTTCATTATAGTACTACTTAGTAATTATGAGGCGCTATTATAATTAATTAGTCAGATAAGGTTCATTAGGTCTTTACTGTGATGCCACATTAACATCACGTGAGTGCAGCTGAAAATGTCATGGTACAACATTAAGATAAACATTTACAACATTAACAACAACATTAAGATAAACCTGACCCACTGTGGTCTGACTAGAAGAATTTTAAACGTATAATTTGCTCCAGGTCACTCTTGAAAAAGAGGTCTCGAGCTCAATTGGTTCTTATCTGCTTAAATAAAGGTTAATTAAAAACAATCTCATTTGGGAACATTGGAAGTATATAAGTTCATGATGAGCGAGGAGAGGAGCAGAGCAGAGAGAAAGCCACGGATGCCTTCCTAAAGGGAGAGAGCACTTTTCTGGTACCGGAGACACAGGTAGAACACTAATACATGAAGCCCTATCAGGCGATTATTCTGCTAATAATACACTGCACAATTTCTCAACATAACTTTGGTTCTGTGAGTGAGCAGGCCCTCATAAAATGACTCAGGGCCGGGTTGGGTTCGGACAGTATGTGCACCGGCTCAGGCTGGAATTTTTGGGTTCCAGATCTACACTCAAAGTTGCACCCAAAATGTCACAATGGCTGCATTCCACACACCACATCCAAACCTGGAATTAACCTGGAAAGGACTGGAAGAGGACCAAACTAATTCTGTATCACCAACAGGGGACAAACCACACCAAACACATTAGCCCTCGATACACTGTTACTCACCTGTCCAGAGCGATGGCGCTGAAGCTGAGCACGGTGACAGAGCAGAAGAGCTTGTGGAGAAACTTGAAAGACTTGCAGATGATGAGAGTGTGGATCCACCAGCAGCAGAAAGGACTGGAGCCCAGGGCCAGGTCGAAGGGCACGCACACCAGGCAGGCCCCGATCCCCGAGCAGGCCAGGGTCTGGATGAAGCGGTTTGTGACTGAGCGGAACACGCTGGTGGAGCAGGTGCACCACAGGACAGCCGCGTTACCTGCACACAGCACAAAAGAGGAGAGAGGAAAAGAAAACTATTATTATTTGTTTTTTACGTCTGTAGTTCCCAAACTTTTATACTGGTGAACAGACTTCTGAAGACTTAATACTACTCTGACTTACTGTGAACACTGCACTACACTTTTAAGTAATATTAAATCAAAACATTTTACATTTTTATTGTTTTCAAAACTTTCTTCCTATACCCACTTGGCTGTTCTATGTAAATTCTTTTTTTTGTTTTGTTTTGTTTTGTGAATTTTGAGCACTTTGTTTAGAGTAACTCACAGGTTGAAGTTGATCTACCTGACAATTAATAGATTTGCACCAAGAAAATGAAGACATGCTCAATATTTGTTTTCTTTCCATAATTTAGCGTACTTGCCCCTGTGTCTTTTCACGTTATTATCACTGTGCTCTAAGTGTTAACAGTGATGCTCTATAAACAACACACTCAGCTGTTATTTTCTTTTTTTTTATCCTGACACAATTAACACATTATTTCACACAATGAACATTTAATCAACATTTAATTTCACAAAAACAAATGTTACAGAACAAAAAGCTGTAATTTTGGCAAATCTGTTACAGAGTTTATCGTCTAGTGTTTTTTCATTCCTTTATATTTGGGCTGATTAGACTGATGAAGACTCAGATGCTTTCACAGCAAACAATGGACAATGGCAAACTCATACACAGCCTGGAAACCAAACTCAGCAAGATCTATCACAGTGTCTACTTTAAGTTTTATGACTATTTTTTACAAAAATTCCTTGAATATTAACGCAATACATTTACAACTCAAAGGTGTATTACTATTTTTACATACTGTTAGGCCTTTCTGTGACATCTAAAATAACCATAATTGTATTTTCCCACTTGAGTTCTCTCAGGATCTCAAAGTACATCCATTCATTTTCTAAACATAGCTGGATATGAACATTTCCTTATAACTTCTTCATTGAAGAAGTGTATGGATCCCATTATCTTTGTTATTTTCATGAAAAGGATAAAGAGCTTTTGTTCCCCGTCACAGCCAGACTTTTTAAACTTTTAAATGTTTGCAGAAGAACTAACTAACTAACTGAAAAATGATGTTAACCATCTGTTAGATCCTTGTCAGTTTGCATATAGAGATGGGAGATGCACTGATGATGCTCTAGTTCCTGCGTCACACCTGACTTTTAAACATTTGGAAAGTCCTTCTGCATATGTTCAGATTTTGTTTATGGATTTTAGTTCAGCGTTTAACACATTAGTTCCCAATATTTTAGGAAAGATATTGGTACAACTGGAGGTGAATGCCTAAATTATTAAGTGGTATTTTGCTTTTTTGACAGGTAGAAAGCAGCAGGTTCAATCAACTCCACCCTGTCAGGCGCACAGGTAGTGAAGATTAGTGAAGATTGAACCAGTTTGTACTCAAACCAGGACTGGGTGCAGTTTGTAGGTGCCTCAGACTGGGACTCTTTGATGAATTTGCATATGAAATCGGATGGTGATTGAGATTGTCAAGTTCACATGAAATGGCTTTGTTTCATCATGCTTTACATCTATTAAAAGAAGATTTATAAATTTGCTATGTTTATTGTCAGACTTTATTTTTTATTTAATTTTACTGTTAAGCTCAATGTTAGGTCTACTGCTAACTCTAATCGCCTTTTTAAATCTCCTTTGATTTATTAAATTGACATGACAGAGCTCTATGTGGTTTTAACAACAATTCTGTATTGCACAACAATATGTCTTTTTTACTAACTGTTTTTACTGAATATAATGGGAACGCCATAGGCCAAATATCTCTTTATGACGATCAATAAAAGTTCAACTTGAGATAAACATTACAAGGATGATTCAACACTATGTACCTTTTTAACAGGAGGGTGGAACATTTCTTTTCTCCATGGTTGCTGCTTTTTTTTTTTTTTTTTTTTTGTCTGGAATGTTCCACAAAATTGGCATACAACAAGAAACTCCATGGAGACAAACAGTCACATATTCTTTAGGAATAAAAACGCCTGCAATTGAATAAATGAAAGATGGATAAAAACCAAACTGTGGAGCATTCTAGGCAAAGCAATAACATTTTCATAAGACAAGCAGGTGATGAACCCGGCACCAGAAAACCTGTAGTGCATCTTTTAAGTCAAAGGCTGGCATTTCCCAACTGTAGTCTAACAGTTACAAACACTCATCTTTCTGAGTTATCTAAATTCTCCTCCTCTTCAGATTATGGAGAGCGACGCACCAATCGAGCCTTCTCCCATTAGAACCGATGCACTAGGGTCCATCAAAAGTCATGTTTGACACACCTTTCCAATGGTATTTGTAGCCAGCCACTTTCTGTCTATGTTATACTCTTATTCATTTTTACATACCCTTTAACTGGGTCTTCACAGTAAAAATTGTATTTATTCGTTGTTAGCTTAGCCAGATGAACACATTTGGAAATGAAATCCAAGATAGCATAAGCAGTTTTTAGCCCAACATAGATATAATTACATGGGACTCCCAAAATGTCATTTCTTCCAGGGGAGGAGCATAGTGTTCTTATTTTTCACATGTTTATAGCAGATGTCTATTTTTTACGATATATAATTTTACTATCAGGTTACAATTAGCGTAAGGATTAGGGGAAGGTTTAAAAACAGTTAATTAGCCCCGGAACAAAATATGGAACATAAACCTTTTATTCTTTTTCACCCATTACCTTTAATCTTCTGTGACAACAAACAACCATTTTATCTTGTTCATGTTAACCAAGACAACATGAAAAAGGTTAACATCCAAGACCCGCGGTAGGCCATAGGTCCCCATCTCTTTAATATGAGGTGAGGGGACAGTAATTGGCACTAATGGGTTTGACAAGGTGAACTTTATCTGTCACGTTAATGCTTCTAGGAAACGGGGGTGAATTTATAACCCGGGGGCTTCCTGTGTGGAGCTGACACAAGTGTGATCACAACCTCTTCAAAACCTATTACCTTCCAGCTACGAAAAACACCAGCCATTATCACCAAGAGCTGCAACATGTACAAGAAAAAGGTGGTTTGGTCCTCAAAATGTTCAGAGGAGAAAAGCTGACATGATTGGATGCTTCATTGTATTGTTTTATTTTTAACAATCTCTTTCCATAACAACTAGACCAGGTTCAAAGACACAGGATTAAGAATGTAAATATATTCGTATCTCACAATCGAATTCCAACAAATGAAAGACATTACCGATGTGCCAAGACACTACTAAGACACTAGTGTGACAAACACAATCTACCTTCAAAACAAATAGAAAAGGAATAGATTTAGGCATAAATTCATCTCCGCTAATCATACTTCACGTCTTTATGAAATTAAAGACTTGAAGTATGATTAGCGGAGATGAATTTATGCCTAAATCTATTCCTTTTCTATTTGTTTTGAAGGTAGATTGTGTTTGTCTTTTGTCTTTATGAAATTAAAGACTTGAAGTATGATTAGCGGAGATGAATTTATGCCTAAATCTATTCCTTTTCTATTTGTTTTGAAGGTAGATTGTGTTTGTCACACTAGTGTCTTAGTTACAAGCGGCAGTGGCTCAGAGGTGCCTTTGACTCGAATGCAATGACTTATGACTTGGGACTTGAGGCAAGGGGATTCGGACTTGAACTTATAGATGAGGGACTTGGACTTGACAGTTCTCAAGTCCTTCTAATGGCTTCCTGACTCAGACCTGTCTCCTGAGGCAAGAAGCTCCTTCCATGTTGCCTCCAGTGTCTCCACTAATTGATTCCCTTCCACTTATTCCACTGGCTATGCCTTAATGTGATCCACGCAGCACTGTACCGTGAGGTTTACCAAAATACACATTGCAAGACAAGGGTTTTGGGATGATGCATATTTCTTCAACAGAGTCTTTCAATATGGCATTTCAATCAGATTGATCTTTTGCTATGCTGAGTTTTTATTTGGAGATTGACATTCAATCAATATGTTATAATTGTAAACTAAATTTCACAATTGTATTCTGACTATCCACAATATTCTAACTAACTTTGACGTATTGACCAGTGCTGGCTCAGCAGTTGAAAGAGTTAATCTGCAGCTCCTATGTTTATATTAATTTTATTCTCGCTATTCTCATATTATTGACTCGTTATAACAAAGATGGAAAACGTTTTCAACAACGTTTGATTTAAGAGGCCCAATCTCTGTGAATAGTAAAATAACCCACCATCTGTCTGTATTTGTAGGTTAGAAAATCAACAGGTAGAAAGTGTCTTTTATAATTACACTCATAGAAAAATGAGCACGTCACATGGCTTGACCGGACTATATGCACAATGGCCAGCTATCCATAGGTTAACAATGGTACAATGACACATATTCATTAATTTCTACAGCAATTTTGATCCCGTCGTTCCTCTCTTAGGTCTTCTATTAGACGTAAGATGGCCATTATATGCTGAAATATCTACATTTTCCATTGTCTCTTTTTTTCTATCGCTTTGACATTTCAGCTGCTTCAGTCAAGCTTGTCCATCATAAAGACTTAAAAACACTGGATAGACAATGGGTGATTAAAGCTAAACTGAAGAGAAGATGGGAAATATTTCTGTTCCCAGACAATAGTGTTCAAATAAATGCGTCTGATTTTCTGTATACGTTTTTTATCATATATGGATCTGTACAGCAATTTTATTATCAGGCTCGGGCGCCAGGAGTCGTAGGGCCTTTTGTGATTGTTCAGCATTGCACTGCTGCGAAGTGCGCAAAGCTCACTAAAGTTTGTGCGCGGCACACGCAATAACGGAGTGCCAAGCACTCTCCCATAATCAAACACCATTGGGAACCATGGCAACTAGTAGTGCTAAAAAATACATTGCGCCTACGGCTGTACCTGAAAAATGATGTTGGTCATATATGTATGCATGCGTTTACTTGGATTTCTGCATAAAGTGGTCATAAAATGTCTTCTGATCTTCATCTAAGTCAGAACAATAGAATAACACTGTACCGCACAAACATGATATGTTTTCATATTTTATTGACTACAACATCTTTCATTACATTCAAAGAGCTGGGTAGAAAAGTATATGAACTTCTAGGCAAATAACTCTCCAAAAACTATTTGGAGCTAGGAGTCAGCCCAAACTGGATGTGTTGGTTAAAGTTAACCTGCTGACAAAAAACACACACTAGTTTTGAGTTTAAGCTTAAGAAGCTTAAGAAGCATTGCCTGATGTGAACCATGCCTCGTACAGACCTCAGAAGATCTACGATCAAGAATTGTTGACTTGCAAGAAGTTATGAAGGGTTAGAAAAGTATCTCTTGATGTTCATGTGTCCCACGGTAAGACAGACTGTCTACAGATTGGTGAAAGTTAAGTACTGCTGCTACTCTACTCTTCCTGTAAAGATGAGTGCCAGGGCACAGCGCAGAATCCTCAATGAGGTGAAGAAGAGTTCTCAGTGTCAGCTAAAGACTTAGAGATATGTCTGGTACATGCTGACATTTTTGTTGACAAATCTCCAGTAAGGAAAACAAACAAGAATGTTTAAACAAGAGTTTGTAACAGGGAGGAAGCCACTGCTGTACAATAAAATATTGCAGCACATTTGAAGTTTGCAAATGAGCGCCTGGATGTTCGACAGCACTACTGGAAAAATATTCTGTGGACAGATTAAATCAAAATTTAATTGTTCGGAAAAAAACTGTGTGTGAAGAAAAAAAGGCACAGCACATCAATATCAATCAACTGATGAGTTGGGATGAGGTCTTGTAATGCAATGATTTTGTACAAAAGGAAATTTTTTCCCTGAGTTTGACCTGTTAGAGCAGATAAAATGTTCCTTTTGCAGAAGCAGTGCAGGGTCAATATGAACGCCACTCTCTCCCAGTTCATTCTGAGAGCTATTGATTGACCAGGCGCAGATACACAGGAGCACGGCGTGGACACTTGTGGATCACATGATCAGTTCAGAGTTACACACGAATGATGTGCTATTGAGAAAACAATGCACTGAAGTGAATTTAAAAATATTATTATTGGTAGATAGTTGTTTGGGTGTGATGGATCAAGTGAAATGCATTGCATGCAGCTTTTTAATGCCGCACTTAGAGATGTTTAATGCCATAATCAACAAAACATGTCAAAACTAACTTCTTTTCCATCAGGCAACAGAATGAAGAGAATATAATAAACAACTTTATAATATTAAAAAAGCTAATTTAAATTAAATTTAACCCTTGCAAATGTATGTTTTGAACCCGATGTTTAACTTTTTAGATGATTTGATCAAAGCTATAAACATCTACATTCAATAAAACCACTACATACCTGAGATTAAAAATATATTTGAATGTTAAATTTCAAAGTAAAAACTACTGTCCTGGACACACACTTCTGATTGGTTGATACAGCGGCTTTGGGGAGGCACGGACTGCGGTAAGTATTTGTTCTTTTTTTTTAAATGACATTTATATTACTTGTTCTGATGGATAAATCTTTTTTTCTCAAACTGTTTTTTAGTTTAACACCTGTAGGGATTTAAATGAATGCTTTTTAATGCATTTTAAGGCTTTGTTTTTGTCAAAATCCATTTAATGACTTTCAGTGTTTTTAATGCCCCCTGAAACCCCATAATACTTTTGTCAAATGTTACACTCAATTTTGTAATCAAAACTTTATTTAGCTTTTTTTTTTTCTTTTTTTATGAGGGTTAATTGAACATTTAGAAACATACCTCGCCAAATCAAGGAAAAAATTATTGTTTAACTATTGTATAGAAATATATATTTTATAGCACTTTTTTGTACGCAATTAGCAAATCACAAAGGTATTTTTAAGATACAATAGTTTCTTCCCTAAACAACAAAGTATCCTGTCTTATTCTGCATAAAAACTGATACCCCTGTTCTGTACAAACATGTTCTGAAATACATGTGATTCTTCTATTAGTTTGTATTAATTTACTTATTAATAATACTGCCTTATTTAATCCTTATGCTCTCTTCGTTTGAGAGCAATACATGGTTTCATATCAGGAATTTTTTTTTATTTTTCTTTATTGCATAAATTGTATGTTAGGTGATGTTTTGGACCACCCATGAAAGTTTCATAGCAATGAAATAAAAAAGTAAAACAAAAAATCTAGATGGGGTCAAATGGACCCGAAGATGGAGGGTAAAAAAAAAATTAAAAAAACTCTTTGGGCCGTATTTTGCCCCTGGCAGTAGGGCGACGCTGGTGTTAATGATGAGGTTTTGCGCCAGTGCAAACGGTGACGTGGAGCTCTAAACAAGAGGCGTGATCACGCCAAAATATGAGGTGGCATGAAGCAATTCTGTGAATGGCCAGAATTGTAACTAATAAACTTCAAAACTAGTGCAATGAAAAACATAACACGGGAAACATTTCCTGGAGTCATATTACTATCCTCATATGGACCAGGTAATCCTAATAAAACAACCTCATGGGCACAAAAAACCAAAACAATACATCACAGAATAAAGAATATACTCTAATTAAGACAGTCTGCCTTAAAGCTTTAGCTGAGTTTCCATTGCGCTTTTGCTCAAAACTGTATCGATCGGCTTCAGATGTAGAAAAAACATCATGTTGAGTCTGTTTGCATTAAATTATGAATTGATCCGTTGTCAAAAGTGAAAAGAGCGCATACACAGAGCAGTGTGCGTCTGTTTGAGTGTGTGTGTGTGTGTGTGTGTGTGTGTGTGTGTGTGTGTGTGTGTGTGTGTGTGTGCATCTGTTCTGTATATAGTCTATATAGTATATAGTCTGTATATAGTTCTGTAGTCTATCTTAGTCTATTTTATTCTTAATTTTATGCATGCCTTTTTATATATTTTTTATATTTTATCCTTTGCTTTATGTTGCACCTACGCCGAAGCAAGTTCCTACGTTTGTGAATTTCACTGACAATGGCAATAAACAATTTCTGATTCTGATTCTGATTCTGATTCTGTGTGAATGACGTGTGAATGACGTGTGTGAATGACGTGTGTGAGCGTGTGTCTGATTGCGCTCGCTGCGTGAAGAACAGAGCAGGTGGAGACGCGAGGAGGAGAGTTCTGAGCGTCAGGTGGATCACAGGATGGATTGATGAACTACTTTATAAATGAATGCTGTGGCCGCAGCGCGTCCATGTGCCGTGTTTGGTGTTGGACATTTGTCCCTCTGAACAGTTTCAAGTTCCTATGCAGTATTATAGGTCTATTTAAGTGACACAAATGAGGCTTTATTAAAGAAAAAGACTGTCTCTGCACTAAAACATCCAGAGCAGGACCAGCCTGCAGGACCAGGAGGGAGCGTCAGAGAAGCTCCAGAGCGGTGGTCACTGCAGTGGTCTCTCTGGCTTCAGGACACACCACTGTTTTGATCACAACCACTGAACAGCGGATGCTTACATTGTGGGGCTTCGGAGCTGTTCTATTGTCCCCGTATGAGTCCCTCTCATTCTTTGACAAGTGTCTCCTCCTGTGAAGTGTTGGCTTCTTTCTTTCCCTGGATGTGCCATGGATGCAAACATCTTCTTTACTGACGATCTTTCAAATGCCACAGTCCTCATTCATTGGTTCAAACTCGTTCACCATATATGACCTGTCACATCCCCTCCAGCTAACTCTAGGGGCAAAATACGGCCCTTTGTGTCTGTTCTCTGACAGGTACTTAGTTCTGCTTTAAATTATTTCATTTTCTTTCTCCATCTGCCCCAAACACAAAATGTAATTATCACTTATACACCTATTGTTAACGTACAATCACACCCCTTGAGCCAGGTTTAACACGTTAGAGAATAGTTGTAGTTCAGACATTCAGTGAGAATTAAATTGTATTTTTAGCTAACCTGATGAAAATCAATCTGTTCAGCACAGTCTTTCTTTCAAACTACAACTAAAAAGGCTATGAATGTATAAACTTTACTATCACCAGAACTGTCAACTTTATTTGACCTTGAGATGGGCAAAAATTAATTAACTCTTCACTGTAATTGGTTGGAGAATTACTGAATTGCAAAAAAAAACAAAAAAAAAAAAAAAAAACAGATCAGATCATGATTTATCATTATGTTGCTGACCCCACATTTGGTGTATTCTTCCCAAAATCTCAGCAAGGATTTTGGTTAGCCCACACCATGCAGTCATTTAACTGTGAACTTTCTCCCTGTGAAGCTAGATTGACAGTGAATTGCTGCTGGCAAATTTAGACTCGCAACTCAAATTATTCTGAAAAAAACTTCAATTCACCCATACAATCCATATCTGCCTGGCATCATATAATTTACCTCAACCAATCTGTACCCGGCCTTACAATTAAACGATTACTCTTTGTCACATTAAGAACCGTGCCACACTCGGCTCCCCGGGTATTTCTAAAGAGTTGCTTTCTCTGAGTCCAAGTAAACACTGTCAACGCTGAATTAGCAAGCTTTTAAAGTGACATCCTTTGAAAACAAGACTAGAGCTGCAGTCTAAACATAGCTCGAGAACCAAATTGCATCCCCTTAACCTTTTAGCATGTCGCCTCCAGCAATGTTAATTACGGTGGCCTCAATGAGCCACAGTAAATGAACAAACAGGGATGTTAGCATGTCAGACATTACGCTGAACACACATTCACAGGTTGACTGTAGGTTTTATTTAAAGGTGCACAGTGTAATTTTTCTCTCCATGTGAGGTTATTGCTTTGCGATTGTTGCAAATATTCCTCAAAATAGCATTAAACTTATCTCCATGGAGACAAGTTTTCAGTGATTTTTTTACTGATCAGAAACACCTGAAGTTGAACAAATACAAGATAACTTTATTGCTATACTGTAGAACACTTCATGGTCTGACAACAAGAACAATCAGATAAGTCAATGATTGAATCTGATTTTTGGTGCGTGTTTACAACACAAGAGAAATCTGATCATCAAAAACACCTCATGTCGTGTCAGAGCATCAGTTGATTTTTACAGTTGTATTTGGAAAACAAAACACAGTGAATTTTAATCTTTGACATTTTCTCTTTTACAATTGTCTTTGCCACATTTTTCCCTTTTTTGCAGAATAATCCTTGTCAATGGCTGCACAGATGTGAACAATCAGAAGAATCTGATTACTCATATCAGATGTAAATGTTTACATTTCAATAATCAGATAACTCCAGAAATCAGATAATAATCATTTTTTGATGTGGGTGTGAACACTGATATCTCTAAAGTTACATACATTTGTAAAGGAGACTTGGAGAATTGGGCAGAATACAGAGACCAAACCAAATATTTATTAACTTTTTCATTCACAACGTCATACAATTATCTACCCTTTAAAAGATCTACACAGCTAAAAAAAATTGCATAGTGTCTGGAGTAAAGTAGAATGTCAGCCAATAATGTGTGTTTGGAATAAAACATAAATACGGAGCACAAAAGGATCTGTCTTTCCTAAACGGGCAATGAAACTAAGCAAATCTTCAAAGATAAATCCACACGTGTCGAGTTCACTTTACATAATTGGGATTTTACACTTTTATGGCCCATTTTTGCCACAGCTGTGCTCGCTTCAACAGATAATAATTTCTAGTGCCTCCACTCAACACACTGACAGGTGCAGAGCTATAGAGAACGTGCACGATGATGTACTGACTATGCATCCTTTAATCTAATACAATTTATTCTGAAGTTTAAATTCAGCAAGATATTTCATGTCAGATTTAATTTTATAACTATATAAAATCGTTTTTACTCTTGGATGTTAAGTGTAAATTAGCTTAAACAAATACCTGTTGTCATGTTCATGCTTCACTGTCCACCATTGTTAGCAGAAGGCTATAATATAAGTGCATAAAAGATGATAATGTACAAAGCTCCTGAACGTCAGCGCCAAAGAATACACGTTGTCAACTAAAGCACTATGGCAGGTTATAATGATTTTCTAATTTTGATTGTATTTGGTGTTAATACCTATTGTACATAAAAAAATCTTGTTTTATACCAATCAAGTTGTGATTTGTGGAGAACAGTCGAAAAATCTGTAAAAAGCTGATGACATCACACTAGGGAGACTCATTCCATCCAAAAGTTATGCATAATTTACCCAAAATAAACAACTAAATAAGCTTTAAAACATTAATTCAACAAAATCAATGTGTTTTGTGTATTTTGATATGTCAAATTAAAAAGATCTGTGACATTAGCTGAGTTTTAGCCCAGTGTACAAAGTCATTTCCTTGTGTGAGGTCAGAATTTACAACCAGGAAGTGAAATTACAAAACAAAAAAATTGCAAAATCGTGATAAAATGTTTATATATATACTTTTTTTTTTAGTTTAGTTTTTAGTTTTTTAGCAAAACTTAAACCATATTTATCTTACCCGTATTTTGGTTACGTGAGTAGTACAACCTGTCATAGGCACTTTAAAAGTGAAACAAACCTGACTAGGGATAACTTTATCACATGGGGAAATTTGATCTAAATGTACCAACAAATGATATGGACCCGAAATAAATCAATAGTTGCAACATTTTTTGTCGGTGTGTGTCACAGTTTGGTGCTAAAATCCACAGCCTCTGCAGCCGCTCCAAGCAGCTTAAGGATTATGTCAGTGCTTCTGTATGAATGCCAAAACTCAAAGATCATGCATTTACGCCATTTTACATAAATTCACCCTGTGCATTGCAAAATACAACCCTCTTTACTTAAAAGTTAAATTTTTCTAGTAAAAATCTGCTGCAGAAGGTTTTCCACAGTCACAAATGGGGCTTCCAAATATTATTTCAACATGCACACACCAAAGCAAAAGTCTATAGTTTTTTTTTTTTGTTTATTTCAAAGAGTACTGTTGATCGATAGGAACTTTTTGGGGAGTAGCTGTAGCAGAGATTATGAAAGGCTACAAAGACATAGCCCTACCAAACGTGTGATGAAATTATAAAACACACTCACACCTTAAACCATAATGGAATTCCAACATAACAAAATGTAAAGGTGCCGAGATGAGAACAATACATAATTTTGACATGTCATTATTCATTTTCTATTTATCATAAAGTGACAGACAAAAGAAACTCAAGATAGAAGAAGTACCTGTGAAATGTTTACCCTTTCATATTTGGAGAAGAAGGAATGGTGGTTGCTTTTTTTTTTTTTTACAGTCTTTGTAATGGCAGGAAAACTATTCATTCAAATCAACAGTTGTGTCACACTTGAATTTGCCAATATTGAATGGGCTACTGTCCCAATTTAAAAGCCCGCCTTTTTTTGTTTTGCATTTTGAAAATACAAATATACTGTTGAATATTACACAAATATGCAATTAAATGCCTAGATAAAAGCATATATACTGAATTGTAGACAGGTTTGAGAGGTAGTCAAACTATATCCTTAATTAAAATACTGTAAGTGACGTGAATTTATCTCTTCATAGAAAGACAGACCAGTTCAAGGTTCTGAATTCCAGTCAGTTTAACCAATGCAGATATTCAGACTTGCAGGGTAACCTATATCTGCCACTTAAACCATTTGAAAGTGAGCCACCTAATTTTCAATATGGATTTTTAGCTCACTGGCCACTAAATCAATTTGGATGACCTAATTACACCCAAACTTATCCTTCCGCTCTCCCCAGCCTCCATTAAACAGAATTAAATGATGAATTCTCCCGGGGATCACATTTTACTGCCATATGCTTTCCCCTTTACTTACCGAGCAGGGATCCGACGAGGATGAGGACCTGCACCGCCGTGGTGAAGTCCCTGTAGGCTTGCACGGATGCGGCGAGCTCCCGTGGTCCTGCTCTCGCCCCCTCCGGTACCGGGCTACTGCTCACGAAACTGTCCGTGTTCGGGAAGCTCGACGCATTCACCAGCTCCAACCACAGGTGCTGCTGAGCGGATGTCCAGTTCCCCCGGTCCATATCGTGTCGAGTGAGTCACGCGTAACGAGCAGCGAAAGGCATTTTATTTCACGACACCAGCGCCAACGACGTGCGGTGTTTCTTCTACCTTTTACGCATAACGCAAAATGACTGGCGCGATGATGGTTTAGTCGAAAAGGTGAAACGGGGTGACATGGTGATGAGAGAGACATCCGCGGCAGAGAATGATAAGCGTCCACGCGTGTCCATTACGCTTTTTGAGAGACAGGGGAAGCCGCGGTCCCGGTTCAGCCTCTTTCAGTCGTGCGTCGCGTGTACGGGCTCCGGACTGACGCTGCTGGCGGAGAGCGTTCAAATGGGTAGGTCAGTCCATCCACAGCGTGAGGTGCAAGACTGACGAGGGAGGGAGGGAGGCAGGGGGGAGGACGGGGAAAGCCCCTCCTACAATTTGGATTCAGCGACAGCGAAGTGGCCTGTCAGTCTTATGAATGATGAGTTTATTAAAGGCTTCCCCCTCTGGTGTCTTTGCAGGAGTATGGAAGCCAACAGAAAAGGCCAAATCTTACAGTTTTTCTCCATCGGTTTGGCTCATTTGTTGAGACAGAAATTACATTCTCAAAACTGTAAGATAATTTGGCAAACAGTCTTACAGTTGTGCACAACACTGTAGCTCGCCTGCAAAAGCTCATGTCTCTCGGTTCACTCATTCTTCAATCTAAATCCCTTTTCCATTTAAACAGTCAGTGCCTCCAAAATGGTTAAGATCCTTGATCCTTCTCAATTGCTTTGGCTCATTTCTTGAAACAGACGGACGTTCTCCACATTCTTGGTTGTTTTACCAAAATGTATCTGGATAGTTGATCGCAACGACATGGTTCACCTGCAAGAGCACATATCTCTCCCAAACAGTTCACTTATGCTTCAAAACTACATTTCTGTCTAATATGAATAGTCAGTGCCCCCAAAACGAATGGTCCCCTTGGCACTTTGTACACTGCACGTCAAAATGTTTAGATGTTGTGTCGCTGGCAGAGGACCAGCTCACACAGGACAGAAAACAAGGATTTTACAACAAGAGTGGCCTCCAAGGATTGAAATCACAGATTGCACTCAAACTACCAAGGAATTCTAAGTATTTTTATTCATACACATAAAGTAAGTTCCATACATATGTAAAAAGACATTTTACATTACAGTAATAAACTGTAATACAGTAACAAACACCAAATCAAAAACCAAGTACTTATTCAATTCAATTTATATATTGCAAGAAATTCATATATGACAATTATGGTATTATATTCTTGACCAATTTTGACAATTGAACAGATTATTGTGCATGTGAGAACTTATACAATGAAATCATGCTGACATGTTTTGGAGAGAATGATCATTAGACTGAGAATCAACTCATCACTTTTGATCTACACAGTCATTTTATGGATCTTTTAGGGAGGAGCTTTTAAACATGATGAATTGCTCTCTTCAGACAGGGGTCTTTCCCACTGCCTTTAAAGCGGCGGTGGTGAGGCCCCTGCTGAAGAAGAGCAATTTAGATTTTAATGATTTTAACAACTATAGGCCAGTATCTAACTTACCATTTTTAAGCAAAATTTTAGAAAAACTTGTTTTTACTCAGCTAAATTATTTCTTAAACACACACAACATTTTTGAGGAATATCAGTCTGGTTTTAGGGTAAACCACAGTACCGAGACAGCCTTGACAAAGATTTTAAATGATTTTAGGTTAAATTATGATTTTAAACAGGTGACAGTGTTGGTTCTACTGGATCTAAGCGCTGCTTTTGATACAGTAGACCACACTATTCTTTTAAACAGACTCAAACACCTGGTGGGCCTCTCTGGTACTGTACATAAATGGTTTACTTCCTATCTCACAGACAGAACATTCATGGTAAGTTTAGATACCTGCTCCTCCAAGGTCCATAAAATCACATGTGGTGTGCCCCAGGGTTCCATTTTAGGTCCTGTACTTTTTAACCTGTACATGCTCCCTCTTGGTGATGTCATCAGGAGACATGGAGTCAACTTCCACAGTTATGCTGATGATACACAGCTTTACATCTTCATGTCTCCTGATGACACCAGGCCAATGGATGCTCTTTTTAACTGCATTTTAGACATCAAATCCTGGATGGCAGAAAACTTTCTCCAGCTTAACCAGGACAAAACTGAGGTTTTAGTCATCGGTCCTGAGGCCCAGAGAGAGAAACTTTTATCCAAACTCCAAGCACAGTCTCTAACGCCATCACCACAAGTAAAAAACCTGGGTGTTATCTTTGACTCTGAGCTCACTTTTATCCCGCACATCAAGAACATCACAAAAATAGGTTTTTATCACTTAAAGAACATAGCCAGAGTCCGTCCCATTCTCTCTCGGGCCAACACGGAGACCCTGATGCATGCTTTTATCTCCAGTCGTATAGACTACTGTAATGCCCTGCTCTCTGGTCTTCCCAAAAAGAGTATTTCAGGTTTGCAATTATTACAAAATTCAGCAGCACGTGTCCTGACTAAGACCAGGGGGCGGGATCACATTACACCGGTTTTAAAATCACTGCATTGGCTCCCCGTGTCTTTCAGGATCGATTTTAAGGTTCTTTTACTGGTTTATAAATGTCTTAATGGTCTTGGGCCTTCTTATCTTTCAGAACTGCTTTTACCATATGAACCCTCGCGGCCCCTGCGCTCCTCCGGCAGCCGGCTCCTAGTCATTCCCAAAGTCAGGACACACACTCACGGCGAGGCGTCTTTCCAGTACTATGGTCCTCGTCTGTGGAACGGCCTGCCGGAGAACCTCAGGGCCGCAGAGAACGTTCAGGTTTTTAAGAGCAGGCTCAAGACCCACCTTTTTAGTTTAGCTTTTGACTAATATTTAATTTGTGTATTTGTTACATTTATTTATTGTGTTTACTTATTTTATATGTATTTATTTAAGTTTTACTCTAGTTCTATTTATTAATTAATTACCCATATTTATTTATTTATTCTTTTATTTATTTTAGACTCCAGTGTTTCCTCTGAGGGGCCCTCTGTACTGGGAGCGGCGGTCGTCTGTGGTTGCTGGGCCCTGGCTCATGGGCCCCTGGTGGAGGTTTGGTGCTTGCCCCATCTCTCCTCGGGGCCCTGAGTCTGTATCCTGTGGCTACGGACTCTCTGCTCCTGGTGCAGACGGCTCCTCTGATGGTGCTTCCTCAACTGGTGTATCTGCACTCAGCCTATTGTATCTTAGGGTATGTGTGTGTAAATACGTGTGTATGCACATAGATGGGTGTGTATCTGTATGTGTGTGTTGTGTGTTGTGTGGTGTGTGTGTGTGTGTGTGTGTGTGTGTGTGTGTGTGTGTGTGTGTGTGTGTGTGTGTGTGTGTGTGTGTGTGTGTGTGTGTGTGTGTGTGTGTGTGTTCAGGTGTGTGTGTGTGTGTTCAGGTGTGTATGTGACTGTGGGTGGGTTGCTTGGCTCGTGGGAGGCGGTGGGGTGGGAAATGGTCATGTGTGGGAATGTTTTTAATATACACTGTAAAGCACTTTGTGCTACATGCTATGTATGAAAAGTGCTTTATAAATAAAGTTTGATTTGATTTGATTTGATACAAGATTTATTAATTTGACAAACGTGCTAAATGTAGCTAACTGTGTTAACTGTAGGTGACTTGTACTTAATCATCTGCAAAGATGCAGTGAGACAGTTGAGACATGAACTAAGGCATCTGCCATTTGATCAGATGAATGAGAAATTCCATTCTGTTGTGAACAATTGCCAAGAGGTTTGGAGGATTGTCCATGTCATTTTGAAAATGTGATTTCAGTTTCAAGAAATGAGCCAAACCAATAGAGAAAAACTGTAAGTGAAATTCGAACAGTCCCAAACTAATCATGGACCAAAATGTAGAAATCCAAATTAAACACTAACTTTACCAATGAAAGTGATGCGCTATTTCTGAACTGTTTTGCTCAGTTCATACTGTAGAGTAGAAGACTACCGTTGCTTTATGTTGCACCATACTGCCTAAGCATCTTCTTGGACAATGACCACAAAGCTTTTACTGGCGCTCGTTGTGACTGAATGATGATAGTGGTCAGAGTGGCACAGACTGGCAGCCTTGTTTCTGTGGCAGTGAATAGTTATAACATTAACCTAAAATATAGGCTAATCTTCCACTTAAAGTAGTGCTGAATCTGATCATCCCAGTTGCCCGCTGCTCCTGACAGGGGCCCACGTTGAAAGGGTTAAATGCATAACATTCATTACTGGGACTATTGAGTCTACTCCAGCCATTTATTAAACTAGTAATAAACCAATCTTAACTAACTTAAATTATGCAAAACCATGATATAACAGGAAAACAGGAATAATCCAGGTCCAAACCACAAGGACTACGGTAAATTAATTCTGAGCCATCACTTAAAAATGGTCTATGTCCCAGAGGAGGCACTAGTGACACGTTAATAGAATTATAATGACAAAATACAAACTTGCATTGACAGTTTGCCTTGGCACTCACACAGGTCCACTGGTGCCCCTGGTCTTCTTGCTCAGGCTGTTCTTTCACACGCCGCAGTGAAATTCCTCTTTAGACGGTCAGAAGTATCAGTGGACATGCCACACTCAAACAGCACATTTTAGATTACTGCTGTCAAAGCACAACACTGACCGCGCCAAGAGAAAACAGGTGAGCGACGCTTTTCAAACTTTTAAAAGATGTTATATTTTATTCATTTCATTTCAATAACATTATAATAAACCTTTGATCAAATTTAAGCTTTTGAACACTGTGCAACCATTTAAATGTTAGCAGTTGAAATGCAGGAAAACTCAGTAGCAACTAAACGTCAATATTACGCTGTCGTATGTATGCTTCAGTTTAGAATAGTTCTGGACAGTAATAAAAACATCCTAAAGCCAAAACGCCTCTCAAAGCATTTCCTTGTAGTCACTGTTAATTAAGGTAAACATACTTTTATTTGCCCCTCAGTGGTGAGGCGTGTTGCATCACAAAGTGCAAGAACATTCACTTACTCAGTGATAGTTAGTGACATCTGTAGCTACCCATCACTAACTCTACACATGGGCAAGGAGGTGAAGTGTGAACAGTGCACTGGTCAGGGCGGGATTCCAACCACACACTGTAGGGTCACAATGCTACACTACCTTTAGGGATTCATTCTGACACATTTTGATTAGTAAAGTGATTTTTGATTTTAACTCAGCTGTACTAAGGTATGTGATGCAACATAAAAATATGAGAGTGAAATATTACTGTATTCTCTTTAATACTTCACTAACACCCTTCATTAGACTATAAATGAATCCCACAATCATTTCTGAGGAGCATCACGCCTCGACAGAAAGAGCTCATTGATGCCCTGATTGCTGCCGAGTGCTCTTATTCCCCAAGTGGCTTTTGAAGAAGTGCTGGACCCGCTCCCACATATCCAGCTGGGCCTCCGAGTGCGCTTTTGGCTCCCCTCCAAAAAACACTCCCTTCCCCACAGCCGCATGCAACCCCGATGGGCAGTTGGGCATGTAGGGTATCTCCAGGAAATGCCCTGCGTTGCTATACAACAACACCGAACCTGAATCTTTGCCATGTCTTTTCAAAACAGACACTGCTTGTTCTGCAAAAACGGCGCTAGTCCAGTTGCAATCGTCTTTGGAGGCAACAAACAGGAATTGACAAGTGGCACGTTCAATGGGGATGAGGGAATCTTTGTGTTGCTCGGGATCTGGGAGGGCATCACGAATATTCAAAAGGCCGGACTTTGTTAATCGGATGTTCTCCATGATAGGTTGAATAGCAGGGATGCATATGTCTTTGTATTGCAGGGGGATGACGGTGTTAGCGGTGCAGCCGTTGACGCAGACTGTTGCAGAGATGTGTTTGAGGAAAGACGCTATGGACAGAGCGATGCCGCCGCTGTGGGAGATCGAAATGACGCCGACGCCTGGGCCTTCAAACTGTGTGCAGGAAGAATAATGGGTTAAACTGGCACAAACTGGCCCCCCCATAATCAAATAGCCTAAAGCTGTGCAATAAATTGGTAATAAAAGATACTTTTTGCTGGTAGTATTATCAAAATATATAGAAGTAACTTTATCTCATCTTTAATCAGTCCTTTTTGATTAGTGTAGGCAATGACAACTTTACAACAACACCAGCAGCCCAAAGTGCTTCACATGCACAAAACGGTTAATAAATGAAAAACATCTCTTCCTGTCATGGTACAACACAGGTTATTTAGATTTAATAGTTCACACACTCACACACACACACCAGAGAAAGGGTTCATTGTTGAATTGTTGCACATTAACATTTTACACACACAAATCTACTTCATTAATATTTTAGCAGCAAGACTAGACTCTAGTTCTCCATAGAAATAGTAAGATTCCTACTTAACTCAAAATACAAATGAGTAACTGATGGAATTATCAAGTTCAGCAAGTGTGCATATTACTGGATATTGTCAAAGAAGCTGAAAACAACCCATTTTAGATTAAATAAATTTAGGACAGTAGTTTTTCATACTAACCTCAGGCAGACTCCGCAGATACTCAATACCTTCTTCAAAATACTCCAGGTCCAGGAACTCAGGATTTTTGGGTAAATCAAGGTAGCTTTTATAGGCCAGTGCCAGCACAACAAACCCTTTACTGGCCAAAAGGCTGGCTCTGGGTTCAGACAGGCCTCCCCCTAAAGTGTACAAGTCCACTATCCCAGGAAATGGGCCTTGTCCTGCAGAAATGGGGAAACGATATGTAAATAAAGTGCAACTCAAGCTAACAATTAAAGGTCAGAGCATCTAAACCATAGATGATAAACACAACATACAATTGCATACAAATTGTATGTTGTGTTTATGGTTTTATTTTAATGACTAATTGTGTGTACAATTGTGTGAAATGTACAACTGTTTGCAGCTTTTATTTTCTCTCCTCACAAAGTTATAGAAAGTACAGCATGAACTATGATGGCGTTTTGGATCAGCGTTACACAATATTTTGCAATCAAATCGAAATTGCTGCTTGAGTTGGTGCAATTATCAAATCACAAAGGCTGCAATTATTTAGATAACAGATTATCCGCTGCAAAGAACAAAATATCCTGTCTGTTTATAGAAAAAAAAATTTATAGAAAAATCTTGTTGTCTACAGCTTAGACCTCCGCAAACTTTATGAACTTCTTGTATTTGTTTCTCAGTTCATATTTCAGTCTTCTTTCAAATATGAATACTCCTGGAGTTGTTTACAATGTGCAGAATTCTACTTTTTTTTTTAAATCACAAATCTTATTGTTTACAACACTTGATGCAGTGAAATGTTTTAAATGTTAACAATTAACAATCTGGGTTAGTGTTTTTGTTGAACTGACTGTTTACTGTGACGTATGATCCATTGAACAATTTTATTTGATACAATTGTGTCAGGAGAGTAGTTTAATAGAATTGGGCCAACAAATTAGTTGTGATATTTTATATGTGTCACAATTAAAACCAATAATAGGGCATTTTGACATTGAGCTGGACAATATGATGAAAAAAAAATGCAATAAATCAACGCTATGGTTTGTGTTTGTGATTATTGCCATTTTATTTATATGTCTGGACGCAGTGAGTTAAAAATATACATGCTTTAAATGGCTGGTCAATCTGTCAAGACTTGACAATTCAAAACAAAATATTGTTTCTTTTAATTGGGGGAAAGGCATAAAATGTTGCCTCTATCAGGCAGCTTAAACCCATGAATACAACTCTATAGGAGATTCACTGAAATAACTGAATTTATGATCTGTCAACTGACAACAATCACGTTTTTGGGGTTGGATAATGACCACTTTCTGACATTAATTAAAACTGGTACAGTTTATGTTTCATGTGGATGGACCCAGTAACTACAGACATATGAACCATAAACCACGTCAAAAAATCTACAATGTGACGGTTTAACAGCAAATTCCACCAATGAATTCAGGCCTGTACAACTGCTCAGTTTAAACTATATGGATTGTAGAATGTTGTAGTGCAAGCAGATTAATATAGTTTGAATATTGTGTATTGAGATATATGAGAAAAATGAAATGAAAAATATCTATTCAGCATCGTGCTCCAACTGACTGGAATAAGTCATTTTGACACCCTTAAGAAAAACCTTGAAACACAACGTCTGTTTCTACATGTGTCCCTAGATCTCTGAATCTCAGTGGGACATTAAATAAAGATTAAATAAAAAGACAGTCAATAGAATACCAACCTGGTGGTACAAAAAGCACTCCCCTCAGCCTGCCCTCCTTCACTGGGATCCTCTTCATCCCCTCAGGCATAAACCCCCTGTGGTTGATCTCGGATGCCAACACTTCACCATTTTCACCATTCAGAGCCGAAATCTCCACCTGCAACGGACTCAGTACTGTCTTCTTAATCAGTTTATTGTGAGGCGTCTCCGGTGCCATGGACCAAAACAGGCCCATAGGCTCCACTCCGGTGTAACTTCCATCCAAAGAGGCGGCCCGGGACACATCCACGTGCCCCAGTTCGTCTGCTCTGTACTGGGCTGTAGCTTTGAAAACAATCCCCCTGTCATCCACCACTTTGGAGCGGAGTACGACGGGTTTGTGCGGAGAGAGCCCCTCCACTTTCACCCGGACCGGTTTGTCAAAAAGGCAGCGGACGCTGGGGAGGATTCTCACCCGCACCTGTGATGACGCCATTCTGACCCAAGTTCAGCGCCTCAAATGTTCGGATTGTTGTGTTGTGGTCGTGATCTGCAATGAAAAGACTTTAACTGCATTTCATGATAAAAATATTTTACTACTGTACTATTGTGTGTAAAAGTTTACTTATTAGTACAGTCATATCTATATATCAGATATAATTTTATCTCACTGGTCACTCTTGTCTAGTTGTATGATTGAAATTCAAATGCTTTAGGTCAAATTTTGAACAATAGACCCATTTTAAATCTATACTTATAAAACAAAACAACAAGTTTGTGTACACATTTGATGAGGTCATACAGTAAAATCAGTCAGAGGGAGGGTAAGGGCCAATGTGGGAGCAAAGAAGCTTTTGAAAGAAATATCCAAACCAATAGGCCACAGTAGTATTATTAGATTGTATTGGATCTACACACTTGTCATCCCAATACTGTAGTTTAAAGTTCTTTCAATTGATAGCAATCATGTCTTTTGTGACTGAATAATATAATGCCATCACCTTTTGCCTCAATGTTAAAATTAACTACTTACATGTTCATTTATGCTAACAAAGAAGATTTTGAACTTTATGCCAGTTTATGCCCTGTTTCAAGTATATGAGTCTGGTAATGAAAGCACAATTAACCATGAACCTGGTCAAACATCTGCTTTTTGTTGGTTGTCTCAATGTTAAAATTAAGGGTTGTTGTGATGTCATGTGAATCCAACGTAATAATACAACAGTCTTGATAGACTCCTACAGATACTAGACAGAAAAACAAACTTTACCTGCATACTTTTAAAAAATGCAGTTGCAGTAGTCAATTGTGTAGCTAAATAAAACTTTGATATGCTCAAATAATGCTGAAGGCGATGTTTTGAGTAAATACAAGGCTTAAGGCTCTTCATTTGATGGAGGAAAGTCGTTTCAGTGACAATCTCAAAAACTGGGTGAAAGGGCAAACACTGTGGCGCTTTGGAACAACCAATAAAAGATACTTAGGCAAATATAAATACAACAATAGGGGAATTTAAAAGTGTTATACATATGCTTGGACACTTGGATTAAATAAAGTGAATTCAAACCTTTGGGAATTCAAACCAAAGTGACGAAACAAAAGACACTGTTTACAATTGTGCACAACATAAACCGTATGAAAGTGATTTTCTTTTTTCATACGGTCTATGTGCACCACTCACGAAGCATAAATACATAAGTGATACTTACAGCAGCAAATGTTAAATATAATCCAATCATATCCAGACGAAATCAAGAGCACTTTGTTGGTTTCGCTTTGACTTCTTCGCGTGTTTTAAACTCCTTTGGAACCTGAAGTGTAGAGTGCCATCTACTGGAGAACGACCAGACTGTCTATTTTATAAAACGCTCTGTAGTAATATAACACTGACATATTTGTATTCTTATTCTTATTTCTTTTTATAATTGGAAAAAAATAGACAAGGCAGGTCAGTAGAAGTCATATTTTACATTTTGAATCAGTCTAAAATGCTTGTTTCATGTTGTAATGATCTTTACTTCACTCATCGCAGCTCGTGAAAAGTGGATTTATGAGAAACATCTTTATTGTTTCATTGAAAGCTCGTCGTGGGTAACTAGTTAACCTGGTCATCGGTCTAGTCATGGTCTAGTCAGACCTTTTTCGGTCGTTAATGTGAGTTCCAACTTTAGTCTGTAGAGGGCACTACCACATTAAACCACAATAAACCCAAAGAATCCTTTTTTTGTTTGTTTGTTTTTGTATTCAGCAATTGTGCAAATAGCAATACACAGTGCAAATAGGAAATAGTGGTTTTCACATACAACACAATTAAAAAAAAAAAAAACATTACAACACAGGGGTCTTCGGAGTCACAATATGATTTTTTTCAAACAGTGTGATGGTTTTTGTTCATTTCCTATTATTTAATTTATATTTTCCAACAGAGGACTACATTTATGTAGCAGACTATTGTATTTTTGTTTCAGAACAGATGAAAGTAAAATATAAGTTTAATCTCAGTATTTATTCAAATTATGTTGATCGACAATTAAAATTTTGTCCAAAGATTTTTTTAAAGTAATTTTTTTAATTGATTTTTTTTTTTTTTTTAATAAATGCCAGTTATTCATAGGCTATTTATTGTTTTATATTTTATTTTTCCTTGTGCTTTTAGATCATATTTATTAGTTAATTGCTCTTGTTGCTAAACTGAACAATAAGCTATTTGTTTTATTGTTTTCTTAAATCAGTGTGTGCAGCATTTTGGGAACAGTCTTATTTATAAAATGTAGTCCATAAATAAAGTGGATGGTGGAAGGATAAATGAATACAAAACATGTGCCTCTGGCTAGGTCTCCCTTGGGGGGAAAAAAACAAGTACAATAAAGGTAAAATAAACACTTTTTTGTAATATAATTAATACTTTACTTTTAAACATTCAATATTTCCTGACTGTTCTTTGGAGAATTTGAGAATTTGTTGATGACTGACTTTTCCTGTGACAATTTCCTATCTATTCAATGTGTAACTTTTTCTAGCATGAACAACGGGAGTTCCAATTTTAGCCAGTAGAGGTCACTGTGCACCAGTACTGTGACATTTCCCTTCACCGACCCTGAGATTTATACCGCTCATACTTCTCCCTTTTCTTTGGTACTGGATATTATGTTATAATGTGATTTTGAACAATTCATTTTAGTCATTTTTCTTTTTACTGCTAATCATATACTATATTATAGTGCATCTGTAGCATTTCCTCCCTGAGTTTTCCAGGCTGAGTATCCTGTGTAACGCAGTGTTTAGAACTAACTAACTAAATAAATAAATAATGAATCATGTAGCACTTTTTGGACCCAACATAACACTTAAGTGCATGTAGTTTACCGAAAATACTGTACATATTCAGAATACCAATTCTCTTCTTCATCATGCATAATTGCGTTAAACTATTACGAAAAAAAAATAAAATTTTTTTTTGAGGTATCTGTACTTCATGACAGTTCTCCCAAAAATATCGCAATATTAATTTTTGCTCTCTTATTAAATGTGTGTTCATTTATTTAATACTGTGGCTTTACTTTTAAAATTACATAGATGATAAATTGGAAGAATGATAGAGCACACTGCCACATTAAGGCCTATTTTTAAATCTCTTCAAGCCCTAATTATCTGAATATACATAGACCTATTGCTAGAAGTACCATAACATTTTTATTCTCTGGACAATAATTAACTATAGGAATTGAAGAAAGCCCGTCTTCCAGAAAAATAATTAAACATAAGAGTGGATTAGTCCTTAGGGACCAAACATGTAAAAAATATTTGTAATCAGGGAATCAGACAATAGTATTTAACCAAGTAATTTTATGAAACTAACATGATGCACATCTTTTGTGCAACATAGGAACAACATAATTACCAATTCAAAGCACTGTTTTAACTCACAATATGAACGTGTCCCTTGTGTTTTTAAGAGGATAAAATCCAGTTTATATGTACTGATGCATAGATTAATGTTCAATCCGGATTATATATTAGTAAGCAAACCTATGTAATAAGACTGATGTTGTCTAGATTTATAAACATTACAGGGACATGCATTTCATGATGTAATCACGTAAATTGATGCATATTTGCAATGGTGCAGCTTTAACAAAGTTGTAGCACAAACATTCTCAATAATCTGTCTGACGTGTGGGCCTAACCACAAGATGCATCGAAGCGGTGTTCTGTGGAGCCAAATGAGGTCCTTATTCTTTGAAACACAAAAAGAAAAAAAGAAACTGGGAGCTCAAGTTTTAATGTTGAATAATAAAAAATAATGAATGGATTCCCGAAGGTTGTAAGTCTGTAATTTATTAGGAGTATATGACTATTGCCACCTGATTTTGGAGAAATATATTTCATCAGAGTTGATGAAAATATCACACATCTTTAAAAGACATTGCAATAAGAGTTTCAGTTAATTGCATGACACTTATCAATCAGGGCAAGGGTACAAACTGAAAACATTTCTGTGGATAACTTTTTCTTTGGTAGAAGGGAAGCTATGATGTATTTATTATTATTCGTGGAATAATATTTCCCGGATAGACCCTTCCTTCTCTAAAAAGCTATGACAATGTAATTTCTTAGTGTGTTTAAAAACATATCTGTGAATAAAGTTAAAATGACCTAATGCAAATATGGGCAACCTGAGGCTTTTTTATTTCGGTATTCTGTTCTGTTCTGTCACTTTCCTTCTGACTTTACCTTTAAGTGGGCATGGCAGTTTTGTAGCCGCCCCCTTTACGTCGTCACCATAGAGACGACGCAGCGCAGGAGCTCGCTCCAGCACATGCGCACATGCGCACACAGTCAGCCGCTGGTGAGCGCTAGAGTGTCCGTTCAGATCACAAAAAGAAGCGCCGTCAAGCCGACAGGACCGAGCACCACGGAGCTCCTCCGCGGATAAAAACACGATTAAACAACACCATTTACCCTCCAACTTTTCGCTCTTGAGGGACTCTTTATAAGAACATTAATGCCTCGAAAGTGAAGCGGGAAAGAGGAGGGCTCGTTGCTGTTAACCTTCCGTCGGTGAGTGCTTTTTCCGCAAGCTAAACACCACAGCAGCAGCAAAGCAATGGCCACTATCATAAACGTCTTTTCTACTATTCACAAATATGAGCACTAAAATACGTGTCATTGGTGTGGAGTGTTTGCTGAGATATTTACAAGAGCTGTAACTTGTAAAGAATATCGATGTAACCGTGAATCTGTTTTATATCGTTGCGAAGCTTTGAGTATTGTCTTCCTTTGTAATAAACGTCGTATAATGTTTCGCACAGGTATTGTCTTTAGTACACGAGTCAAATCCCTTCAAGTCAAATCCCTTCATTTACTCAATGTGTTTAAATGTATTGACCATGTGTCGCAATATTGTTAGAAGGATCACCTAAGCAGTGTGTAATGTTTGTGTTGCTACATTTTGATGAACATTTTAACGCAAGGTTTATTCTTTATGTTGGACGTTTTCGCATTGTATACGCGAAAACAACATGAAATTTTGACTTTTTGGAAAAGGTAAGTTGTTGATAATCCTTTGTTGGTCTGGTTTGGTCTTTGTTTGCATGTGTGTAGGCAAGAGACAGCCCACCACACTCTTTGTTTAAATAGCTCTGGTACAGTTGCACGTGTCGACGCGTGTGACTCTGCCGTTTTAGATTCTGCTGTGATGGCATTTGAAGAGTTGTATACACATATATACATAAAGACATCCTCTTGGTAGAGGAGACTAGGGCTGCAACAAGTTAATCGATTAATCATAAATAATCTATTATCAATGATTATCAACTAATTTAGTTGTCGAATAATCGTTACTTTGTCCATAAATGCCAAAATATTCCAAAATATGCCACGAGCTGAGAAAAGACGTTTTGTGAATCTAATTGAGCTGCAATTGCATGATTATGCAGAAAATATGTAAATTCAGCGTATTTGATGAAAACACTCTTTTGTCTTTAAATGTACTCCACCAGAATCCTCAAAAAGCTTCACTTCAGATTCATCTGGGTCAAATTTTGTAAAAACCTTTTCATCACGTGACTTTTGTGTTCTAAACAACTAGTTGATTAATCAAAAGAATAATGGCTAATCGTTAGTTGCAGTCCTAGAGGAGATCATGTTTGCCCCATGGTCTTATTTTTTGGCCCCATTGTCTAAAAACATGCAGCAAAAAGTCAGTAATAAAAAAATGATATTGTTGCTTCAACTACTTGTAATAATTGTGATTAGTTGGCTATTCACATTATTTAAATCATATTTTGATAACTGTTGTTGTTAACTGGCATGCACGGACTAAAATCCATGCCAAAAGACCTTTTATAAAAAGACAGCGGCATTATTCAATCAAAATGTCACAACATGATAAGCAATTTCTGATTAATACACTTTAAAAGCCTACAGTCACCATATTTCAACCTTTTATTTGGTAAAAATAAACATAGAAATCTCAATGTACAAAATAAATAATTGTTTGACTAGTCAACTAACGCAAAAATAATCACTGACAAGTTGAATGACTACTAAAATAATTGTTTGTTTGCAGTCCTACTAAGTAATACATTGTGCTTCTACTATTAGCATAGATACATAGAAGTGACTTATTTAATCCGTAATCAGTTTTTTGTTTTTTTGTTTTTAATAAAATAACTCTTGAATTGCTCGTGCCATCAAAGCCTCAGTATAAACCAATGAGAAACATTGAGACATTTAACAACTGCCATGTTTGCCTGTCTACTTCCTTATTGTTTTTTTCTTGTGAAGTTCCAGCTGAATTGTGTCACGTTGGCCAAGCTGGCATTTGGCAGCCTTCAAGCTGCGCTGGCTGGTAAAGGCGACACAAAAGGACATGGCACAGGGCAAGTGAAGGAGCTTATCACAGGTTTAAACAAATGTCAGATATGAATTGGAGAAAATCGATGGGTTAAGACATGTCTCACAGGATCAAGTGTCTTTTTGGAGGCAGATGTTGTCAAATATGGTTATCTTCTCCTTGTTGTTTACATACTGCCTAGTGCGGCCATATGGTGATGTGAAAGAGGACTGCAAACTATACCAGTCTGTAGTTGTGGGGTTTGGTTTTTTTTTTTTTTTTTTGCTCATAATGTGTATGTAAAAAGGGCTGTTTATATATATTTTTTATATTGTTTTGCTTACTCCATTTTATTATCCTGGCATTTAAAGTCATTTGACACAAAAAAAACAAAGTTTGAAATATAAATTGTAATAATAATGTTATTACATTTGTCTAAACAGGCCATATTGTGAGTAAGTAAGAGGTCAATACAGCTGACTGTTATTAAGATAGCGTTAGCGTTATGAAGTTAAGAAAATTAAGCTTGCAATTGCATGAAAATCACTATTATTAATGAGATTATTGTATTATATACAATATATATATAATATATACAGTATATATATATATATATATATAGAATGTATTATATTATTGTTTTGAAAGTCTTTCTTTGTTTTAAGTAGCCTCAAGGGATGTCAAGTTTAATTAATTTCTAAATAATGTGTGTGTGAATTGATCTTGTACTAGTTCAGTTAATTGCGTAAATAAATATGTCGTAAAATTGCAATGTTTTTCTCACAGTCTGAATGGTGTTACTGTGATACCGTTAGCAGCCATTGGCTTTTTGCTTATGCGTGTCAACATTGTACAGTGACATTTGTATAATTCATGGAGCAGCTTTTGGGGGCTTTTAGTTTGCTGTCGGACTTGTATTAAACAGGAGTAGTTCTGTCTCCACTGTCCCCTATCTTTTGGACAACAGTGCCTCTCTGGTTTCTGTGTCACTTTGATTATTCACTCGTCTGATCTCCTTCATGTGATCCTTGGCTCTTCTTTTCTTGTCCATGATCTGCCTCCTGCTCGTGCCCTACTCCTCGCGGCGGTACACGGGGATGCTCTGGTCTGGGGCTGTAACTCGACATAATGCTGGCTAACAAAGGCTCCTTTCTGTGTCTCCTCTGGGTGCTCCCTCCTCCAGCGGGCTGCCGTACTGGGCCTGGAGGGGTGGAAATATTCTGCTGGCTGTGGATGTCTCTGGCACAGTGTGAGCTCTGTTCCCCTCTCCTTGGCTCCCTGTGCTTTCCAGGAGCAGGGCAGCTGAGGCTCTGCAGCAGCAGCCTGCTGGCAGCCGCTTTGTCTGGCTGCTGCTGCCTCCACCGAGAGAATGCAGAGGTTTTTTACCCCAGGACCAAGCTGAACAAAGTGTCATGGCGTGGCTTATCTTGACACATAGACAACAAGTGGTTGATAAATTGATAGCGAGACGGCATGAAATCGGAACGCCCAAATCTAGTTGTTTGTTTTTAATAGGCTCTGTTTCACTTTTTTTTCTTTTTTTTTTATTGTGACTATTAATATGATGGAAAACGTTATACTGAGAGGTTCAGATTGCATGAGAGTGAAATCTAAAAGTGGCTGTGGATATAATGATTTTGATGCTGAGGAAATCCTCAATACAGATTAATATACCACAATTATCATAAAAAGCTATCTTTTGTTACAATCAAATGTAATTTTCCTCACAAAATATCCAGGGAAGGTCCAATTTTGTCCTATTCATGTGATTTTAATTTTAGCATGGAATCTTGCTCAAATGAATGTCAAATTTCAATAGTCCAACGAGGTTCATTTGGTTTTCTGATCATTTAATTTTAAAAGTTTTTATTTCAGATAAATTAAACAAATAAGACTTGGCCAACTGATACATATTTGCTCTTAAGCCCTAAGCGTATTGGCCTTAAATTTGTTGCTTTGCCGTATCGCCCGACTAAAAGATAGACATTAGGCTTTATTTGAACACTGCCAAAAGGGCATGGAATAAAATGTGGCTACACGGCTCTCTTACAGGTTTACCTTGAAATAGGCTTGTGGATAAAAATACAATTTGGGCAAAATTATAAAAATAAGCCGGGCCCTATGTATCAACCCAAAAATATAGTGTAAGCTTATCGACCATTGATTGCTCTGGTTTTTACACAATCTGCATCAACCATGATAAAACGTATATCGTCTCTTGTATTGATTAGTATCTGTGTATTATACTATATACTTTTATTTTTTTTTGACAATCGTACTTGAATGTGCTGTTAGATCAAAGTTACTTCTTCCTATTCTTTACACGTCCAAAGATTTGTATTTACAATAGTCTACTGGCAAGTTAAGGATGTGGCATAACTGTGTTGTTTATGTGCACAAGTCAAACACAATTCCAATTAAAGTATACAAAATTGCAACAAACATTTAACACGAGAGGCCGCCACACGTTAAACTTCAGATAACATCAAAAATACAGATTACAATAAATGACAAGACTTTTCACAACAGTATAGACTACTGTTTCTCTGCTCCCACACAATTTCAGAGGCACTTTGTTCCAGCAGTGGCAGTGTTTTTTTGCCCTCCTCTTCAGTCCATGAGCTGCAGATGTGAGAGTTTACACAGAGAGATGCCAGACTCGACACATCCAGGCCTGTTGGCTGCTCAGAACACTGCTCCTGCCTCTTCATGTTTCTTTTATTGAATCAGATTAGGTGACATGAAGATAGACAGGTTTATTGTGAAAGCAGGTGAAACCCAAATTGAGTTTTTCATTTGGTTAACTGGCAGGGCATGTCTGATACCAGGAGGAAGTGTGTCGCACCAGGAAGCTGAATGTTTACTGTAACTTTTGATGTTCACATTGAATTTCGTGTTTGCGTGTTGGAAAGGTAGAATATAGTGTCTTTTGAATTGTCTTATTAGAGACTTTTTTCATGCCTAAAGGTTCGGTGAAACTGTTTTTATAGAACAGTAGAATTTTAGCTTGACTTCAGCTTCATTTTTAAACTATAGAGCTTTTTAGATGTTAAGACAGAGTTGAACCTGCTTCAAAGACGAAATTGTCATCTATTTCTTGGTCTATATCTCTTTTTAAATGCTGTCTTTCTCCTATCTTGGCCCTTGTTCTTGCTGCTCTTCTTTTCTTTTGGACAGACGGTTAATGACAAAACACTTCTCTCAGACAGATTTTTTTGTGTGAAAGCAATTAAGCTAATTTTGCTGTAGTTTTCACTTTGCCAGTCAATACAGTGCCCTCCGCTCTCCTCCGAGGTCAGAGCTGCATAAATGCAGCTGTTCCCATGTGGGTAGTTACATTCATCCATAAACCTTCAAGAAAACGCCATTTCTATTTCGTCCTACATTTGACTTTTGTCCATAGAATAACATGAGCAAGGAATGGCTTTAAAGCAAAGTGTTGGATACATGCCTTGCCATACGATTCTGCAATAGAAAAGGTGTGCTATTTTAATCCATCTGTTCTTTGGCATGGTGCCGTAGCCAAAATGTCCTGCCAAATTCACTTCTGTGTCCCTCTCCTGACTGGCACCAAGCAGACCTGCGTCTTTGTCCAGCTCACAATGGGAACCAGAATTTAATCTAAATATGCAAAATCACAAGCGTAAAGAAAATGGACACAAAAACGGACATTTCACCACCTGAAGGTCAAACTTTTGAATACTTTGCTTGTACAGACTTGGTTACAGTTCACTTTACGACTGCGTGGCATGACCGGTGGCAAACGCAGCACATCTGAAATCAAATTCTCGTCTCTAAGTGCCACTGCCATGCCATTACTGCAGCCATTAGCTCAGCGGCCCTGTCTGTCCTTAATGGGCCCTGCATGCGCTCTCTCCTGAGGATGTGATGCTGTCTGCTCGCTGCTTTCCAACTAAATTCACAGGAACACATCGCCACCACTCAGCACCTGCATTTTCTCATTTAAGCAGAAATCACTACCTAAAATCCCAAAACAACCACCAGCAAAGATAATAGACTAAAGAAACAGTGCAGGCTAATGGTGTGAAGGCAAATAAATGGTATTACTTAGTGTTTGGAGAGATAGCAGCATCTTGATTGACAGCTCATTTCCCTGTCAATAAGCCATCCAATAATACAATGCATATGAATGAACGTTTAAACAAATCTAAATTTTGCAGATTGTAAACCTAGCAAGAAAAGGTTGAAAATAAAACCTGCACACTATTTACACAGACAACTGGACAAAAGCAGGTGAACAAGGACAGTATAATGTACAAACATTCAACAATAACACGTTAAATAAGACAGAGAGAGGGATATGATTCATATTGCTTATAATTTGATTCATAAAATATAACTGGTCATATTTGCTCAGTTACAGACAGTTTATTTCTAAGTTGTAGTTTTTGGATTTTAGCTTGGAGCCAAGCCTATACTGTTAGCTTTGTGTTCTTGGCAATTAGCAGTATTAGCTTCATAAAAGGCAAAATAACTCCACCTCTATTTGGCTAATTCCACTAGCTTCCCACCTTGAGCTAGTGTCTGCAGTGAGGAGCGTGCCTTTATCGAGGTCATTTAGATGTAACTGTGCCAAGAGTAAGGACTGAGGTAGGATCAGTTGGGTCCGCCTGCCGCTGCGCCCCGTGAACAACCTGAAGGTTACATTGTACAACTATTTCCATACAGTAAATCGTGCACAGAAGAGCTCTTTATTAGCAGGTGACCTTTGTTCTTGTTGACATTGAAACGCAGCATTAGCCTATGTAATGGACTGACGCTAATGGCCTGTACAGAGCGGAATTAAATTAAGCATTAAAGTTGTTTGGTGGAGGTTATAACCACTCGTCTACTTCAAAACTGCTTTGAAACTTGACCTATGAGATGTTTGCTGACTGCACAGCTTGTCCGTGAATGCTTGGGCAGGCTACTTACACTGCAGGCATCCCTTTTTCCAGAAGGGATTCCACAAAATTCTGCAGTGCCACTATTGTGGGATCTATTACTCTGTACTGTAATCCATGATTGTCCCAGACCAAACCATACGAGGCATATTGTGTTCTGCCAATTCAGTCATACACTATTGCAATTGATTCACTGGAACACCACTTAAATTGGGGATGTATCGTAGTCAAACCAAAATCCCAATTTGAATGGGCGTTGTGTCAAATTGCAAAGACTGGAATTCTTCCAATACCATAATTTGCTCCACAAACGACAAACTTTACTGCATTAGTTTGTCAGTTCATAGTCCTATTCAGTCTTTTTGTCAATGCTCCTGAACACATTTAAAATGTGAACTTTGAACACAATCCCATTATTAAAACATAAAATGCAAATCTAATGACAATCACAATATTTTAGATCACAATAATTAGATCTTTTTCTCAAATCGTGCAGCCTTAGAGCTTACTATAACATTGCGTTTGTGTTATGTCGGACTTTACTATTAAGTGTGGTTTGAGAACATCTACTTTCTCATCAACAGCTGAAGGACAGTTAGTTACACATAGTATTCAGAATATAGTATTGAATTCCTCTACCTTTATCTGTTGCCCAGCTGTTTCCTCCTCTGTCACTCTCCCTATAGCCGTCTCTATATAGTATCTCCCCTTGTGTTTGTTTTGCCTGTGATTACGTAATGCTGGCTGACTGCTGGTAGTAATCCCCACTCTCTCTCTCTCCCTTCTCTCTCTCTCAAACAGGTTAAAGCCGTAGAGGACTAGCCACTGGTCTCTGGAGGGAAAGATGTGCGATGGGACCATGGGAGCCCTGTCCTCCTTCACTGGTCCGTACTCGCCGCAGACCGCCCACAGACTGGCTGCCTCGGCTCTGCTCCTGCTCTGCGCCCTGCTTCCTCACGGCCACGCTTCAGGTAAGAAATGCACAATCGATTCAGATAAAACAGCGCTGTGATTTGGCATGGAGAGATGGCAACTTCTGTCACTTTTCAGCAAATTGTGTTCAGGTTTGCAGCAAGAAGGCAGTAATGACGTCATGGCAAAACACACCGTGGCTTTTTGAAGTAAATACACCACAAATATACACTTTTTTTTTTCTTTGTGCAAACTTTGTGGCCCATTTTTTAATCAATTGTTGCAATTGGTATACATTATATAAAGTAGTGTTGCCACAATACTAAAATTTCAAACTTGATTCTGTTATTGATGAAATGGCTTGACATGCAATACCAACTTTGACACAGTATGAAATCTGCTTTATATTCATGTGTTTCAGTCACATGTCCTGTTATGGACACCATCAATCAATAAATATCAGCAATTCAGTTAAAATACAACAATAATTGAATAGCTCAAAGGTCTCAGTGCAGCTCAGGAGGAGAGTAATAGACCTTAGGACAAAAGTGTCCCTCCTCTGTGTCCTCCAGCCCAAGCATCACAGCCAGACTCCAAGGGGAGCCAGGTGAACTCTGAAGACAGGACTAGACAATTCTTCTAAACTTCATTTTACTTAAGTATTTCCTCTGGCAGTCTAGGAGGGACTTTTTTTAAACCTTTTTTTTTTTCATATTTATTGCCATGACAACAATCCTAATTTTACTTCACTTGAAACTTCTTATGATTTTGGGCAAAACCCTTGACTGGTTTTGTGAATGATATTCTCTGACCTCAAACCAAAGGTTTGAAATGGTCTCCTGTGAGCAGTTGGAGGTTCCTCTCTCTCTCCTCCCTCACAGATCCCTTTGATTAAATGACTTGTTTTACCCTGGGGTCACTCGGGTTTCTCTGAGCCTCTGAGGACAGCTTACACTCGAGTCCTACTCCCACTAGTCCATTGACCACCACTCTAATGACTCACTACAGCCTGCTCTATCTTCTCTATCAAGTGAGCAGAGGAGGATGCTGTTTGCGGTCACGCTGCTGTCATAAGGTTTTAATCAGCGCTGACATTTGGAGTCCTGTGAGGCCCTTTAACGTGGCGTTCGCTATTACCTCTCACCGGGCCAGGATCAGGTCTAGTGTTTCAGCTAAGATCTAGGCTTATTATCTGCGAAACGGCAAATTGATTCTATTGTGTGGATTAGTGCTGGCGCATTTGAGAATTGAAGTCGTTCTAGGTTACGTGTTCCTTTTATGTAGCAGCTTGTAGACCGTGTTTGTTGTTACCGATGAAGAATGCCTGTATTGATGTAGTCTATAGTTCTGTTTAGGTGTTGCTAAATTTTTATTAGTGGCACTTTGAAAACAAAATGTGCTAGGCTGCTAACACCAAAGTGAAAATTCTCAACATCCACCTGTAAATTAGATCATTATGCAACTGTGAACAGATGCATTGCTTTGTGTTCAAAACATATCTATCTGAGTTGAGCGAAGTTGAAGAGAGAGGAGTGGATCTAAGGTTTGTAACAAAGCATTGAGAGGTTCCAATCGACTTTATTTACTAGGTGCAAATGACTCATGCTGTTTTACACAATTTAAACCTTTTATGCACAGGCCTATAAAACAGAAAATGCTGCTTTGCTTTGTATAATTTGCAACCTAATGTCTTCTTAAGCATTTTGTATAGACTTAACCAAATAAATTGGTTTGGATTATTAACATTGTCAGTATTCGAGCATGCAAAACCAACATTAACCCAGAAATTAACATAATAAGTCTTCTTTAATGATATGCATTTCTTTCTCGTGCTAGCTCTCCTTCCCCTCCCCTCCCCTCCCCCGACGCTCACCAGCCCAGCAGCAGCAGCTTGTGAAATGTGCCAGATGTCCTTGCCTCAGAGCTGCCCGTGCCCGTGTTTGTGTTCCCTTTAATGCCTTAAATACATATACCATGATGCGCAACACTGGGAATAGCAGGGAGGCTAGATAAGCACTGTACATCTCAAGTGTATTGCTTCATCGCTCCGCTGCCTCTTATGTAACGCGTGATTCAGTCCAGGGGCCGGCATCGCACTCACGTTCTATCGAAATGTGTGTCCTCAAATCCCCGACCCACGTGCGTGCCTCTGCTGGATGGATATACAGTGTGGAGATGCGGTCTCTCTCTGCCTTTGCTACGCTACGCCGCTACTGCTGCTATGATGGTGGTAGTGATTTGTGAAAGGTATGCTCAGATAGGAGGGCAATGGCACCACGGTGAGTCACTAAATCAAAACCCTGACGGTGGAAAGGAGTGGACTACGCCTTTTAAGAGTAACGCCTCTGTGATGCTAAGGCACAGTTTGTTCTGTTACTGTTTACATCTGCTTTGTTTACCGTCATAATAGCCGCAACCCATTGTTTTCTAATAAAAGCACATTTGATTTTAAGTTTTAGTTGTGATATAACTTCCTCAAAGTAAAATCAGTATTAAGTATTAGTAATATTAGTAGTATTACTTATTAATAAGTACTGTATTTTGAATTTGTACTTTTCCTTCTCCAAAAGGCTTAGTTATAAATGTAGTTTAGACACATGTTGGAACAAGAATGGAAAAGATTTACATTTTTAATTCAGGCTTTGGAGTGAGCCTTTGAATCATTTATGTCGACACCACATGCCCCAACTGAACATGTCATTTCATGGATCAAATTTCTTGGCTTTACTGTTGAAAAAAGCAAGACCAAACTTATCTCAACGCCAAATGTGCCAATTTACTGCCAAAATATTGAATAACACAAACACCATGAGCATGTATCGAGCTCGGGATCGTGACATCGCCCATAACAGAATTTTTAAGTCAGCACAATGTTAATGGAGATTTTTAGATGCTAAAAACACTATACTTTAAATGTATACCAGAAGTGACCCAGCAGTTTATCAGGTTCTTCCATGGATTTTTGTTCACTTTTTTTAAACATGTTTTGGCTAGTGTTTCTCTATGTAAGTTTAGCACACCAGCAACAAACATGGCGGATTTCCATGATAACAGATTTTAACGGTTTTTTGACGTTCTATCCTGAGCTCTATAGAAAATACAATTACTCAGAACGGGTCAAATCCCAATCGTCAAGGCTTCATTAATAAATTAATGCACACAATTCTGTACTTTTGAGTTCTCTTTTTGGTAACATTGGACATACATTATTCACAGGTAATCCCATGATGTGTTGCAGAGATGTAAGGGCTCTGAAAATTTCCATGAATAGGAAATGTCCTTGGCGCTGATGACCATATTCCAGACTGTGGCAAAGTGAAGAAAAATGCTAAATGCATTTGGCCAAAACATAAAACTAACTTGAACTCTATTGAAAAAAAAAAAATTAAGGCTTTGTTAAAGTGAAAGACAATCACAATTTACTTGATCTGCTGAATGGTGTCCAATTTATAATGCTGTCTTACTGACTTGTTGACGCAGCTGTTTATGGCTAATGCTATATCTTATAAGAGATCAGATCAGAGCACACACTGTACTTGCAGCTTACACTTGAGGTTCCTTATTAAACAATGAAAGGAAAAGGTTGAAACTTCCCTGGTGGCCCCCTGTCTATGCATAAAGGACAGGACAGAGATGTTTTGTACCTGCTCCAATACTTCAGGAGGTATTTTTACATCGTTTTATGTCATTTGGAGGTTCATTGTAATTATGTTTCAGAAGTAATAACACTTTTATTTTGCTGTTAGACTGCGAGAAAACGGCAATGCCAGTTATTTCCAGTACATTGATTGAGAGCGACTGATTTCTGTTTATAAAGCTATAGCCTGTTCTGTATCCTTTCCGAGTCGTTCTGACATCCAGTAATGCTGCCTGCACTTCCTATTATGGTGTCAATTGCTTACAGTAAGTCGTTGGGGGTTGTTTCTGGGCTTTGGAGGTGATTCAGAAGGAAAAATATGGGATTGGAACTTGGATTCAAGCCACAGGGGTCTGTATTTTCACTTCTTTTGATTGTCCTTGTTTTTTCCCGTCCAAAAGTAGTCATTGAGTCAACATCTTCCTCGGCTGTATGAAAACTGGACAGGAAAATACCAGCGTCTCCCACAAACAGATCAGCAGTGACGTTTACAAGAACATGTGTGAGAACGGGAAATGGCTTGCCTTGAAGGAAAAACGGGAGTCAAAGGCGAAGGCAGAGAGCAAGGGAATAGGCCCACTCGACGTCCTCAGAGATTTATGCTTCAACCAGCGACTGTTTCACTTTCATTTTTCTCAGCCTCATCAGGTCTTTTGTTTCGAACATTTGCGTCGGAACAACTCCCAATTATCTTTCTTTCAAATGTGGTGTTGCGCAGAGGAAGAATGTATGACAACTCCCCTGCTCACTTTAATAACAGACTATACAGCCCAGTGGCCAGCATCGCGTCATGCCCGAGACCGCAGAGGAAAATATTCTGAATGAGACATGCCCAGTGTCTTTCAACACGACAGGACTTTGAAATGTGTTGCTTGGTGTAATCAAGTAATAAAGGGATTGTGGCTGAATTGGACCAAGGTGTGGAAACACTGTTTAGTGTTGTCTCATATGATAATTATGTTGAATATCTTTTATGTTTGTGATATCCACCATTTTGAACATTACATTCAAATATTGTAGGTTCCTTTTTTATTTTTAAGAGCTGTGTCAGCTGCGCCATAATTTACATTTTAAGTTTCTTGCGATGTGGAAAATGTGATTTATTTTGAAGTTGTGGTTACATGTCAGACAATAGTTTAACTTTTTTGTTTTAGGTGTTATTTTGAGCAGCAGTCAGCCGTTAGATCTCCCATGAGAACAACGCAGGCCAGTTTGTTTACATACTAATTGTTTGCTGATAATTTGCACTTGAACAAACATGGCTCCTGCACAATTGCTGGTATGAGACTGTTCCCTGAAGCCCTGTTAGTCCTGGTGGTTTCCAAACGGCGAAGGAAGAAAAGCAATGCCTTTTCTTTCTGAAACGTGAGAACAAAGAGGGCTTTTAGGGGGGAGGAGGAGGAGGAAGCCACGGGCCAAACCACAGCTAACCGAAGCAGCCGACGCGAACCCTCCCTGTGTATGCGAGCGTACATATATAGAGCCCTTTCCCAGTCGTGTTTGTCTCTCTGTACGGACTGGAGCCATTAGCCAGGTGAGAGTGCAGAGCATTAGCGGCAGTCCAGTCGAATCCATCAGCTTTTCCCTTTCATTACCTGTGCGTTTATCACCAAGCCATCACTCTCCTTGTGCCTCTGTCATTTTGTAGTGTGGCCATTTCAATCAGACCCAGAGGGAAAGTTTAATGCCTTACCAGGCTCTGATAAACCCCATAGAAACACTCCACACATTTAGCGGACAGTTCAATTACTTGTAGAAAATCCCAGACGTGTAGGATTATTGTTAGAGGGTTGAATGAGAGCTCTGTGTGTCTATCTTGATTTCAATTTAGGACTACTGCGTGCACTGTTTAAGTAGATATTTTAAATTGAATTGCTATGTATATTGGCATTTTTGTAATATCAATAATTGCAACTTTTGGCAAATTTTTTTGATTGAAATTTTAACTAGATGCTGTTGCAATAGCTGAAGCTATTGCGAGTGACTGCGCAATTGAATTTGTGTGATGTTGGTATAGTCCGGGATTCGAACCCACGACCTCCTTATTGGGAGGCAGAAGCTCTAGCCGCTCTGCCACCGTGCACCTGCCTAAAACAGTTTAAACAGCAACATTTCCTGTAGTGGACCAACAGAAAGGCTCCCACTGTGAAAGATAGGGAAAAATTGCTCGGCAAATTATGAAAAAACTACAAAAGGTACATGTACCAAAAGTAATAGCAGACATTAGAAGGCTAGGAACTATTGAAAAATGCAAAAAAAATTAAAAGAATTTAAAAACTGCGGCCTGTGAAACGTGCCGAAAAACCGGAAAATACAAGAACAAATAGTGACTGCCTATGCATAGGCAGTCACTCAATAATACAGCCTCAGTTTATATTGGGAACGAATGCTTTGTACATAAACTATAGAATCTGTGCACACATTACTGACAACACCCAATTTAGAAACCATTATTATTATATCATCCTTTTCTTATTGATGTGCTTTGGAGTGTGTGACAGTCAACACACAGAGAAGCTTCAGACTGAACAATCTGCCGCTACATGGCTGCATTCATCCCACTTTCAATAATATGGATTCCTCAGTTTTGTGAGAAAAGGAAATGGTCATTATTGTGACGCCAGCACACAAATATCAATGTTTCTATGGTATTTTCATGACCAACTGAGAGACTTTAATACAAAATACCAGGTTTGAAGTAAAATTATGTTTCAAGTTTTGCATGCTTTATATGCAAGCTACTACTTTATACTCTCAACCAAAAAATGCAAATGCACGACTACGATTTTTAGTAGGACATTTGTAAATTATTCGGTTGTGACATTTAATGGTCGAAGTCAGTTGTAAGTTGTTTGGCGCTTGTCTGAAGCAGCAGGCAGTCCTAATGATTTCCAAAGGGCCTCATCGGAGGGACTAGCCCGCTGAGTCGAGGACAACTCTTGACTAATGAGCTGCTAAATATATCCTGCAGTCTCTCCTGTCTACTCCTGCCACTGCCTCTGTAAACTCGCCCAAACTACAATTTCGTTTTTATCTAAATTCGATTAATACTATTACATTAACTCCTCTACATGTCTTGCCTTTGATGCGATGTGTGTTTATACCCACGACCGAAGCAGCGTAGGCTGGTTTTCGTCACGCTGTTAGTCAACATCAGCAGCATCCTGTTCTGACAAGTTCATCCTCGTGCACACAGAAGGCATTGATCAACCCACACAGCTAGCTATAGCCAATAGCTGACACACACTAGCTACGCATTGCCAGACTGTGAGCAATCGCTATCAGGGTTTGTGATGTGGGATTCAATGAGTTTCTATATGGAGATTTAATATTCAGAGTAATATAAAAGATTAAGCAGGAGGTATGGTAAGATAAGAGCCACCATGTATATTAATCCAGCAGTTAAATATGACGTTATCCAATTTGATGTGCACAGTTTCCTTTAGGTTATTTTTCATACATAATAACATTTGACAACTTATTTTCGCTCAAGGCTGACACAAATAAAACTGAAATTTGCAATAACATTTCTACAAGCAACTTCAGACCAACTGGTGAACTAGCACAGGCAAAATGAAGTAAAGTGAAGAGGAATACAGTTTGTATACCGCAGTAATAGTAAGTATACCATAGGACTATATTTTTTGCAATCTCAAGATGAACATTTGTCAAATTTACAGAATAGAACAAACTGTACTTCAAGAAGTTTCCAGTGTTAGCGTTACAGCCAACTTGATCATCTCCTCAAAACGATTGCATGTTTTTATGGGTGGTGTCTGCACGTTTTTGTCCAGTATTATATCATTACTAAACTATAGCATATGTTTTGGGGAGGATTGTTTTTACTCTTGCAAATTACCGTGATCCGTGCCTGAACTGTCACAAATCACACGTTACCTAATATGTGTCGTCCCTCTGTAGCATTCACCACAGCGAGCTAGCGGTAATGAATCTAGAAGTCTTATCTAATTAGGCTCAGAGTTGCCGTTGTCCATCTCTCTTTTTTTCTTTTTTCCTCCCTTAGTGGAGTTGAGTGCGTTGCACAGAGTCATTAAATACTGCGGAGCGTTGAGCTGACAGCGGCTGATACGGAGCCGAGCCAAAGGGCAGGGCTCGACATGTGCTATCGCGCTGCATTTGTGCGGCTGACAGAGGCGGAGGTGAGCCACAGCTGTTTCCCTTTAAGTCGTTTCTGCACAAACACTGTCGTCGCTATCTCTGTAATAGGCAGTGTGTATCTAGTTCTCCGAGTACAAGTTTCATTCAGTGTTTTCCAAAGTCTTGAAAGTGTTTGGTTTCATTACAAGATAGTGTCGCTGCACAGCATATTGGAAATGTATAGGGTTATGGCGATATGATTGTAGAGAAAGACACGCACAACACATTTGTAAACCTGTGTCCAGAGGTTGAATAAAACATGACTGGCTGAAATGGGACGTAGTGTAAAAAATCCTCTATCACAAAGGAGAGAGAAGAGCACCTAGTCACCTTTGCCCTAATTAACTCTTTACATTTTAACAATATCCAACATAGTCAATCCATAATGCTTGTCTGTGTGTCCAGGGCTGGCTAATCTGGAGCATTATGCCTTAAGTACTGTTCAATATTTCCTGTGCACTTCCTGTTTGGCCTTGGCACTGCTCTGTCCTAGGGGTTGTGATGTAAGCGGTTCATTAGAAGCACTGTGGACTTATTTAGCGTCCACTTGGCCCTGGTCCACTATAAAACCCTCTGCTCACATGACATTATCTGCAAACAGCTTGGAGAAGAACTTGGCATACATGGACATGGCTACTTTTTTGGATGTTGTTTGTTTTATTGTTTTACCTCCTGTTCAAAAAATACCTGGAATTGTTTTGGTTCATCCATATTTATTTTGTTTCTTATCTTCCTAATTCAAATGTCTTCTCTTCTGTTCTATGCCAGCACATCTCTGAAGCTCCTCTGTGTTTTTAAAGTGTAATATAGCAGTGTTTGCTTTCACTAGAATAAACAAACAATGTCAATAATTGGCACCACTGCTCAGTTTATGCATAGTCTCCAATAAACATGTAGTCGACATGCTCTGTGCATTGATTAGTCGACTTAACTGCGGCACTGGAAAAGGCCTTATAAAGTATACACAAGCTCAAGACAAATAATGGAAAAATATATATACGGTACTTAAAATAATTAGTAAGCAGCATTTTATAGTAAAAAAAAAAAGTTCCAAAAAAATCCAGCTAACTCACTCCAGGCCTTCTGTCTTTCTGCTGTGGTTCATATAAATCCGATACCGATTAATCGACTACTAGGCAACTAAATGCTTACAGCCTGTGAGTAGTAATAATTATAAAAACATAATAACTGTAAATAAGTTGACAGTGTTGGCATAGACTGAGCAGCATAGCAAAGAATGGTCAATAATGTATATGTTTTAAGTTTAGCTCCGGCGATTAACTTGAACAACATAAAATAAGTAAAATAAAGCCTTCAGCATCTCCTTAGACTTCACTGAGCATAATTCCCAGACAGATAAATGAATAAGAAAGCAGGCAGACTGTCCCTGTTATGACAGTATAAAGTGAACAAACTGCGCTGTTACTTGGGTTTCTGGGTAATAATAATGTACGTTATGGGTGGTGTTGGCAGCAGGCCTAGTTTTTCACTGACTACACAGTTTCATCTCTTTATTTTATTTGCTGTGTAGGAGTAGACTGGAAAATACACTGTACTTTGCACTTTCCTCTTTAGTACAAATGGCTTTATAACTTCCCTGTTTACTGGCAGTTCATTAAAAGTTAACCACAACAATACTGTTCAGAAAACTTTGTTCTAAACAGTTGACATTTGTTTTGTTAAAGAAAATTCCCTATTTAATCTGAATCACGTTTTAAATGGTTGCAATTATGAAGCCTTCTAAGTTTAGACAAATTCAAACATGTTCCGCAATTTTATTCTTGCTTTAGTTTAGCAGTTCATATTTCAGTCATCTCTCAAATTTTAATGCTCCGAGAAGTGTTGGAGCACTTGGAAATTAATCTTGGTTTTTAAGCATCAATGACATTTGCAAATCTAATAGCAATATTTTATTGTGTAAATGTGTTTTCCTTCTGTGCATGGACGCCAACAGTGAACTCTGCCATGTAGCCAGTCGTGGCAAAAGTTCAAAAGGTTGTCCACCCTATTAGTTGGCTGCCATTTGTGCAGACACTTGCCACAACAGTTGCCTCTATAAAGTGCTATTGGACTCTGTGTGCCCGGCGCTGACAGTCTGCCGGCCGTAACAGTACTTGTATTGTTGAGTTATTGGACATCTAATGCCAAGCTGTGTGGGACACCAGCTTCATCTCCTCTCATTTATGCTTGTTTGATTTTAATTAAATATCTGACAATGTAACGGCTTGTTCTAAGACTTAATGTACTCTCCATAACTTGTGACTGTTTCCTCAGCCCGCAGTGCAAATGCAATGAACTTGTTGATCATAGAGTTGAAATGAAGTTCAGTCCAACAGAGGCTTCACTGTTGGCGAGTTGTTAGTGGCGGTAACGTGACCCAGTTCAGATTATAATTCATTTATTGGGCTTTCACACCTGCACCATTTGGTTCAATTAAAGTAAACTCGGGTTCGGTTCACTTGCTTGTACGGTTCTTTTGGGCTTGTGTGAAGTGTTCGGTCCAGAAGGTCTCTCAGTGCAGTTCCAACCAGTGCAGTGATGTGAACACCAACCGATCCCTATTCAGCCCAACTTTCACGTTTTGATCTAAAAAAGTTTCTGTAGCATGTAGTGTGAAAAATGGGAGAAATAGACCACAAGACATTTAGTGAGATTTATTCATCAATTTCTTTTATAATTTGATTTGTCTTTATTAGACTGGACAGTGTATTCAGCAGATTGTGGGACCTGGGACTCAGTCTTGAAACGCTCAAGTCAGCGGCACAGAGCTTGCAACAATGCTTAAACTCATAGTCCCCAAAAGTCTTACTGTTGCAATGTATGGGCTAAAATTAAATTGAGATGCACTGTAAATTATTTATTCCTGACACTTGAATGTGTTGCGCTTAGCTGAAACGGTAAATACTCTCACCCCAGGTGTACACTGGCTCCGCTCCGGGTCCAGTTCAGGACCCGCACGGGTCCTGCAAGACTTAGAAAGTGCTTAAAATCAATGCACACTGTACACTGACCTTGGAGCACAGCGGCCGGGGGTCCAGCAGTGGTCTGCGGAAATAGTCTGCAAGTAGCCTATTTTGGCCAAACACCGCAGCGGTCTGGTGCAGTTTACGGTAATTAGACGAGTGTTCTTGCACTAAACCACGTGAATCTGCGTGGCCTTTATCAAATATAGACCGCAGTAAACCGGTGTTGGTCTAAAGGCAATCATGACCTGCACTGGACTGGACTGGAGTCAGTGTACACAAGGTGTCAAGCTTGAGCAATCAGATTCATGAGCAACCGTTGCTCAGTTCCAAGTAGAACTGTCATGAGACATTTGCGATTGTTGTTTTGCAGATTGCAAATAAAGTGATATTTCTAGCTTTTGTGGTTACGTTTTGTGCTAGACTGAAACCTCAACCAAGGCGTTTGCACATTTTTGCATATTCCTGATGCACTGTTTAAATGTCATCTGATTATAAAAGAAATCAAGATATAATTCTTGTCAATATCGCCCACCTGCACCTCTGATAACAATTTTGATGCACTGCTTGTTGGTAAACCACCAGGACACTCTGGACGGGACTCCCCCTTCACTCTCACCTTGAACAGATGACGCCTGCTGAAATATTAGCCGCTCACAGTTGCGCCGACAGCTTTTGGGTGTGTGTGGGGGGGCACGTGTGTTTTTGGGAGGGGTCCTGCACATGCTTTTGTTCTTGCTCGGAAAGCTGAGAAGGAGGAATGTCTGCCTCCCAGCTGTCCTGCCACCCGAGGGAGAGGGAGGGTAGGGGGGCTGTCCCGGTTCAGCTCACATGCACCCATCTGCTCTGTACTGGCTGTTAGGATGGTGGACCTTTTACAATTGAGGTCCCGGCCCCCTGCTCTGGCCCACAATGGATCTGTATGCATATTTAGCCCTTCAGATGCAAAGTCTGTTGTGCTTTCAGAGGCACGCTGCTTAAATCTGCCACACTGACCCTGCCCAGTGTAACGTGGGACAATAGGGTTTAATAGAGGAGCACGTGGCTCTAAAAGCAGCAGAGTGAGAGGGGAGTGGGTCAAAGGAGGATGTTACTGTTTGTGGATGTTTGGAGACCTCCCTCACCTCAAGAGCTGTTTGATGCAGCTGCAGGAAGACAGCAACACTTGCTCATGTTCTAGCAAATTTCCTGTTTACAGTAGACATGTTGGATATCAATAAAACATCTGTAATTTCTTTCTTTTGGGTTGTTGCACCACTAGGCACTACTCAACTCGGCCATAATGTGATGTGAATTGGTTGTAGTGGCCAAGGTTTTATGCTAAATCGGACTTCTATTACTTGTATAAACTAGTATTAAAAAGTAGATTTAGTTTATTTTTGAGCTCAATATTCTACTGTAGCTCTTAGCATTCTTAGCATGTGCCATTATTTTATTTATTTATTCATCTAATTATTATTATTAGATATCCAATTGTATGCCCTTTCTACCAACAATGTTTGGCTACATCACATTTCTAAATATCTATAACAAACATCAAATATACTCCCGTCTGCTCCAAAATGCAGTAAACTGTGCATGTTTGCTTGCTTTTGTTGTCACAATACTAAAATTTCAAATTCTATCTTCATACTAAGAAAAAGGCTTGATACTATTGATTTTGTTACCGCAGTGATAATAACACATTTTTATTGACAATACATTTACTTAGACAATGTCATTTTCAACACATGACAATAGTCGTATAGATAGAGATAGAGCGATATAGAGAGAGAGACATAGAGATAAAGATTTTAAAAAACTATGTGGTCTTCTAGTTCTGGTTAGACCAAGTAATTTTATCCCAAGTATGGGATTTTTCTTCCAGTATCGATACTTGTATAATTATGTAGTTTTGATATCGATTTAATATCTGGGTATTGACGCTTGTGAAGTGTAATCCTTTGCTCAAACACACTTCAGCCCCTTCTGCACCTCCTTCTTCATCTTCTCCCACTTCCTCCACACGCCGTCAGTTTTCTCATTTACCTCCCCCCACAGGGAACCCAAACAACCATCTCTATTAGGGGAAAAAAATGTTTCACGCTTCCAGGCCATGTTATTTGTTCTGCATTCTCAGTTTTACAGTGACACAAAGCCGCCTTTCTGTACACAGCTTTTTCTTCTTTTTCCCCATAACCTTTTGGCTTTAAACGAGTGTATGAAGTAGAATTGAGCTTGTATGCGTGACTATCTCTCCCTCTCTCACACATAAGGCGAACTCTAAACTGCTAGTATCACTTACGCAGACTTCAAGCGTCCAAAATTACGGGCCGTGTCTCCCACCCAGGTCATCTCACACCAAATGTCTCGGACTGAAAAGTCATCTGCCACAGTGTAAAGCCGGTGACGAAAGGGAAGGCGATATTCAGACAGGATTGTATTTACAAAGCATATCATAGAAGGTTGTTTGAAATATGACTGGAGTGGTTCTGTACACACATGGCTTTGGGTTGCAATACATTATAAAGCTACGTAATAGGCTTTATGATGATCAGGCTTCTTTGTCACGGTGCATTTAGGATCATGTTTTCCATAACTGAGAAATGTAATACAAGTATAATGTCATGAACACAAAGGAAGGCCCGTGCTGCTGATAGTAAAATAGATATTTGGTTGTAAAGAAATACATTGTGAGAAATATTAAAATGTACAAGCCTGATGTGCTTTTAGAATTTGTTTTGGTTTTAAGGCAGTCTAAACATCACAAGGAAGCTGTATCACGTTTTTTTTATATGCACCTAAAATAACCTGGCTCAAACCAGATTCACAGATTCAGATTATCACTCTGAATTAGTTCTACACATTATCAGCCTGGACAGGCTCCTGTTGATGTTGTTCGGGAAAATGTGTAACGTCATAACGAACATTTGAACTGATTGGTCGCAGCGTCGCAAAAGTGTAACAAGCCGAGAAATCAATAAATCCAGTTGAGCGAAAAGCACTGACTTCTTCCTCATCCTCAAATGCACAAAGCACTTCTATGTTCACGTTTTCACAAGTAAAATAGTCCGTAAATGTGTTGAAATAGGCCAAACGTCCGTTCGTCTATCGTAAAATTCGGACTATAAGCCGCTACTTTTTTCACATGCTTTGAACCCTGCGGCTTGTACAGCATTGTGGCTAATTTATGTATTTTTCTGGAAACGGCCTGTAGGGGCACTCTCGCAGGAAGCATAGAGTTCGACAGACTGGTGAAAGAGATAGTGCGCACACTATCATCATGGAAAACACACGAAGAAATGCATATGATGCAGCTTTTAAGTTAAAAGCAATTGATCTGGCAGGCAAAGAAGGAAATAGAGCTGTTGCACGTGAGCCTGTCATCAATGAATCGATGGTGAGACGTCAGAGGCGGCCAAGTGAAGAACGGACTCAATGCACTATCGGTGCGGCTTGTATATGTACAAAGTTGTTTTTCTTTGTAAATATGGCTGGTGCGGCTTATACTCAGGTGCGCTCCACTCAAACCACAATGCAGCGCTGTGATCGGTGTGGCACACAGTGGCTGGTGCAGCCCTAGCAGCAGCACAACACCCAGATGTATTCTGATTCCAGATGTAAGTTTGTAAACTCACAAATATCGTGAGAATTCATATGACAGGGCGAGGTTACACCTAGAGACCAAATATCAAAATAAAATGGTAACAAGTAAATGATCAGAAGAAACTACCTTTCAACCTTTTTTAACTCGTGGTACATTTTTTTGGTTGAAAAGATACTACGACACACCACCTAATATAAGGTCCATTGTTTGTTTTATTTTTTTGTTCGTATAGATGTGTGTTCAGGACACTCCAAAATGGCACATTGTTCAATTAAATCCTTTTGTGAATCTGTTAACTCAAATTTGACATTTTTTTCAAGGTGCACTAGTGTAAGATAACAATGTTGTCACAATATTAACATTTTGTTTCTATTTCAATATGGAACTGGATCGTCAATCAATACTTGACATGTATTTTGATTTTGAACATGACTTTTGAATGGAAGTCTTAATCGATTTTTAAAAAATATTGTACAGATTACTGCATCCAAAGATTTTTTTCAACACTAACCAGTGACTTGATTTTAAAAATTACTATATGGTCTTAAATGTGAGCTGACTGATCAAAGGTATTCAAGAAAATGTCTGTGTCTGTGTCTGTCCAAACTATTATATTTAATAAACCAAAACAGACAGAAACACAATAAATTAATTTAAACAAAAGACATTGTTCTGCCCAGACTATCTTCTTTGTCTTAATATTACAACGACAGATTGAAATAATTGCAGCACCTTTCCTGCCCCCAATCCCAGGGTCCACTGCCTTTGACAACAGCTCAGTGAAAATCCCTCCAGATTAGTGCCAAAGTGTGACAAAATAACAAAAAAACAACACGCTCATCCCACTACCACCACAACAGCAGCGGATACTGGATTGGTGCCAACATCGAGACCACAACATATTTACCACGACGAAGAGAGCATCATCATCCTCTTGGCCTTTCGCTTTAATCCCACCCCTGCCCCCTTTTGGACACTGTACCACCCTGTTTTATAGCCTATTGTTCTGGCGGCTGGCTCTACAGCGCTCCCAGCCTGTCACAGAGAGTCACTTCACTTCTCAGAGCTTGGATTGTAACCCTCGTCTCTCCTTTGTCGTTGTGATGATTTTTTTCCGTGCGTGCTTGTGCCCCTCCCCCGCTGTTCTTGGCTAGCGGAGGTATCGGAAGGTAACAGATGGAGAAAGAGATATTCACAGCCTGGACGTGCCTTTGGTGAACGAGCAGGAGGATTTTAACACCCCCCATGACCCCCAGTGTCTCCTCCGAACTGGACTAAGAAGATTCAGGTTGGGATTAGACGCCATCGTGATTCCTGGATAAGCAAGAAGCATCTCACGAACATGTTTTACATTTTAAAGGGTAATTTGTGCCCCTTAGTCAATATGTTCATGGTGCTTTTGTGGTGGTTTTACAGAAGACCGATATGCCCAATCCTTATCCAGTATTGCCGTATTGATTATGTAATGGGATTTTTTTTTTACAACTGGCCACCAAGGTTCATTAGGCATATATATTTTTGTCATACATACTACAATATGTATTCTTTCATTAAATTAGTCAAATAACTGAAACCTAGATGGTAATAGATGATAAAACTAGTGCCAAAACTAGATACTCATTTGAGCAGGAATCAATTCTGAAAAATATAAAATACACATCATATTTCCTGAATAGCTTCTGAAGGGCTACACAATGACAGCGATCCCAGCCTCCGAAGTTCAGTGAAAAATCGTGATAATTTCCTGTATTGTTGGTCAAAATATTTGCCCCTGAACAAGATGTCGCCCAGTTCAAGTTCTTTTAGGAGCTCTGGTTCCTCAAAAGTTCTGGTTAATGCTTTTGCTGCAGAGTTGGTCAGTAAAGTTGGATTGCAATGGATTTTTGTCTCTATTTATTTTTGATGTTCTAATCTGCAGTTGAACAAATGCTGAACAGTGAGACACCATTTGTGATTATGACTCATCCTCTCTTCAAATGCTCAAAACAACACACTGCTGTCTTTTTGGCAGTGCTCTGATCATATACTCTCCACTCTGCATACGAGCTTGACCGATTTGTACAATCCGTCAAATCTAATGGCCCTACCACTACTGTTTGTATTCTGCATCCATTAAAGCAGGTTTCTGTGCGTGCTTGCCCTACCCAGTGTTTGGAATGTACTGTATTGACGGCTCCCGGCTGCACTTGTTCAGTCTCACATCACTGGGCTTGTCCCAACACGTCTCCTTTTGCCTGGAGCGCTTCTACTTTTTGCATGGACAATAAAGTTTGGCACGTTTGTCATCTTCAATATAAAACATTTGAAAGTTGGGCCGCACGGTTTGGGAAAAATATCTAATTGCGATTTTTCCAACCAGAATTGCGATGTTTAAATAATTCAACTCTGTTCAAAGTTCACATTTTAAATGTGTTCATGAGAATTGACAAAATTACTGAAATAGGTAAATGAACTGACTAAGACAAGAATCACATGTGTTTTCAGAACATGTTTGTACAAATCTAAACTACAAGGTACAGGTATACAAAATAATAAATATGTATAAGAATAAGAAATTATTGGCTTCAAAAAATGCAGCCTTTGCGATTTGCTAATTGCATCCATTATAATTGCGATTTCTATTCAATTTTGATCAATTTTGCAGCCCTATTTGAAAGCAATCTTATCATGGTCTGTTGTCACAAAGGATAAGCAATTTCACTCTGGTGATTTACCAGAGTGTGGTGATTATTATATATAATGATTTAAAAAAACTTAATCATGATTATATTGCCTGCTTTGACTGTTACAATGGTCTTAAAAATGAGGCAATACTGTACTCTGTACACCTCTGTCAGTACTAAAGGGGAAGTTGATTTTGAAAGTAATGTGCCTGTAAGCTTTGAATCAGTATGAGCAAGTGGCGTGCGGCTTAGTTTTTGTTCTGTTATGCAGTCCTGGTCTATTACTGTAATATGTGTAACACCATCAATAAATAGTCTGTAACCTGGGAAGCAGGAACAACTAGCATCGCTGGTATCACACACATGTTTGGTGTATTATTTGAATACCACAACTTGCTACAAGCTAAGATATTATGGACACAGAACATTATATTTGGATGCTTAATATATATTTTTTCGTACTAGTGAAAAAAATGAATATGGATAAATTATTGCATGACTTCAATACCAATACTCATACGTTTTACAATGCATCATGAATGTGCTTGCAAAAATCTTGATTGTATTGAAGTATTGCACAAAATGTGACTATACCAGACAATTAAACACAATAACATTACTAAAGCAGTAATATTGTTAAAGCAAAAAGTGATAGAAATGTCTTGTTTCATTTCCCAAATAATAGCACATTTTTATTTGTTTAAAATATTGATGATATATTCTAATCTCCAAAACAACTATTGCGATATTTTCGCAATCTCACCTCTCATTTTACTCTTCTCCAAAACAATGTACTTGAATATACTCCAAACTCAGGGACATTTGATAGCTCCTTGTATTCTTGACTGCTCCTGACCTCTTCAAAGGCCTCTGTTACCCGTCATTAACCCTTCATCATTTCTACGGTCTTACTAACACCTCTGAACCTCCTCTTTATGCTGAAGGCTGTGTTTATAACCAATGGGTGGAGATTTCCCTATTTCCTTTTGTACCTCCACACTGCCCCTACAGCCAGTTCAAAAGAGAAGCTCCACGAATGCCATAAACACTAATCTCCCTTTCTTCAACTGTATTGAGTCAACCGCAAAATCCCATAATAGTAGACCGCTGTGGCCTGGAGCTGTTTTGTCCCAAACTCCCCCTGTAGGCCTTTTTGTCCCCCACGGCCTCACACTTAGGGGTCGTCAATTCATCACCTCCACCAAACCCTATTAGCATCCGCGCCTATTTAGAGGGTGTTTAGCTCTTCTCAAGAGCAGCAGTCAGGTCGCTAATTGCATTTCGAGCTCAAATGTGTGAAAGACAAAACAGCAGCTGAAGATGGGAATCAGTGGGACCACTCAGACCAAGTATCAGGTGATCCGATCTAATGTGATCAACCATGAAGTAGCACGCAAAAGTTTGGGTCTTAAGATGCACTACAAGCTTAATATGGGGATTCTGTTTTCAAAACTGTACTTTATTGATTAAATGATGTGCTTTTGTTGCTGTTACAGGTTTTTTTTTTGGCCTCCTGTGCTCTTGGGCCGAGGGGTGGGCGATATTGACCAAAAATGTCAATAACGGTAACATATTTTTGCATCCATCAGTAATGGTTCAAAACGTGCGTGTCTTGATTAAGGCTCAAGTTTTGCAAAAAAAAACCCAAACCTGAATATAATCTTATATCCTTGCAATATTTTGTATCGCCGCAGCTTTTTAATTGTTTCACTAAAAATATTCAATACTGTCATTTTGTTTACCTTTGTATATTGCACATCACTGTATTATGTATCATGTAACCATAGACCGTATAAAAATCACTGGACATACAGAGTGCGACGTCACCCATAGCGTTTGGCTCCAGTTAAATGAAGCTAATCGCAGCTAGAAGTTATAGCGGCTAAAGTGGAGCCAGACTCCATATTTGGAAATCCGAGTGCGTATCGTGGCAACCACATGAACGAATCAGGAGAGAGGTTGTTAACGGTTTCCACCCCTCGGCGAGAGGAGACGGCGGCAACGTGCAGCGCTAGCTGTCAATCAAACCTGTTGCTAACGCGAGTGAAAACCGGCCTCTAGAAAAGGATGCACCTGATTGGTCAGTTATTATTGCTAATAACTTGATTTATGAACAACCTAACGAGAAAAAAAACAGCAGGATCATGTAGAGTGTGTCAAAACGGACAATTTAGTTCCAAGATGGTGAGCTTAACTGAAGCAGTTACAGAGTGAAGAGCATCAGTGTCCCAATAGAAAGTGAATGGCAGCGGCTTGATGGAGCCAGGAGCGCCTCCATGGATACTTCCTATTTGGAACGCGGCGGCTAGCGGGCTGCGGATGTCCAGTGATTTTTATACAGTCTATGCATGTAACAAGAACATTAATCTTAAGCAACTTTACAAACATTCAAAAGGGACTAAATCAAGACAAATACCACAATGTTCTTTGTGCTAAAGAGCAGTACATTTAATTATGAACTTATGATATTATTTTTGTTGTGGAGTCAGTTTAAGCAAACATATTTGCCTGTCAAACATTTTATTTAGTTTCTCTCAGCCTCAAAGCCACACTCAAACACAGTTTCTCTTCCGCGTTGTTTACAGTCCCAGGAAACACGTCATGCCTTTGTTTAATCTCATGAGCTGACACGAGCTCTAACAATCTTGGCTTTGGTCCCAAATGCGTGTGTGCTATTTATATCACTGCTATTTCTGACAGGGCCATATTTATCAACATCTTTTACATTACATAGGATTTTTCTTGTAGAATTTTAGCTGCTGCCTCAATAATGTATTTGTATTTCTCTGTGATTTATCACACCCAAAACATTAAGAAATGCCTTCAATAACTGCCAAATCAAATCTGTCAAATCTAGTTTTATTTGATGCTGAGATGGAAAAAACACAAGCTGACCACCTCGTCAAGACCCAATTTTAGTCCGTCACTATTTCGAAACCACTTCCTCTTACTTTACCACCCTTTTCCAGTGAAGACGTCAAGGGTGTCTGTTTCATTGTTGGTCACAGGCTGTCATCATTCTAAGTAATACATTATTACATCAGTACACATTCATAAAGTGGCTCAGCATTGCTTTGTGTCTGTTTGAACTGATAGGGTAAAAGTCAAGTCATGGTTCATCATCACCGTGATGAACTCAGATTGTGTCTTTAGATGAATGATGACAGTTCTTTAAAGGCTGACACAAAACTTTGCATTTTGAAAGAGTGGACTTTTCACACGTCTTTAAAATGTCAATGTTTGAAGCATTTAAGTTTCAAAGTGTGCTTGAAACTGAAGGAAAAACATGTAGCGTCAAATACAGATACTGGTCTCGATGCCAATCGATCCTGTAAATATATCATTCCACTATCCTGGACGGGCCTTTGTGTAATAAGACTGAAGACAGACTTCCTGACTGGTGTTTGCATCTCTCTCTTTTATACATTCAAAGCAGTTCTGTTGTTATTTTAAGGATAAATAACAGCTACAAAACATTGTTGGAGCTATTTTGTAATAAGTTAATTGTGTTTTAAGGAAACCCATGGACCCATGCGTCCCTTATATAAATAATCAACTAATATAACTCTTAAGTAAATCAAATTTCCTGTCTCTGTCCAACTGTGTAAATACTGTGTGTATATTCTTATCTTTCTGTGAACCTGCCAGGGGGTCTGCAGATGGAAATTAGCCTAAGGCTATTATCCGGTATATTTACATTAGTTTAAATGTTCATTAAAAAAGCATTGTTCCCCCTTTTTTTTAAATAAATAAATCAGTAATAATTGTTCAGTCAACAAAATGTCAAAAACTTAATTATTCTCCAGCAAAAGCTTCATTATACTGAGCGGTTCCCCTGTCGTCCTCCTGCTGGGACGTCTCCGTTTACACAGGTGTCGCAGTGTTATGTCAGGCTGCTTAAATCTGGCTCCCCCTTTTACCAGGCTCTCGTTGTTTACTGCTAATGCTAAAGCAAATCCTATTCTTATTGCATATTTGCGTAAAACACATACTATTTCTGTCCTAGATTTATAAGGGGATCAAAGCTCGAGTAAGTCGAGGTCGCTTTGGGCTCGTCAGATGGCTGTAAATGAGACACTGACAGCTTAATGAGCGCGGCGTAATCAAGAGGAATTACATGTATACAAAAGCTCCCGTGACATTAGAACGCACTGCAAAGGCCTTTGCAGTCTCGCTCCCAGTATCTTGTCATGTTGATGCAGTGTGCGGCCCTCTCTAGCCTAGTTTTGAGTAAGAATACCCTCCGAGCTTTAATTACGAGCTCAACCTGTCAACTTCTGTGAAAAGTGGAGGCCAGTAGCTGGAGCCGGTGTATAGTACTGTATGTGATGGATAATACAACAAGGGCCCATTAAAACGGTAAAGAAAGTCTCCTCACAAATAAAAATGGACCAGTTCACCATCAAGACTTTACACTTTCACACTACTGTAAAATCCAACAGACATCATATTTTATCATGACAAAATATTAAAATCGGATGCACCTTTTTATTTGACTCCTGTTTTGAACACCATATACTGTTGAGAAATAATAATTAAAATAGAGTGACTGTGATGGAGCGATGCTTTTGTCCTGACACACGACCTGATGACCTGACCAGTCGTCCCGTTGACTCACACTGAGACCTTTGTTTGAGTTCTTCTGTTATAATTGTATTTAACTGCTGAATGTAGCTAAAATTGGCCCTCGGTGATAATAAAAAGTGAGATTGATTGATTAAATCTTAATTCTTGATTAGTTTGCAACCCCTGACTCATAGTTTTGTCACAATCATTTTCTAACCCTCAAGTGCAAGATTTATGTGATGCTAATTTATGCTTTTACCGGCAAAGCCCTGAACTTACCAATAATGAAAGCTATATTTTTATTCACAATTCATGTAACTATACTGTAAACGTAAGTCTTTTAACAGAAAGCTTTGATTTTTCCAGCATTTTGAAGACCGCTTTCATCTTATTCATTGCAACTCTATTTTTAAACTGCTTGTATGGAGGCACTAATGATCTAAAGATGTAATTGATTTGCAAATGGAGATAGTCATTCATAATTGCTCTAATAATACTCTGCATCACTGCGGTTGTTCAGTGACGTCCATCAGACTCTTGAGTTCTCCACGCTGTAAGCTCTTTAAGGCAGGGGCTTGATCTTTATTGTATTATTTATATAACACTACACAGACAATATTTTTGTTTATGCAAATCTAATATTGTTCTAGTTTTCCATTGGTAGGTTTTGGGGAAAGGAAAGACCCAAAAGAGAGAGAACTGTAACATTATGGGCAACTAAACTAAACTAGATTCTCGTTCTCATTACACGTTTGTAGAGGTCTAACCTACAGGGTTTTATACAGCGGTTATTCTTAACAAAACCATACCTCATAATAAGGCTGTGCAATTAAACACATTTGAAATTGTGATTCTAATTATTACAAAAAATGCTGTAATAAAAAATACAAAAAATGAATGACCTTCTGTGCAAAATGATACTCGTTCCATCCTAAAAAGCCACTTGTTTAATCTACATAGTCTTTTAAATAAACTGGCACAAAACATTATTATTAAATTAGTTTAGGTCTATATTTTCTTAATAGGTTATTGTGACAGTAGAAGTAATAGTTTGCACAAGAACTTGTTGTTTGCTTAAAAACTTAACCTAAAGCTTTGTAATTTTCAAACTGTGACCGTTCAAATGGTGATTGCAATGTCTCACAAGATTTTTGTAGCTGTTTGGATTATTTAGATAAAACTTGACAAACTAAATAACTGAATTGGTCTGCATTGGTCTGACTCCATCCTCTGACCCTCCTCTGTCTCCTGTCTGTGCAGGATGTGCGCGGCCGCCCGGAGTGCAACACGGCGACCTGTTGAACCAGACGGAGGCCAACCGCGGCTCCTTCCCTCCCGGGACGCTGCTCTCCTACAGCTGTGAGCCGGGCTACAGCGCAGACGGACCAGCGAGCATCATCTGCACCAGCCTGGGCACCTGGTCCCACCCTCCGCCTCGCTGCGTCCGCAACAACGGTAACTCAAACATGAATGAAGGCAAATACATCAGTGTCAAATGATCCTGTCTCCATAGAACTCTATTATGTAAAAAAACACCTGCTAGATTAGTTTAGCTGTTCAAATGACAGTCTTCTGTCAATGGTTAATGCGTCTGGACGTGTTTAAAATGTGTGCTTTGAACTGAGTATGGTTGTGTAAATATTTTCCAAATCAAATCTCTATCTGTTAGAAAATATTAACTTGATAATGTCCAAAGTGTTCCGCTCTACTGGTGACATCGAGCACGTTTTTAAAATAACTAATGTCTTCTTAGTCTTCGTCCCTTGGAAACCAATTAGACTTAAAGCTAACCACTAATGGCATGTTTTTTTTTTAGTTGGCCCCCTATCATATATTTATACATTTCCACACTGCACATTTTTGTTGTAATTCCATAAATCAGATTCTGGAGTGCATTTTAAAAAATTGACTTGTACAATACATTCATGATAAACATGATTTATTAAGAATGGGGGTGTTTTCTGGAGAATGTTATTAATAAAACTGCCTTAATCATTGCTAGGAAGTATTTACTTCCATTACTTGGAAACGCTGTCATATGTCTTTGTTTGGAGCTCATTACTGCGGCCCACAGACGCAACGTTAGAGTTGTTCTGCTTTTTATTAGGTTTACAGACCAACTGAGATATCTTGTTTTAGCCTGATGCATTGTGGGAAATGTATTGACGCTTTGACACATGGACATAATGTATGTAAATTTGAATGTAAATTTGTCCCCCGTGTACCGACTGTTGTGTTGTTTTGGACGTACCTGTGGAGTGTGAAGTGAATGAATAATGCAATGTGAAGCGTCTTTGAGTGTCCTAAAAAACACTTAAGTCTAATACATTATTATTATTACTACCTTTTTATTTTAAAATGATGTAATTATTATTTATCTTAGGTACGCAATACAACCACAGCTGCAACTAACTGCTTTGCTAATTGATGCATCCATTTTTTTTTTCATATTTGGTCTTGAATTTTTTTCCTAAATTTGACAGGTTTGTTGAAACCAGTCTTCTCTCTGCTCGAGGTTTGTTCTGACGTCTCTGTAATGTCCAGAGAATGATTCCTTGATTATTAAATGAGCTTGTTTACGTTTCATTCAGTCATGGATTTGTTGTGATTAGTTGCCCCATCCCTGTAAACCACCACTACTGTATATTTTAACTGGAAGAAATGGCTCCTACAATTGAACAATAGTGTCGGAGCACAGCATTTGACCACCGATGAGCAGCCATTTTGAAACCCTGTCTCTCTCCAGTGTGTCTGCCTCCCACCGAGCCGGAGAACGGAGGGTACCGCTGTCACCCGTCGCCCTGCCACCGGCTCACTCACAAAACCGTCATCGAGTACTTCTGTGACGAGGGATACGCGCTGAAGGGGGACTACAAGTTCCTCACCTGCCAGAACGGGGAGTGGGACGCGCCCATGCAGGTCAGCTGTCGACTCACACAAGGTATGTATAATATTCATGGCAAAATTAGTATTTGAAGGTGTCCAGTTGATAAAAATAGGTTGGATTTTCTTCGGTGCAGTTCTCAAGTGCCTCATTTACATTACTTTCTAAAATTTGAAGTTCAAAATCTAGGACGGCAGAGGCCGTTTATGTTTGGGTGATATGTTATATTGATGATGATTTTTTGGTGATTTTTTTTTTCCCCCTTCTTTTCTTTTCTTTTCTTTTCCTTTTTTTTTATTTTTACAAAATATCTCAAACAACAATTGAAAATCAACAAAAATAAAATGCCATTTTAGTACGTTTGGGTTAAGGGTCTTTAATATAGAATGCGTTAATAAAAGGCCCTTTTTGATGCGTTGACATCATATGAACCGTAATGCTTGTGTTTCTCCTTCTGTTGTGCAGCTCTTACTTTAACCCTACATCTAATGCATCCACTCCCTGTGCTTTTTGTGTTTCAGATAAGGAGCCCTCTTCTCCTCTGGGAATCCCAGCTCTGTCCATTGTGGCGTCCACAGCCAGCTCTGTGGCACTCATCTTGCTTTTAGTTGTGCTCTTTGTTCTGGTTCAGCCAAAACTCAAGTCTTTTCACCATAGCAGGTAAACTGACCTTAATAAACAAAACCCTGCTTAAATGATTTATTGATACTGTCATTAAATTATGGTTTCTGTTTGTAATGTGGGACAAACATTTCAAGCCTGTAACGTTGCAGTTAGACATTCATAACACAAGACCAGCTGAATAACTATGTAACAAAATATCATCAGTTTTCAATGTCGAGGAGAATCCATCGAGAATATCTGAAGTGTTGCCACACCTTGAGACAATAATAAAAAGAGGTCACCTTCTGATTAATGTTTTACCTGATCCACACTGTGTCGGATTACATGATCCACATAGTTATTTTTCACTTGTAATTATTCTCCAAAGTCAGCTGAGATTCCAATGAGCTGAAACCGGTTTAGGGAGGAAGAATTCTAAAGTATTATAGAAGTGAAAGTACACGTGTGGCTTCAGCTCCTGGTGCTAACATGACAGAGTTGTGGTCTGCAGCAGGGGGCTCAGTGCAGGCTGTGGTCACACAGTTACACCTCTAACCTTGTGCTGTGTTGCAGGAGAGAGCAGGGCGTGTCGGGCCAGTCCGGCTCCATCATGGTGGAGGGCGTACAGGTGGCTCTGCCCTCGTATGAAGAGGCGGTCTACGGGAACTCCATAGAAGGAGCGCCCCCACCCTCTCCTCCACCCTCTGCTCCAGAGGCCCGAGTGCCCATTGTGCTGTCAGAGGGCCTGCCTCAGGGGGCCACCGGGGGCTCGGCCCCACACACAGACTTTGATTACTGCCTCCCTTCCACTTCCTCGTCCTCATACTCGTCCCGCCACAGTCGCCACGCAGAGACTGTGCTGGTGCACCAGGCTCCCTCCTCGTCCTGGGCCAGAGAGCACCCACGGGGGGCCTGCGCCGCCCCCATCCCACTGCGCAGAGACTCTGAGAGCAGTGACCAGCATAGTTTACTGTCTGTCACCTCCACAGACGACTACTCTGATGGTACGGCCTCTCACAGCCGCCACTCTGTTGTTACTCTGTGTGTTGTGAGCTGATGTGATGTTGTGTGTTACAGATATTCCTCTGCTGAAGGAAGCATGAGCATGACTGTGGCTCCTCAGACTAAAGACTAAAGACTGTACACAAGCCCATTCCCCTGCAGCTCCTCTGCCATCGCTTTATTCAGAGCAACGCCAAAAGCCTCGACACCTCCTCGCTGCACCATATGCCGCTGGACCATCCATGGATCAACCCTCCTGTATAAAACAAACATGAGTTAAGATTGTACTTCTCCATTGTTCCTCTGATGTTCTGCCGCAGCAGGCCATAGCAATCGACACACACAACCACTGTCAGGTAAAGCTCTGGACTAAGTGTGTGAAGTCCGCCCCCTCGTGATGTGGCGCTCAGATCCAAATTGTCTTCCCAGTGTACTTGAAAACGTTTTGAGTGAGAGCTGGGTTTCACGGCCCTCTTTGTGAATGCTGCATGTTTTCTTTAATTTTCTTTTCCTGTCACAAACCAGAAAGCCCAGTCTGAATGAAGCATGAAGCCTCCTCTGTCTCTCTCTAGCTCTCTTCTGTCTTTTTCTACCTATGTGCGTATGGATTGTTCAGAAGCTACAAAAAGGATGTAACTCTTATCCGAAAAAATCATCTTTTTTTATTCTGTTGCTGTCGCATTAAGTCGCGCTGGAGTCCATTGATTTTGGTCCCCGTTGACTTCTCCAACCACACTGCACACAGCACCTGTCATCAACAATTCAACCACCTTTGTGCTGGTTTTCCTTCTGTATTTATTGCTTGTCTGAGATTTTGGAGTGTATGTAATGTGTGTCTATATCTTTTGTGCGGCAGGAGACGAGAGCAAACAGTGTGCCAGGCCTTGCTACACCCATTTATTTACTGATTTCGCCTGTTCTCATAATCCAGGCTCATGACGTCCCATGTTTTTTCACCATAGGAAAAAAACAACCCTCCAAGCATTAAATAAGTCACATGAACAACATCTTTGTCTCGGCAGGCTATGAATCGTCTATTACTCATTCAGACTCACTCAAATAGTCTTAGCTGGAGAATACATGCCTCTACACTACTCCACATGTGTGCATTATATTTACCAAAACTGCAGCTGGTTGCAGTGAAGACTTTTTCCCCTCCCTGATGCCAAGTGCAAGCAAGAGAGAATCACTGTTTCGGTTTTTAAAAGTCGTCATACATTTTATCTTTATTTCCAGCTTTTGGTATTAAGCTGAAAAAGTTTACTTTCCCAAACTCATCCATTCATCATTGTTAACAAGCTATATATTTGATTAATGTAAAAAAAAGAATGTTGCCTTAGACTTGTACATTTATTTTGTTTTTGTGTATACTCAAAAGCCTCCACGTCGGTTGCTGTTTTCCCAAAGGCCTTACTTTATTCTTATTTCTATTCTATGCATAAAATTGTCTTGTGTATTTATCAATTACTTTAGCTTTTTATGGACTGAAAGGTGGTTCAACCCGTTTCTTTACAGACAATGAAAAAAAATGATGACGATTAACCTATTAGCACCTGTATCATGTTTCTTTGCTTCTCTTTTGCTGCGAGGCATTCAAAAGTTATGGGATGAAAAAGAAGAAAAACTATAAATGACCTTGCGTTTTAAGCACTGTTGCACGGTGTTGCTTTCCTGGCATTTAGGGGTCAAAAAGTACACATTTGGTTTAATGCTTTCCCTTGTTTTTTTCTTCTGTACATGGCAGTGGGTGTGAAGATAGTAATTTAATATTTGTATAAAGTTTAATTTAATTTTACAGTGTGTATATAACTTTCTAATTAAAGCTTTCTTTTGGATGTGAGATGTGTCTCAGTCTGTCTTTATTTAATCATATGATTTTATTTAATTATACAACTTGTGATAATAATAATCACCTTTTTAATGAATCTTATCACAACGAAACGCAATAAAGCTCAGAATGTATTTAAACCTAAATAATTGGACACACATTTCAGCCATTTAAGAGCTTGAGTTTACATAAGCTCACAGCTAGAATGCATATCTGTACGTACTGAGCCTATCCACATGAAACTGAAAGTGGCACAAAGTTAAGCATTGTTGTTGATATTAATTAAACTCAAGTGAAATTATTTGTTTTAATTGCAGCATCAGAAAGTGCCAATGGTGTCATTAATCAACCCCAAATTTGTCTACTGCATTTGACCCATCCTTCGATGCCACTGGGGAAACCTGTCAGGAGCAGTGGGCAGGGATTGCTGTCATTTAAGCCATTAGAACAATATGGCAAGTTTGTGGAGTCACACCCAGACCACAATGATATGATTTAATATTTGTGGATCATAACTTTGGATATTTTTTTTCAGCTGAAAGTATGACATCCAAAGACTGCTGCCTTTTGATGTGCAATGTCTCAAAGTAAATATGTACAAACATCTTTAACAATTTATATAACAAGTAGAACTGTCAGTAGATGCTGGTCTCGCAACAAAAAAGACAATCATAAAATAATAATAGAAATCTCGCATTGTGTAAATATCTTACGATATTTTACCGACATCTGGCGGTTGAAAAATGCACCACTCTATCCATGACTCTACCGCGTCATCTCCGGACACGCTTTCCGAACGCCCCTCGGGTTTTTCCGGCCGACGTGCTGTTTCCATGCCCCTCCCCCGCCCCTCCCTGAGACCAAACGGCTCCATTTTGTTTCCATTCACTCCTCTGCGACCGCTATCGACACACGCAGCCCAAGGACTCCGCCAAGCGACACAATACAGACTACAGGTATTGTAAACTCTTTGGACGCACATTCATCTTTATTTAGTGTGGACCCATTTGTGCCATCAGTTGGATGGATTGAGTCTGTGCTGCGCAAACAACGCCACGTTCTTGTAGAGCGAGAATGCGGTACTAGGCCTCACCGCACCACGCACTTCCTAGCATGCTTTGGATTGAACTGTGTGTTAAATTCCCTGATTAGATTCATGCGTTAATCCTGTACGTGGCTGTGAATCCTCCGCAGACAGAAGATGAGTGGATGTCGTATTTTCATCGGGCGCCTGAGCCCCTCGGCACGAGAAAAGGACGTGGAGCGGTTCTTCAAAGGATACGGCCGCATCCGGGACATCGACCTCAAGAGAGGCTTCGGTTTCGTCGTAAGTACGGCTGCAACGATTAACCGGAATAATCGAGTAGTTTGGAATCGTTATCGTGAACTGATCCATGCAAACTTTAGTACACATACCAAAAGACGTCCTGCAACATAGACTGAATAAACAGTTTGTGATTTTTACTGATGATAATCTTGTCAGGTAAATATTCTGTATTTATAGGCCGATGTCCACCTTATATCAGCTTTTACTTGGTCAAAAATGTATTAAGACCCCAAATGATCGTTTGACTAGTCGACTACTAGTAGTGGTAAGGATAAAGAAATCTTTCCCTTAGCCTAGTCTATAGTTGGATATTAAATTATATTTATTCAAAACGGGATTTGGCCAAGTCTGAGCTTGTAAATAGGTTCTTACATTAGGAAACTGGTTCAGTTCAGAAAGGTAAAAACATATGCATACAAATGTGTTTTGTTTTGATGTAGGAGTTTGATGACCCCAGGGACGCTGAAGATGCTGTATATGAACTTGATGGCAAAGAACTCTGCAATGAAAGGTAGGATGGTGAAACGTTTCTGGGCTTGTTTGTAAATAATCCTCAATTTGTATCGTACTGATATTTTTCTTTTTCTAGGGTGACCATTGAACATGCCCGTGTGCGTCTGCGTGGAGGTCGGGGCAGAGGCAGCAGTGCTGGAGGGCGTTTTTCATCAGATCGTTACAGCCGAGGGTCCCAGAGCAGCCGGAGGTAACTAAAGTAGCATTCATAACATTCAGTGGTATGGGTGATGGTTGTCCTACATCATTTTCAAACTCTCTAGGCCTTCTGGGAGTGAAGCAAACTCTTCTGATTCAGTAGTAGTCTGTCCATCCTAAACCCAACTGCACTTGCTTTATTTAATTTAATTTTGTGACTGAATATGAAATACAATTCTTGCAGCGTTTCAGATTTTGCATTTTAATATAATTGTTTTCCTGTTGCAGTCGAAATCCTCCTCCGATGCGCACTGAAAACCGGCTGATCGTGGAGAACTTGTCCTCCCGCGTGAGCTGGCAGGTTAGTGTCACAACACGCTTCAAATACAAATCCATACTGCCCTACAGTGCATTTAGCACACAATTGTACACTATCAATGCTGCAAGCTTCAGCTAATGTACAAATCACTTTAAATTGATCTTATTTGTAAGAAAACTTCACTGAATTGAGTCTGTTAGGCAATTAATTAAAGACAATAGAATCTATTTTCCAATTTGTCTTTTTTGTAATAAATTTTAACCAATTCTTCACCCCTTTATTTGCCAGCCTGACTGTTGTCGCTTATGGTGGAGTTAACCCCTTCTGGGTCCTTCTGTCTGGGTTGAGCCCGTTGCTGTCAGCCAGTGTGTCCTACTACTACTACTACTGCAGCTACTAGTTGACGGCCGCTGCTCATATGCAACGCCCCCTGACGAAAGCAAGGGGGCGCCGGTGTGTGGCTCAGAGCGGTGATGAGAGAGGAAAGCAGAGAGTTGGCAGAGACAGAGAGAGAGTCGAGGATGATGGTGCTGATGATGGTGGCGTTTTGGTTCGAGGGTTCGTTAATTCGGGGGTACCATATCCGATCCCCCCCACACTCCCTCCCCCCTCACATCAGAGAGCGAGCGTGTGTGTTCCTCCGAGGAAATAATCTGCCGAGGTTAGCCTGCCGGGTGGCTCTCAAGGTAGTAGTTTCCTCTCTTCCACCCTGTTCACTCTCTTTACCGAGTCGGGGTGTCAAGGTACGGACGAGCCCTCTCCCCAGGATCCCAGGGGTGCTCGTTGTGCCAAACTGCAGCCCATGTGGCCCCACTGCACTGCTATTCCAGAAAGCTGTTGTTGATCTGTGTAGTTCTAACGCTAGAGTCTAAGAATCTCAAATATTTTCATGCATCTTGTCTTGTAAAATTCATAACCTGTGAAATTTAATCCTGTCTAAAACTTTTGACTGATAAGATGTACTTTGAGGTTCTTGGACTCATTGCAGTAGATTTGTAGTCAAAAGATTCTTACCCTATATATTGGTAACAGGAATTAATGTCCATATGTGAAAGCTCACTGAAATTTGTATGTGTAGGATTTGAAAGATTACATGAGACAAGCCGGAGAAGTGACTTTTGCAGATGCACATCGACCAAAGCTTAATGAAGGGTAAGACATTTTGTTTTGTAATACAATGTCCATAATGGTCCACTCATGTTGTGTTTTTGTCACCTCAGGGTGGTTGAGTTTGCCTCTTACAGCGATCTGAAAAATGCCCTGGAAAAGCTGTCTGGAAAGGAAATCAATGGCAGGAAAATCAAGCTCATCGAAGCAAACAAAGCAAAGAGGTGAGCCGTCTGCCTTTGCCTTTTATGGGGATGAGGTGTTAATTTAATTATGACACATGTCCTTGTTCTTTGCTAAATGTACTTTTACTTAGCTCACTTTTATATTTATTATAGCATAATTATGTGACTCCAAACACATTTATAACAGAAACTTTATCAAACTTTTGTGAGGGTGGTTTTATTAGCTAAGCATACTGGACATTTCAATCAAAAACTACACCACACCCTACATCAAAATTTTGACTACACTGCTGTTAAATACGCTTACTCGCTGTGGTGGATAATTGGGAATGCAAAAATGTATTGACAAAATGAGGAATAAATTTAGACCTCTGCAGACAGATGATGCTGTTCAAATCAATCTAAACGCCTCTTTTCTGCACAGGTCCAGAAGCCGTTCCCGATCCGAGAGTTCGTCTCGTTCCCGGTCTCGCTCTCGGGGCAGGTCGGTGTCTCGCTCGCCCCGTCGCTCCCGGAGTCCCCGCAGCCCCGCCCCTAAGGCCCGCTCTCGTTCACACAGTGCCTCCCCTGCCCCCCGTGACTCCTCGCGTACACCCCCACCCTCAAAGTCCAAATCGTCATCCTCCTCGTCCTCCAGTAAACGGCAAGCCAAGACTTCTAAGTCCAGCCCCCCTCCGTCCCCTCCCCCTACACAGAAAGCCTCCAGGTCCCGCTCACGGTCCAGATCAAGGTCCCGGTCGAGGTCAAGGTCTAGGTCTCTGTCCACCGATAGTCAGCGCTAAAGGCATTTTTCATGAAACATTTTTATGTGGTAGAGTTGGCAAAGTCCAAGTAATTTTCTGCTTTTGGTGGGTTTTCCAGTCTGGATTTTGCATGTTTTAGTACACAAACACTGATAGAAGAAAAATACATAATTTTTATTGAATCAAAGGACACTTGTGGTCCAAATTCTACCGACGAGGTTGCTGAAGGTAATCTCCCTCCTTGGTTGCAGTTCTTTGGAGAATTAGTTAGCAAAGGTTTAAAGCTAGAGGCCTTCTTTTAAAATCTGGCTTGGAACAGGCTGAAAATTTGGTATCATGTGTAAAACATCGGTTTCATGTCACTTTTTTAATCCAATTTTCAATATCATCTCTGTATCCTCTGCATCTTCCTTTGCTAAAGTTCACTGTTGCTTCAAACGCTGGCATGCGCTTCTCAATATTACGTCTCTCATAGAAGGAAAAAAAAAGTCCAACTTTCTCCGCTTTTTTTTTTTGCTTTTTTTTTTGTATTTCAACTCTTGTTATGCAGTTTGTTTCGGCCTATTTTGTCCTCATTTGCTGATATTTTTTGCAGATGTTTTTCAGTATATAAATGTGAACAGTCTTCTCTACATTTTGAGGTTTATTTTGGTTGAAAAGCAAGAGATGTTTTTGTAAATAGTGATTTTATTTTCAATGCAAAATCTAAACATTTGTATGGTGACCGTGAAAGTTATACCAATAAAAATTGCAAAAATCAGCATACATGTTTTGGAGTGGGTGCTTCTTCATAAATAAAGTGCTCAAAGGGACCAGCAGCTTTCTATACACAGTACCTCATTTAACAACACTTCTCTTCCAATACTTCCACTTGCTGCATCTCTGAATTTGCCGCTTGGTAAAGCCCTGTAGACCAAATACATAAATATGAAAAAATAAGTGCAAAATATTTTATTACAATTCTAAATAGGCCTGTAACTTGCCCTATTATAATTTCAGACTAGTACAATGATGGAGAGTGAGGTGAGCGATATATGAAATTATCAATGTTTTGCAAAAAAAAAAGTGGTAAATCCTTAAATCTTAAAATGCTGCTATTAAAGAGCAAATTGACAATTGAGACAATTGAAATACAAATTGAACAAATTATGTAAATCTATTACTCACTTGATGTAATATTTCAAACTAGGTGAAATAAAATTACTGCAGTTTAGTGGGTCATTTTACAGTCCTGTTACATTGGTCTGACACTAAAACTCATCAAACACTTGGCAATGGTAAGGGTTTAGCACATTTCTGTTGAAGTGCCAATCAGATCCTCTGATTATTATTATTGTTAATGGGAAACTCAAAAAAAAAAACAATCACTATACATTTTTACCAATATCACCACCAACACTACTGCACAGTCACTGACAAATAGCATTTACTGCATTTATTAATGAGTATTGTGTTTCCTCACCCTTGTTGTTCCGTTGTTGCCAGAACTGGTAAGCCCTGAACGCCAGTACCAGGAGCAGCGCCTCGCCAAACTGACTGAAGCAGTACACCATTGGGAAGAGGAACAGGGGACCCACTGCTTTAGGAGGAAAGGCCACTTTAATCAGGGCCATACACAACGCAGTGTTCTGAAAACCGGTCTCCATCGACACTGTTCGACACTCCCTGAGGAATGATTACATTAGATTAGCCCTTATGGAGAGATTCATGCTGGAAAAGCAATGGGCACGAAGACACACCAAAACAGAAATTAGACATTCCAATCGCTACACATTCACATTCACAAGTACTGTACTATATATAACATGGCAGCAGTGTTTCCATGCAAACTTGAAAACACCCAATACAGTACAGTCCTCCTATCCAAATTCATTCAAAGCGTCCAGTCTGAGGCCCCTACACATTGCACCCAGTCCTGAAGCTAAACCACACTGCACAACACATAAAGGAAACTGTATTTAGATTTCTATGACTTCAGTTCAACAGTTACTTCAAAATTCTTACGACTGTGTGAGTCTGAAGAGGAGGGAGAGGAAGAATCCGAGCATGTAACCAATCAATGGCATCAGGAGAGCTATGGACAGCAGGGGAAGTGCCACAATGGACAAGATCTGGTCTCCATTGTCCAGAATGGACATCACAGTCACCGCCACTAGACAGATCGTGGACAAAATCAGACCTACCTGGAAGAAAGATGTAAAAATTACAGACAGAAAAAGGCATCAGGAAGATACCGAGAATAGACTGGCTAGCTCATTGTATTACTGAGTACTTCCTGTCCAGTTTGTCCAGAGTGTTTTGCAGAATAACACTAAAATTAATAAGATCGGTCAGTGAACAGTGAGCTGCAAGTGGATGTCACTGACAACATGTTAAGACTTGACAAATTAGATAAATACTCACCTGATGACATTTTTGTGTTGATAAATGAAGGTGTTTGAGGGTCAATGCTAACAATGTTAATTTAGAAGCATAATAAAGATTATTAAATTAAAAAACAACCAGTTAGTGTTTTCTTTATATTTTAATTGGTTGTTTCTTTATATTTTTGTGTTCTAAACAACTAGTCGATTAATCGAACAAATAATCCCTAGACTAATCGATTTCCAAAATAATTGTTAGTTGCAGCCCTACCCGCAGCCATCTTGCTTCTGGTGCTAATGTAAGCAAATGTAAACCCCAAAGGAAATCAGCATAAACTGCCCAAATATCAGAAAAGCCCTGTGGTGCTGACATTTATTCTATAACAAATTACATTTTACAAAAGTACAGCTGCATTTTAAAACGCAAGTCTGGCTTTGTTGTATGAGTTATGTAGAAAATGCTAATAAATGATTAGCATTGGCGATTAGCATACAAGTCAAATAGCTTCCTTTTTTTTCCACCCCAGTTCTGCCGAGACCTGGTTATCTTACCTGCCTCAGTGTCCTAAACTTTATCTGTGCAGTAACAGTGCAGCATAAAATATTAATTACGTGTGATTCTGAACATTTGGTGCTTTCTTAAGTTCTATTTCGTATGTGCTGCGCCCTCTACAGGCTTCGCTATTGGCTAGCCATCTCCTAGGCTCCGCCTAGCCCTGAGGAAAAAATATCCACCTGCTCCAATCATAGGAGAGGTCCCGCACACCACCTTGACCCCTATATAAGCCCGTGCATTCAGTCCAAACGCCCTCTTTTCATCTAAGCACCTTGAGGATTTTCTCCCACCCAAGAATTTGAAGATGGACTCACCGCTGTCTCGACGCCCAAGGATCTCGCCACCTGCCGGTGTCGGGCCCAAGAGCTGCGGTGTTTGCTCGGCGACACTTCTACCGGAGGACGGCCACGACCCCTGCTTTCTCTGCCTGGGTTGGCGCCACTCCGCTGACGACGACTCCTGCCAGGCGTGCATCTCTCTCCCCAGGGAGGAGAGAGAGTGCCGCCGCGGCTTTATGGGCCCCGTCTCCCCCCAGCGCCCTGGTCAGGACCCAGAGGTGCCGGGTCCGGAGCCAGCCCTGGAGCCTGCTCCTGCTCCCCGGAGGAAGGACTGGGCGGACTATGATGACGAGGATGACCACCGCTGCTATGAGGAAGACGCCGCTTCCCTGTTCTCCACCGACGCTGCTCCCCGGGACCGCTTCCCGCTCGATCTGATGCCGGAGCTGTTCACCGCTGCGTCGGAGCGGATGGACATTCCTCTCCCTCCACAACCCACGGCACCGGTGGAGGATTTCACTTATGTGGGCGCAGCGCGCGCGGGGGCCAGGCGCCGCCCTGCAGTGCTATGCCCACGAATGGAGCCTATCTTCGGCTATGCCACTCGTGATTGGGGCAAACCTCTCGCGGCCAAGCGTCCAGCGTTGGGGTATGGCCCGTACTGCTCCATCCAGGACTGGTCCTGGGAGTCTGGGGTTCCGCCCATCGAGGATGGGGTCAGGCTCTCCCTCCTACCGTCCTCCTCCATTTGGCCCGGTGGGAAGGCAGCTCTTCCCTCTGAGCGGGACAGACTGACCATGTCCTTTCTCGACAGGTGCTATGCTAATGCGGCTCAGGTTGTCGCGTTAGCTAGCAATATGGCCTTCATCACAGGGTCACTGGACCGAGTTCAGGACCTTGAGCGGGCTCGCACCACCATGGCAGCTCTCCTCCGCATGGCACAGGCCTTTGCCATTGACGGGGGCAGAACCATGGGTGCTGCTCAGGTTGGTGCGCGCCATCTCTGGCTTGGTCTCTCCAACCTGAAGGACCAAGAGAAGCGCCAGCTCATGGATCTGCCCATCTCCACGTTGTCGCTTTTTGGTCCAGACATGCAGACGCTTGTGGACCGGCTGGATGCCGCCTCCAGAGCTTCGGCCCAGCTGGCTCCACATCTCCAGCCTCACCGTGGTTCCCGCTGCGACTCTCGCCCGCCTGCTCGGAGCGGTGAGAGGGGTCCGCGTTGCCGCTCTCCCCGAGGACGTGCGCAAGGTGCTCCTGCCCGCCCGTCCTCGGCTCGTGGTGCTTCTCGGGACCAGAGACGAGACCGGAGGCCTGAACCTGACCGCCGCCCCGCTTCAACTGTCAGAAGAGGGAGAGGGGGGTCCTTTTTCAATAGAGGCCGTCAGGCCCGTTACATCACTGAAGGGCATGCTTCTTCCTTGTCATCTGACGTGCGCACACCGGTAGCGCGCACGGTCACTGATTCTACTCTGCCCGCAATCACCCACTGGTAAAGCGCTTCCTGCGGGGGGCCCTTAGGAGGAGACCGCCAGTCGTGGAGTTGTGGCCCAACCTGGCATTCTTGCCTAAGGCAGTGACCTCGGCCTTCAGGTCTAGGGTCATCTGGATCAGGCCCTTTTTCCCACCCCCTCACGCCTCCGAGGCGGATGCTCGTCGCCACCTTTTGTGCCCTGTCAGGGCTCTACGCTGCTATTTGGATCGCACGGCCAGCTTCAGGCGTTCGGACCAGCTGTTTGTTGCTTTCGGAGCCAGGGACCGCGGGGCTCCTCTCTCTTCTCAGCGCCTGGCTCACTGGGTATGCCGTGCGGTGCGTGGGGCGTATGAGGCGCAGGGTCGGCCCCCACCGCTGTCGTTACGAGCCCATTCTACGCGGGGTGTGGCGGCTTCCACGGCCCTTTTACGTGGTGTGTCGGTGGAGGATGTTTGCTTGGCTGCGTCCTGGTCATCCTCCTCTACATTTGTCCAGTCATACCTGCTGGACGTTGCAGCAGGGTCAGTCGCTCATTCTGTTTTGAGCGCTGGACATGCCTGAGTACTCTGTGCTTTTCCCAGTTAGGTGCTCTTGATAGAGGCGGCCTTCTGGGTATGGGTCTCCATTGTGTATGGTGTGTGACCTGAGGCACTTCATCACTTTTACTTCACGGGTGTGCCGGTGCTCTTGGTAGAGGCGGCCTGTGCGCACCCTCATTTTGCCTTGCGAAGTACTGGTCTGGGGTGACTGGGCATGCTCCAATCATACCACGCCAGGCCTGCTGGGAGTACAGTGTTCCCTACGGCCTACGCGTAGGTTTTAGCCAATAGCGAAGCCCGTAGAGGGCGCAGCACATACGAAATAGAAATCTAAGTTACCTAATGTAACTGTAGTTCTATGAGTATGTGCGTAGCCCTCTACCTTCAGGCCCATCAGGCCTGGACGCTCTTTATCTGAGTGAAAAGAGGGCGTTTGGACTGAATGCACAGGCTTATATAGGGGTCAAGGTGGTGTGCGGGACCCCTCCTATGATTGGAGCAGGTGGATATTTTTTCCTCAGGGCTAGGCGGAGCCTAGGAGATGGCTAGCCAATAGCGAAGCCCGTAGAGGGCTACGCACATACTCATAGAACTACAGTTACATTAGGTAACTTAGATGTCTTTGCCAGTTAAAAGTCTGTGTAAAGTTGTGAAAAAGCCGTTCAAAAAGCTCTGCTAACCAACCTGTGAGTTGGGAAAAAACCCAACACCCAATTTTGGGTTTATAAAAAGGCAAAGTACAAAAAAGTAAACTCTCGTCAGCTCTGGTCCTTCCCGTCCTTCCAGTAGGAACAATATGTCACAGATAAGCTGCAACTTAATTCTTGTGACGTACATTTGCGTGAATCAATAATGCACTTTTAAGACTTTACTGCCTCTCTGACCTTTTTGACGATGTTGGAGTACTTTGGTCGGTAGTGGTTGATAAGTATCCCAATTCCACATGGGATCAGGGTGGACAACAGGGAGAAGGCTATATCTCGATACGGGACAGCCTTCTCGAGACCTTCAAAGCCCTGGCAGTACAGGAACAAGAGCAGAGGCATCAAGCCCAGGGCAAGTGCTGTGGAGCATGTGGTCATCACTATACTGAGGAGAAAGAGAGAGCACTGTTATTAATACTACTCCTGCTGTGACACATGAGCAGGAGCACAGGCACTGGGACTGTGTGCAGGACAGAGCATAGGAATACCAAACACACCATTATCAACTAAATGTCAGTGTCATTTGTAGAATTTGTTGTGAGGCAGGGAAAGAGTACACTGTGCAATAAACATTTTACAGTAGGGCACAAGGTTGCAAAATGTCAATGTCCTCAATCATTACCTAGTCTTAACTGGCAATATTGTTACATCTAGTATTCCCTGTGACCTCTGCTTGTTTCAATAAATCTCTCTTGTCTAGGCACAGTTTTAATTCTTAAGGTGAAACACTGCAGGAAAAACTATTTTTTTTTCAATTTCAATTAAGTTTTTTGTTTGTTTTTGTTTCAGTTTGTTCCCTCAACATATCGGCTTTCATGTGGAAACAACAAACTGCTCATATCTAATCTTAAATTTTTTATTATTCCATTTAATCCACTTCATCCATAGATTTCTCTGGGACATTGTAACCTCAAAGGCTGTTCTCCCCTATGGACATAAGGATCATCACTTAAAGTAGATCCCACACACACCAAACTTTACAACCTTGGACTCAACAAGATTTTCACAAAAAATACAGGATTAAAAAAAATATTGAATAATAACACTGATTCATGGAGGCGAAAAATTAATTTTCAGTCCAATCCAGTTTATGTAAAAACTAAATTAGATATTCAAAATCTCCTTTGTACATTTTTGTTACTTATATGAGGATAAAATTAACCAAGAAATTTTAACCTGGTTTTGTCCATTTTTCAGATTCAAATATCCCAAATATTTGTATTTTTGGCCATTTTTACACCTGAAATACCTTATTTCTACATGAGAACATGACATGATGAAAAACTTGTAATTTATTTATTTTTTTTACATTTATGTGAGTAAACTACAGGAGGAGTTTCAAATTGATATCTTTAAATATATATATATTTTTTCCTATACCCCTGTAGCGTCTCACCTATAAGTGGTGACAAGCTGTGCACCAGTGGGGTACAGTCAGGAGAAGCACGGCAAGCAGTGATTGACCAATAAAATCTAAAATCCCTTTGTGTCAAAACTATAATAAAATTGTTCTGAAAAATATCCAAATAAGCTTTTCCCTTCACTTCTGTCCGCTGAAGCTTGGCTGGAACTCACGGTGTGTTTTAGTGACATCTACAGGCCTCTGAGCGGTACTGCAGACCAGGGAAGCGTGCTTTCCACCTGCCGCCCAGCGCTCTGACCCTGTAACACTGAGGCCCGACTACACACAGCTCTTTTATAAGCGCGGACAGCAGCGTGTTGCACAGGCGTACCGAGGATGCTCATACAGCAATGAAGGACTAAATAAAACAATCAAACGTCTGTTGCTAGTGCGTCTGTCTGAGCTGGTCTGAGTGTGAACTGCTCATGTGCAGCACGACGTCAACAACAGCACAAACTTTCAACAACCAGCTTTTAGCGTGAAGTCATTGTTTGTAGCTGAGGTTCTGTTCACGTTTGTAATGATTAGATGTGAGTTAGAAGTACAGGTTGTCGTTTAATCACACAGTGAGCTAGTTTATGTGTAATGGTGGATCCAGATGAAGCAGAGCAGTGGAGTTAGCGGGAGCGGAAAAACGGGACTTTTACTGAAGAATGAGTGGATCTGTGAAGTGCTGTTTGTCCAAAACAGGACAAACTGCACTTTAGGGAAATACACAACATTTCTTCAGGAAAAAAACTGGCTTTGATTTGAATAATCTGGGAATAACAGGTGAGTTTCGTTTAACACGGGGCTGTTTTTAAAGTTACGATTGTGGCTCATGAGGCTTTATTATAAGTGCATTTGTCTGACCAGTACACTTTTATGGTGAGTATCTCTGCATAATTGTGCGTTTTGTGTCATAAGAGCATTACAGTACACACTTGTAGTAGAGCTGTCATGTGTCACTTCTTCAAATGATTTTGTTGCACAAATGATGAATAAATTACAATAGTTGCCAACTGCAAGTTCGAGATACATAAATAAGGCAAATAGGAGACATTTGTGAAGAAACATTGTGTCAAATACATGCCTGTAAAATATTGTAAAACTATGTAGCTCTAGGTTTGTTTCATTCCAAAATGGTTTAGTTAGTAACTATATGTGTTTAATGTCAGTGAAGAGAAACTGCAAAATTGCAATGCAATTTGTAAAAATTGGCTTTAATAATTGTTTTCGACAAAATGTTGATGAATGCCTCAAGTCTGCTCACCTGCTCATAAAAGTCACCGCACGCTACTGCTATGCACAGATTTCACTCCTGGATTTCTTTTGGTGAATGACGACGGGTAACGCTCGAGTTGGGGGATGTTGGCTGACAAATATTTGATGGGTCTTGACAATTCTCTTTTCAAAGCTGAAGCTCGTATCAACAATTTGGATTTAAGGGAAAAACATAGTCCAGACAGAATGCCTATGAAATGCCCATAAAAAATGCAGACTTATTGTTTTGTTTTTTGAGAAGCATATATCTTTCTCTTCGTTCTAAGGAGCTTGCTAGTACTCTTTTATCAAATGGTGGACATAGGGGAGTAAATGCAGAAAAATTCAAAAATACCTGCACTGGTACGTCGGAATTATAAAACGTTTAATGCGTTTATAACGTATAAAATACACAACATTTGGTTTAGAGGGAAATAAGTAAACCACAAGTAAAAAACCTGGGCGTTATCTTTGACTCTGAGCTCACTTTTATTCCACACATTAAGAACATCACAATAAATACTTTTTTTTACCACTTAAAGGCCCAGCTTTAATCACTCTAGTTAAGAATAATTCTCTTTACTTTACACACTGTTTGATAGAAGCAACTTAATGAAAAGACATGGAGTTTGTAATATATAATTTGTGCATAATATAAACGCACTTTGTTAGGTATGAACTAGAGCAGAAGCATTTACCAGGGTCACCTCTTTTCAGCCAATCAGGCATATCATACACTATGAATCATGCTTGACACTAACAGGCCTGTGACTCTCTGTCATGGTGCCGTTTCAAAAGTGCTAAAAGCTCAATGTTAAAAGAGTTAAAAGAACTACTGTTATGGAAACAACTGCATAAAACAAGACAGTTGTTTCTGAGTCATGGTGCAAAATTGAATAAAAGGAAGGACTATGTGGGCAGGGCTAACAGTTCAAACAAAATCATGTTACTGTCTCACAGTTCAAAATCAGGTACAGGCCCTTTAAAGAACATGGCCATAGTCCCCCCATTCTCTCGCGGGCTCACACGGAGACCCTCCGCTTTCTACCCAGTCCAAAGCTGTGGCCCAGACAAATGCATAACATGATAAAAAATGACTACTAAGAAGCATTTATTTCAAACAAACACAGACACAGACCAATTGGCGTCACAAGAGCAGTGTGGTCTCTTCTCTTTTTTTCATGTTGATCATTTGCTGGAGCCTGACGAAGTGTTTTGGATGTGCATGTTTTTCCTTTTAAAGACTATTCACAGCTCTTCTCACTGGAAAAACCATTAAACCCCGAGAGACGATTTAGGAACTTATTTTGTGTTGAGCTCGCCTGCCCCATGTAAACTAATACAACAACAACAAAAAAGGCAACTTCCAGAATAAGGTAAATAAGGTAAACAGAGACCCTGCCATCTGCTTGTCTCCATGGAGATCAGAATCAGTATCAGAAAAAGGTCAAAATTCACAACTAGGAACTTTCTTTGGTAGTAAAGTGCAACATATAACAATTAATAAAATAGTAGCAAAATATGTAAAAGAAGGAATATATAAAAGAAGGTGTTGAAGATGCTATTGCTTTGCTTGCAATGTTCTATGGCTTTAGCCTTTTTCATGAGGACAAGATCTTACTCCAGGTCAGATCTGTGACTAACCCATTCTCAGAAAAAACAAACATAATTGCCAGACTGTGGAACAAAGCAGTAGTGTCTCTACAGAAATCTCTTCCAGCAGAAAAGCCAAACTTACAAGTATCAGAAATGCATACATCTCAGGGAGGCATTTCATTTATTTTCCAGACATGTCTTTTTTCATCCTTTGATGCAAGGGCCATTAGAGATGGCAGAGGGCAACAAAAGGTTGTAAAATATAAAATGTGATTTGGATGGTCTATTACCCTTTCCAAAACAGAAGCTCAACTGTACCAATCTACGCTTGGTTGTGGCGTTTCTTACCTCAGGTTCATGTCTCCTTTGATGGCCAGGCTCATGATGTTGGACAGAAGACCTCCAGGACAACATCCACAAATCAGCACCACCACAGAGGACATCTCCGACAACTGGAACGCCTTCAAACAAAAGGTGTTAGAGTAGATTAAAATCCTCTCTATGATATGGCATTATCATATTCACTGTTTGCAGGAATAATGTATTCAAGCCAACCTTAGACAGACTGAAGGCCGTCAGAGGCATGATCCCAAACTGAGCCATAACCGCAATCCCCACTCCTTTGGGCCTTAGGATGTGAGCCTGCAGTGACAACATGGACACGGAATGGATCCAGCCTAACAGGATTGTAATTCTAAGTGTATTTCAGTCTTTGCTTGGAATGTTTGACAGCTACATTAAATGTATCTTGGATTTATTCAGTTACAGGTTTTTTATTGCTTATGAATACATAAAAAAACCACACATTCGGGCTTGCCTTTTCACAGATCTGCACTTTGCCTGGTGCCACTGAATGCCATACTAAATACTGTGAAACATTAATTCATTCATTCATTCATGAATGGAGACATTAAATAAGACTATTTATTTGATGGCATTTATTTTACTTGTTTCAAACTGTTTCTGACTTGTTTCAATACATTACCTCTTACTTGCCAAATATCTGCCAATGGGTTAAGATCATTGTACTTACTCCGTTGGCACATTTATTTTCTTATTTTAAGATGAATTATCGCAAGATCAGTCAGAAATACCTTGAAACCAGCGAAATGTTCTGCATCTCATTGAGTTCAAACTACTCAAATCCAGATAAACCATATAAACTCAAGTCATTTTAAGCTCCACATTTTTTGTGTGCCAAACGTTCCACCAGAAAAGCTAGTTTACAAGTTACATCAAGGTAGGAGCTTCAAATATATCTCAAACTACAGCAGTAGATCCAATTGCAATTAAAATAGTTTATACTGTTCAATTGTATTATTTTCTGTAAAATGATTAAGTATTTATATACTTCGAGACTGTAGACTGTGTTTACCTTGATTTTGGGGATCTCCATGGTACATCCCAGAGAAACCATGATGACAAATATGGCACCAATCATCAAGAAGTTTCCTATTCGGTTCATCTCACTAACCGCATCAGAGGCAAGTGTCTCATTTAGACTTGCATTCTTCAACAAATCTACCGCCAGGTTTGACATCTTGTACAGAGTGTTAGAAAAAATCTTTAGAAGTAAAATGTAAACTAAAAGACATTCAATTATGCACTCTCCTAGAGTGCTTCAAGCCTTCTTCAAATCAAAGTAAATGAGTGGTTACGATTGTTGGCGAGTCTACATAAATACTACAGTCTGTCTAAAGTACACCGGCTATCATAAACCTTTAGCCTTCCGACTGGTGTCAAATGGAAGTGTTGCCATATTGAGCAAGCCAGACAGTGTTTAAAGACCCTCAATTCCTTCACATACATTTTTTGATTTTCCCTACAGCCTAAGACTGAGCGAGCTATAGAGATCAACAGTAATGTTCTTCAAATCCAAAATATTTTAGTTTAATGATTTAGTAAAATTCCAAACATTACAAGAAATCAATGTAACGTTTAGAAAACTATTTGCCTGCACAACAAGAAACAGTTTAAATGAGACAAAAAGCTGTTTAAGAATATTTAACTTATGAAGCACACGAAATGTGCAGAGGAAGTTGAGAAAAATATCAAGCAATCAAACTAAATCCGAGATGCATTTACTGTAAATAAATAAATCACCAAGGTATAGCCTATGAATGAATTGTGAAATAACTGAAACTGATACATTCTGTTATTCTGACCTGCTGTAGTGTAAGCTGTAAAAAGATTAAACTGTCATATGTTATACAAGATGGTGAATAATAATCCCTAACTGACACCAGTCCAAAAGAGTAACTGAATGCTGTAAGCTGAATCAAATCTTGCTTCAATGCCAGGTATAATAGATGGCAGTCACAAAATGTCACTGAATTGTAACCCTGGATGTTTGGTGATCCCTGTGCTTTAGTAAAAGTGAGTTTTTAACCAGGTTTTAGGTTAAGTCAAATAAATCAATTGGAAAATAATAGCAATTGCGATGTAAACTGCACCATCAGGAAATATCTCCTTGTGTCTGGAGAAAATACTTAAAGTGCCTCTGACAGGTTGAACTACTAATTTCACTAAAATGCAGTCTAGATAAATATATTTTAAATTTGGCTAAAATACTTCACAAATTTATCCCAGTTAAGCCATTTTTTTTTTTTAGGTTTTTTGTGTTTTACTTCCTGGTCATAAATGATGACACCACACTAGGAAATTACCTAGCAACCACACTGTACTCTAGGCCAAATTCATCTCACACCTGTCACAGATTTTTTATTTATTTTACAAATAAAAATACATGTGGGCACATTTTTTGTTGAATTAATGTATAAAGGGTCAAAAAAGTAGTTTATTTTGTAAATTATGCACAAACTTAGTCTCCCTAGTGTGATGTCATCAATATGTTTACTTCCTGTAACTTTCAGCAGATTTGTCAACTTTTCTCCACAAACTGATACTTGATTGGTGTCAAACTATCATTTACATTTACAACAGATATAAATACATCAAATAATGACAAAATTAGAAAATCATGAAAACCTGTCATACGCACTTTAATGGTTATGAAATGACTGGTTAAAAAGCTTATACCCAAGGCGGAACTCCTGTCTCCAAAGCCATTAAACTGTAGGAGAGGTAGACTCAGCAAAAGTGCCATCTAGTGTTCACTTTTGGTAATAAATAAATAAATCAATCAATAAATAAATACTTTTTTTTTTTTTTTAATCCCAAGGACCAGGGTCCAGCAACGTGGACTGGCCACCCACTTTAGTAGAATAAATAAAGGCTGGTTGAGGTCACTCCGCACTGGGGGGTCAAAGAGTGAAGCTTGCCCTCTCAGGTCACTGAGCCTCTTCTTCAAGCAGAGACGCTCTTGTTTGTCCTGTTCATGTGATGGAGAGGCTGGGGCGTGAGTACAGTGCAGTCAGTGTATCTGGATATGTCGGCCGACAATGCTTGAAATGTATAGGTTTTGTTTTTAGAGTACATTCAAGAATTCAAACGGTATTAGGAGAAGAATTTGCAAAATATAGCCGCAAGCGGCAATGATCGGCCCTCGCCACGCCGCCGCCCCGCAACGCCAGAGGGGGGCGCTTACGCGCCCCAATTTCCCTCCTCATAAAATACCTGCTGCCGAATCCGTGGCGCTACCGCGTGTCCTACTGCTCATGTTTCACTGAAAGTGTGTAAAAATTGGTCAAAGTTTGCGGCTTCGCCGCACAAAGACTGTAATACTTGTGCTAAAATCTTGAACAACTTTAGATGGCCCACTCCTCAAGATCATTTTCACCAAATTTCAGAATGGTCGGGCTTACGCCCGAGAAGGAGTTCGTTAAAATACAAAGTTTCATTGGAGTGATTTTGCATTTTCCCCATAGGAATAACATAGGACGTTTCTGTCATTTGTACAAGTTTGGGCACTTTTTGCGGCTTCGCCGCACAGAGACCGTACTACTTATCCATAAATGTGGATAACTTTTGGTGCCCCACTCCTCAAGATGATTGTCACCAAGTTTCAGGTTGATCGGGCTTACGCCCGAGGAGGAGTTCGTTAAAGTACAAAGTTTAATTTGAGCGATTTTGAGATTTTCCCATAGGAATAACATGGGTTTTTTCGGTCTATTCAAAAATGTTGCCGAAATTTGGGGCTTTGCCACACGGAGACCGTAATACTTATCCCAACAATTTGGATAACTTTTGGTGCCCCACTCCTCAGGAAGATGTTCACATTTCAGGTTGGTTGGGCTTACGCCTGAGGAGGAGTTCGTTAAAATGCGTAGTAGAAAAATATACAAATATGAGACATTTTTCAATTTTCCCATAGGAATAACATGGGATGTTTTGGTCATTGGTACGGCTTCGCCGTACAAAATACGGCATGTGTCTGATTGGCTTTTTTGATCGGTAGGCCAAAATGGAATTTTGTGCAAAATTTCAAAAAATTCTAAAAAACTAAATTTTTTGCTCCCCATATAAAAGTTTGCTTTAATCTGTAGGGGGCGCTAACGCGCGGAATTTAATTCTTTCACCTCTAGTAGGTTTCAGGCAGGGAGTTTAACAACTGATTCAAATTTGATACAATTCGGACTTTATATGTGGAAATGGGAGCAAAATAAAAAATTTGAAAATTGTAGAAATTCTGGACAAATTTTGCGGCTTTGCCGCACAGAGACCGTAAAACGTAGGTTCCTGATTTGGATAACTTTTAATGCCACACTCCTCAACTTCATTTTCACCAAATTTCAGCTCGTTCGGGCAAACGCCCTAGGAGGAGTTCGTAAAAGTACGAAGTTTAAAAAAAACGCTGAGTCAGGTTTAGCGAATTTTCATCCAATATGGCCGACAATTGGTTGGGCGGACGGCGTTGCCATAATAATATTTTTTGCTTCTCTTGTCACTATCTACCTCTCTGCCAAGTTTCATGATTCTACGATAAAAAAATTTTTTGGCACTTTCCTATCCCGCAATGCATTTTTTGTACACTTGGGGGCGCTGACGCGCCATATTTTTGAATTTTGTAAATCGGAAATAGCCAGAATGTACAGAGGCACGATTTTTAGAGGTGTGCAAATTTTCCTGACTTTTCGTCAATGTTCACTGGGTGAAAAATAGGGGGGTTGGTCACAAGAAGAAGAAAAGAAAGAAAGAAAGAAAGAAAGAATAATATTCGATGCTGAAAACAATGTTTCCCCTTTTTTATTTAGCAAACTATACATTTTCGGAAAGCGCACGCGCTTTCCTACGTTTTGGTATTTGTCCCTGGTCACTGGCGGACACTTTCGAGATTTTTTAGTGGGCTCCGCCCACTTTCTGTTATTGGCCCTATTTACAATAGTAATGTTCAGTTTTTACATTACATTGTTATATGCACGAACGATGCATGAGTTGGGGAACGACATTACTGGGTAACTCAGCGCACCTGGCGACGTGGGGATGACGACCGCTTCACGGCCGTCATCACCACGTAAAGCGCTGCTTAGGTGCGCACTTCGGCGCGATTTTCGCACGGGCTTCGCCCGTTTACAACGATAATGTTCAATTTTCTCACTACTAATTGGTATGTACGGAACGTGCATGAGTTGGGGAATGCGTTAGTTAGTGTTTGGAAGCGGGCGAGCGCTTTGCGCTCGATTTCGCACGGCACTGCGAAACTAATAGGCCTCTCGCCAGCTTGTGGCGCTCGGGCCTAAATATATGACTTATTATATTATATCTATTTGTTTCTGTAATGTTGAAACTTAAAAATTTATTTTGTGATTTCTTTTTTTTTTTTTAAATCAAAAGATCAGGTTTTATTGGTTCAGATGTCACTCAGGTCGAATGCCAGAAGAGTACATAAAATATTTGTAGATGCAGCCATTTTCTGTCAGGCTTGATATCTTAACTCCCGCCATGGCCACACAGAGGGGCATGACTCTGTACTGAGCCACAATTGCAATCCTCATTTGGGCTTTGCTAAATGAGCCTGCATTGAGTAATTACATTATGGAATTATTAAAAAGAAAATATTACACAGTATATTTGACATTCGTAGCATTCTATGTGCAAAAGGCAGATTGCTCCTAACGCCATGTTGTGGTAGTAAGTGTTTTTGCTGCACAACTACCTGTGTGAAGCACACTTTATATTTTTGAACTGGGTGTTATAATACTACTGCTGCATTGTTTAAAAAAAAAACACACCTAGAAACAACACTGTGAACTCTCATCTGTAACCTGCCTGGTGACCTCGCTGCTTGTCTCCATGGAGATATAGAGGTTTAATGCCATGGAACATTCTAAACAAAGCAAGAACAAACAGAAGGCAGATCCTCCACAAGAAAAATTACATTGTGCAGCTTAAATAATAAAACACTCAATACAAGTTTTCATTTACAATTGACTCTGTGCACAGAGCATCAGTTATGTTGTTTACTTTTAAATTGTTATGCATTAGCGTTAGCATGAGACAGAAACAAGCCCCTTTATAAACAAATAACGTACTCACTTGTTTTTAACATGTTTCAGGGACGTCCAACACAACTCACTGTTCACTGCACGATCTGTCAGGATTTATTCATTTTAGTCTGACTAGGCGAAAACCCCATTGAAAGGAATTAGACAGGAAGTACTGAGCTAGCCTTTTAAAAATAAACAGACCAACTGCCACCTTGTGCACAGAGTCAATTCACTTTTTTTCTCAACAACGGTGTGAGCGGCTCCTCATTTTAGCGCTCCTGATGGATTCACATGCAGTTCAGGTTGACAGCCAACAGATTTCACTATTCTATATTGTTCTGAAGAGATGGCAGCAGCAGGAGTGCAGCATGGATCTAGTGAGTGTAACGTGGATCTAGTGAGCGTAACATGGATCTAGTGAGTGTAACATGGATCTAGTGAGTGTAACGTGGATCTAGTGAGTGTAACATGGATCTAGTGATCTAGATCTAGTGAGTGTAACATGGATCTAGTGAGTGTAACGTGGATCTAGTGAGTGTAACGTGGATCTAGTGAGTGCAACATGGAACGAGTGATCTAGATCTAGTTAGTGTAACATGGATCTAGTAAGTGTAACATGGATCTAGTGATCTAGATCTTGATCTAGTGAGTGTAACGTGGATCTAGTGAGTGTAACATGGATCTAGTGATCTAGATCTAGTGAGTGTAACATGGATCTAGTGATTGTAACGAGGATCTAGTGAGTGCAACATGGATCTAGTGAGTGTAACATGGATCTAGTGAGTGCAACATGGATCGCGTGATCTAGATCTAGTTCTAGTGAGTGTAACGTGGATCTAGTAAGTGTAACATGGATCTAGTGATCTAGATCTAGTGAGTGTAACGTGGATCTAGTGAGTGTAACGTGGATCTAGCGAGTGTAACGTGGATATAGTGATCTAGTTCTAGTGAGTGTAACATGGATCTAGTGAGTGTAACATGGATCTAGTGATCTAGTGAGTGTAACATTAATCTAGTGAGTGTAACGTGGATCTAGTGAGTGTAACATGGATCTAGTGATCTAGATCTAGTGTGTAACATGGATCTAGTGAGTGTAACGTGGATCTAGTGAGTGTAACGTGGATCTAGTGAGTGTAATGTGGATCTAGTGATCTAGATCTAGTGAGTGTAACATGGATCTAGTGAGTGTAACATGGATCTAGTGAGTGTAACATGGATCTAGTGAGTGCAACATGGATCGAGTGAGTGCAACATGGATCTAGTGATCTAGATCTAGCGAGTGTAACGTGGATCTAGTGAGTGTAACATGGATTTAGTGATCTAGATCTAGTGAGTGTAACATGGATCTAGTGATTGTAACGTGGATCTAGTGAGTGCAACATGGATCTAGTGAGTGTAACATGGATCTAGTGAGTGCAACATGGATCAAGTGATCTAGATCTAGTTCTAGTGAGTGTAACATGGATCTAGTAAGTGTAACATGGATCTAGTGATCTAGATCTAGTGAGTGTAACATGGATCGAGTGAGTGTAACGTGGATCTAGTGAGTGTAACGTGGATCTAGTGATCTAGATCTAGTTCTAGTGAGTGTAACATGGATCTAGTGAGTGAAACGTGGATCTAGTGAGTGTAACACGGATCTAGTGATCTAGATCTAGTGAGTGTAACATGGATCTAGTGAGTGTAAGGCATGGGTCTGTACAATGTCTTAACATTCACCAGCCGCTCACGGCCGCCATTGGTTTTTACATTGGATTTCATTACCCATGGTAATTTGTACAAAATGGGGCATGCCATATGTCATATTTAAGTTTTTTTGTTTAGTTTTTTTTTTTCCCACAAGAAGATGACATCATTTGCTTTATGGTTAATATTGAACCTAAAACGCTACTAGGCCTCTTCATCTTATCCACAATAACAATGCATTTTCTTAGCTCCATTTCTGGTGCAATCCAGACATAGCTATCCTCATTCGACCATAAAAATCCTCCAATGGAGAATATAGAATCATATTTTCAGTAAAAATAGCTTACTGTCCAAAATAGGCTTGGATGCTGAGCCTAAAACAAACTTTCAGCAAAGAAAACACTGTAATCCAGTGTGCCCCTGTTTTCCTCTCCTCTTCCCATCTGTCCAGGCATTAATCTTTGTCTACTTATTAAACATACACTGCACGGCCAAAAAAAAGTCACCGCCAAAAAAAGGCGTTCACCCACTCTTAATATTTCGTCAGACCGCCTTTAGCCTTGATTAGAGCACACATTCGCTGTGCCATTTTTTGATAAGCTTCTTCAATGTCACAAGATTTATTTCCATCCAGCATTGCATTCATTTTTCACCAAGATCTTCAATTGATGATGTAGAGTGTGACCACTGTACAAAGCCTCCAGCACACCCAAAAGATTCTCAATGGGGTTCAGATCTAGACTCTGTGGAGGATAGTCCATGTGAGAAAATGTTTCATGCTCCCTGAACTACCCTTTCACAATTCGAGCCCGATGTATCCTGGCATTGTCATTTTAGAATATGTCGTGCCATTAGGGAGGAAAAAATGCAATGATGGAAAAGCCTAACCTGGTCATTAAGTATATTCAAATCGTCAGCTGCTTATTCTTTGGTCACATAGTGTTGCTGAACCAAGACCTGACCAACTGCAGCAACTCCAAATCATATATTGCTATGTAGGCACTCGGCATGATGGGTGCATTGTCTCTCATCTTACCCTGATGCGCCCATCACTCTGGAACAGATGCGCCCATCACTCTGGAACAGGGTAAATCTGGACTCATCAGACCACACAGCCTTCCATTCCTCCAGAGTCCAATCTTTATGCTCTCACAAACTAAAGCCTTCCTTAGCCTGCTGATTAGTGGTTTTCTTACGACTACCTAGCATTTGTTCCTAGAAGACGATGGTTCGCCACTAGTTTTTAATAATGCGTTGGACTTTTGTAACACCAGGAACGTAATAATCCCGGCAAACGTAACAAACCGTGCAAATGTAACAATTTCCCACTAACTTAGGAACTTCAGAGTTCTTCAGAGCTTACTAGAAATATAATAACTCCCCAGAAAGTTAATAACTAATGGATCACAAAATATTATTTAACTGAATATTCATTATTTTCACTTATGTTTACTTGAAAGTACTCCAAATGTATCTTAAAATCAGTTGTTGTCAGGCAAGGCAAGTTTATTTGTAGAGCACAATTCGTAAACAAGGCAATTTAAGTGCCTTACATAACAGGAAAAATTGCATTAAAATATAATTAGGTTTGAGGTGGGAGAAACCATTTGCTAATCAGCTGTGGCTTTGACTCTGTGTTCTTCATCTCAACTTTTTACTTTTTTGTTACTGAGATGGACCAAATAAAACAAAGACAAATGTAATAGTTTGAATAGTTTGAAATGAGGGAGAGCAGGTGTGAAACAAACAAAAAAATCTGGGTTTTGTTTTCCTGCTAGTCCAAAATCAGATGATATTAATAAAATAATAAAAGACAATTAAACGATACATTGACACAAACCTCCGATATATCGCTATCACCATTAAATCTAAATATTCTAATATCGCACTTGACTACTGACTAGTAGCGGCTGAATGACCACCTGGAACCAGCAGCGGAAGACAAGTCCCCCAGTGCGGCGCATCCCCTCACCCAAGTCAAGTCACTTCAAAACTGAATTACAATTTTGTGGATTGTAAAATGATAGTGACAAATTCTTCATATGTCTATCTACCCTTCACCTATCCAAAAACCTAAACCAAAGCCTCCACAATCAGCACACTTAAACACATTCATACAGATGGAATGTAATGCTCAATGACAAAAAGAGAATTTGATTTTTTGTTGATCAGAGATGCCAGAATCACATTAAAAGGCCTGTCTTTGTTGGTCTGCCCTAAAGCATTTGTGTACGATTCATGTGAATATGGTGAATACTCATGCTTTTACATTTGAAACACCAATCTTAGAGAGCTACTACATTCAACCTTGGCAACCAGCTTTTAATCTTAAACAGAGGCAAGATCATCATGCAAGAATAAATTATATTTTAATAATAATAAATAATAATAATAATAATAAGGTGTTTCATGTTTATTGTTTATGTTAGTTAGTATTTGGTATAAACTAGATGTTGAAATTGGCATGTATTTTACAATTTTATTTCTAAGTTAAAACTTGTATAAATTAGGTTAGAATTAGATGTCATACAAACAAAACCTTGTAAGTACAAGATTGTAAAGTTTGGTGTATGTAGGGGTTACTTTAAGGTGTGATCTTTAAGGGAAAAAATGCATTTTTAGAAAACGTCCATTGAAGTTACAATGTCCACTATAAATCTATGGATGCAAGTTGATTAAAATAAATAACAAAACATCTTTAGGTGCAGATAGCACAATTTTGTGCTTTTATGTTATGAGAGCAAACTCAACAAAAACAAAAATATATAGAGAGAGATATAGTTTTTCCTGTAGTGTCCCCCCTTAATCCAATCCATCACCGCTGTAATTATTTATATCATCTTTGACCTCCATCACAACCGTCCCTCCTCCACAATGTCCAATGCCCCCCTTTTCATAAGTGCGCAGACAACAATGGCAGCAACAAAAAGAAAATCTTGCACATTGAATGCATGTGGGGCCCTTAAGAGTACAGTCTATGCTGCTGCAAGGAACAAAAAGGAGTATTTGAAAGGTTTAACAGGGCGTCCCAGGACATAGCTGTGGGGGGAGGGGAGCAGGATCTGCCCCAACTCATCTCTATTTACAAGCCTGTGTACTACTTTTACCCACAGTTCATTTTTGGCCCTGTAGCATGAGTATTAGTAGTTGAAACACCTATGCCAGAACTACACCTCCATGGAAATTGGAGTTTAACTGTGGCAGGAAGTCAGGATTCATTAAATGCATCAGTAGGGTATTTGTGTTTTCAGTCATTTTGGCTTGTGCTATCACACATGTATATTAACAAATAAATACAAGAAAAAAGATAACAACAAACTCTTCTATTAAATCCTTATCCATCAAAACGAGTACTATACCAGGATGTTGGGGCATAGCCAAATTGTAAACTCCTCTGTATATATATATATGTAAGTTATATATATATATATATATATATAACTTACAACTTAGTTTGGAGGGAGGGCAGGGCACCTGAGGTAAATATGTATCATAGTTTTACAGCCACGAAGTTTCAGTCTGAGAAGATTTTTTTTTAAATAAAAGTTTAAATTACAGGAAGTAGTGCTGTGTTTTAAAACGGAATCCCTCCACCTATGTCATCAAAAAGACAATTTTGTCAAATCATAACTATTGTGTAATTTCTATGGATTTAGGCCCTTGTTTTCAAAATGGTTGCTAGGTAACAGTTGTGGAATTATGTCATATTTGCTGCCCATATCCAACCAGGAAATAACATTATAAACATTATGAACTGGGGGCAAATAGGCAAAATGTTTAGTAAAAATCTGAAATATAACCACGTTCACTACATTTTAACGAAATGTGACGTCTAACCTGACCTATAGACTTTAACATTACTGTAGTGTACACAGGCCAATGCCTGTATTCTCTTCTCCACTCAGTGATTGCAGTTGAACGTGATGAGCGAGGCAGTTAGTGTTTTAGATACGAGGATCTCGTGGTCGCTGTGAGCTGTTGTTTAGCTTAGTGTATTTGTGTGTATTCTTGTAATCCACGTGTCTCAGTTCTGCCAAGATTTGGCTCTTGTTACATACGGGAGTTCTATGAACTACAATGCCCACAATGCACCCTGGAAAAATGTAAACCGTGACGTACATTCGGGTAAAATGTGAAAATGGAAGTTGTAGTTCATTAGCTAACACGCCTCGTTAAATGTGTAATGTCACCTCAATTATTTCAGATTTTGAGCAACACTGAGTGCTAAATGTCGTGACCTATCATACGATACAGTTGAACAAAACATTAGATTTCTTCAGAAATTGCAAGATATTTACCGCTGTTTTGAACAACTTGTTCGGCCAGACAATATTTCCCAGAGTTCTACTGTCACCCGCGCATGCGTGCTGCGGCGCGGTGGCTGTGAGTGTGGAGCGTAGTCACGTGGAGCCCGTAGAGTCCACCTTGGTTCTGTCCAAACAGTGCGCTGTCGGGAGCCGCTCGGTGCTAAACTGATTCATGTTGTTTTTTAGCGGCCCGTCCCTTTAAACTTGACTACATCATCGAAGAATGAGCGATAACGATGATATCGAAGTCGACAGTGACGTGAGTAGTTTCACTTTCATATTTTCGATGCTATATTTTGTGTCAACAAGCGCTTTAGCTGAGTTAGCTCTTCGACTAGCCTTAGCCAATAAGCTGGCTAGCTTTACACTTCCAATTTAAGCAGGTTTTCATCTTAATGCCCTTAAAATGTTAATAGCCTCTCGGCCTTTTACTCTAGATTAACATTACTTCAATTTTATACATAATTTTTGGAGTTGGTGCAAAAAAGGAGGGTTTGGTCAAGAATTCCGCCTACAATTGTACTTTTTGTTCTGTTTTTTTGCAGGAAGAATCACCAAGATATCACTCTGTGGTGCGTAATGCTGCGGTTTGTCCCATGTCTTAAATGTTTTCTCAGAGTCAATTGACTCTGTTAATATTTTATATCCTTCGGTTTAATTGATCGATAAGAGGAAGTGCAAGGTAAAGATAAAGATTATGTTGAAAATACAAAATTTTGTTTTGTTGGTGCGATGTGGACGTGATGTCCAGATTGACTCTCTGCTGAGCTGATATTGTTATTTACTGTCACCGGGATGTGAGTGTGTCACTGCTGCAGGGAGTCCATCCCGCTCCCACCACAGCTATATTTAGACTCCAGCTTTATCGGGCTACACAGCACTTTTATTCTACCGTTCCAATTTTTCCTGTTTTCCCCGTTTACATCAATCTCCGTGAGTCCAGCCGGGGGCTCGCAGGTGGTGTCCTGTGTCGGGACCCTCTGTGTGCTGTGCGCCCCTCACTGTCTCTGATCCGCGCGGTGGATGTAGGTCACGCCGCCAAAGACGCCTCCTTCTGCTGCATGAGAGATGAGTGTGAAGGAGAAAGATGCTGGTGCCTGCTGTGCGTCGTGTTATGGAGCAATCTTCCTTCACGGGCCACAAACAGGCCGCTTTTCAATGACGTACAGCCGCAGCGCTCTGGGTGCGTTTATAAGCGCGAAAAACATCGCGGTCTGCCCGTCGTTTATAGAGACTGCAAAAGAGGAAGCGCAAACATGAGATTAAACATATCGAAGCGGGTTTGTTTTCCATCGAGGCTCAGCCACAGAAATTTGCCCCTAATTTGAATCCTAACATTATATAGCTGAGATAATAGAGATCAATGAGGCAGCAAAAATAACGTTATTTATTTTAGACATGTAAAAGGAGGCTTTTCCGTAGACAATTATATACAAGCAATATTTTCAGTTAGAGCAGACTTAATGAAAATAAATCTCATATTACACAAACTAGTAAAGGACTGCAGGAAACATGTAACCAATGAAAACATGAAATACAAAATTACACAAACTACAAACACTAATTTAACAACCTTTTGATATCAATAAAACATTAAAATGAACGTTGTTGTACATGTGCGTCAGAAACGGCTCACACACAGCTCACCTCTTCACTCCCGCTCTTAATTGTTGATTTATTCTTAATCTGTAAATTTATAATGTGTACAATTGTCTTCTATATTTTACTATTCATTTGGTGGTATGTAATAGCATATAATTTACCTGATTAGGTGTGTCAAGATAACAAATTTTGAAGTGCAATAAATTACTATAAAAATATCACAATAAACAATAAAACTGAAACTACTGCCTCTGACAGAAAGAGAATCCCCCCAAAAACATTACAATTTTGTTTAAAAACATGATTTGCAATGAAAAAATAGCACGATGAAACAACTTGGTTAGCAACTTAGTTATTTGGTGTCAATAATAAGTCATAAAAGTAGATTATTTCACTCTACAGTTCAAATTGTATCAAAAATAATGAAAAGGTTCCCTGAAGTGCAAAAAAAACGCACACGATAAATATTGAGCCCCAGATATATTGTCCTTTCAATCAAATATTGAATGACAAGTTAATATAGTAATTATCGAGGCAGGCCTATACTTAAAATTAAAACAACAATTGTCAGTTTCCCTCTGTAGTCTGCACTCTACTCTACACTCATGCTCAATTATAATTTGCTATTGTAATATCACTAGAATTAGTTATTGGAAATATGGGCTGAGGTTATTTTGGAAGCAGTCTGTGTATTTGTTCCTAGGCTTGTCATGATAAAACATGTTGAAGTGCGATATATTGCGACAGAAAATGTATAAACCCCTTTGAACCATATTGTAAAGAAAAAATATGAGAAATAAAAAATAGTACACCATTAGATAATTAATATATTTATTACTGGACACTTCCTGTACAATACTGGATGCTGGGTGCACTTGGGACATGTTTGCACCATACACTGCTTTAAAACTGATGCCTTTGACAACTTGGTCTGAACGCACCTTTAGAATCTATTTGCACACAAAAAATACGTACAATGCATGAAGTAGTGGAAAGTGTGTTGCATCTTAGCAGCACAACTGAATTCATTTTCCTAACAATTTTTAGGATACAGTTGAATTCAGAGTTTGCTGTCTGGAAACTGCGGTTTATTGGCTTTTCCACTCTTAATGGCACAGGAAGCTTGTCTATGCCGAGCCTTAAGTGAAGTATAGGTTTTCAAACGGAGAATGCGAGTAGCTTAAGAGGCTTGCTCCTCCGTTCCACACCTGGCTGCTTATGTAATATGTCATGGTGTGCATTTATGGCGTCAATACTTGTATAATCAGAAAACAAAATGGTATGAAACTCTGCCCTGGAAAAATGCTGCTACAAAAATAAAAGTACTTTTATTTATTTACCTGGGTCTGGCTTAGGTTTATTTCTGGGGTTGCTACAGCACACCATCTGCCAGAGAGTATGTGAGATTTGCATATTTGGCATTGGTTTTCTATCGCCCTTCCTGTATACCTTCTTTAGCCAGGGCTTGTTACTAGCTCAATTATACCAGATTTCTTATGAAAAACAGAGTCTTGTTTTGCAAGTAATACATACATTCATCAAACCTGTACATGTCTGTCAGGAACATTTAATCAGGTATGAATTTGCAGCATCATGGACAATTTGATAAATGAAATGTGTGTGTGTTTTATCCGTTTGCACCTGGTAAGTTATACAACACACAAAGGCCAGGTGTGAATAGACAGTGGCTGAGTTTGTCCTCCGTAGAAGGATCACGTCTGTGATGAACTGATAATAGCTGCTGTTGAGTAACTAGACTCCAGCTTTTAGCCATTCAATACGAAGCACTGAATGTACAGTCTGACATAGGAGTAGACTTACAAAACAGGCACACATTGAATTGGCTCTGCATGTTGTGGTGGGTAATTTCCAGTGATGGGGTACCAGCAGAGGACAATGGAAGTATAGAAATTTAGCAGGTTATCTGCTGTGAACAAGAGGTTATCAGAGAACAATTAGTGTATTCACCTTATTCTGCCCCGCCCACTTTTGCTGTTTTTTGCCACAGATACGCACTTCTGTTGTAAACGCACTTCCGTTTGACGAGAACTCCATTAAAGCTAATGACGAATGAGAGAAAAGTCTCGCTGCTAAAATGTTACATAAAGTAGGTTGATTTGTGTAAAATGTTTAATGAACACGAGCAACAACAAGTCAACAACGCTCCGAATTCCTGGTCAGTCTGAAAACGGCTTTTTAGTCCATGTAGAACTTATTTTCTGTTGAGCTCGTCTGCCCCATGTAAACTAACACAACGGAAACAAGACGGCAGCGCGTACGGCAACGTCCGGAATAAGGTGAATAACGAGTCAGGACAGTTTCAGGCTATAACTCTTTATAAACCTTTGGGCAGGGCCAATCTGGCTCAGGGAAGTATACATTTCAAGCTTTCCAGTAACTTCAAATTGAATTTGTATGGTTTTAAAATATTGTCCAGATGACTATCTTTGATTTTTTTTTTTCTTTTGTACTATAAATCATAGTATTGATTTAAAACGGATACAAGTAGAAATGTGTTTAAAACAAAGCAAGAACAGAACAGTGGGGGGTAGGTGAAAACAGAAATTTTCAGAGCACTCAAGCCTCAAATGCAGGACAATTTAGAAATACTCAAACATGTATGAATCAATCAAAATATAACTTTGAGTAAGTTAATGATGAGGGAACATGGTTACAATACATTAAATGCCCCATTTTGAAAACATGTTGCATGTTAATGATAGAGAACAGCAACAGTTTGTATGGAGGAGTTTGCTATTACAGTCATCAAACCTGTCCCTAAACATTCCTGGCCTTTTCTTGCCCACAGATTAGACAAAGTGCTGCAGGACTCGTCGTTGCACATGCCAGGCATGGGTTGGTTTGTGCCACGCAAACACCATCATGTTAGTTATCATATAGGAATGCTCAATGTTCTTTAATGCGGTCACAATATCAACAGGGATAGTCGCAGTGCTAGTTTGGTGTGTCTTTTGTGTAGTCTGCAGTCTAAAACAAAACCACAGACATGGGCAAGGGAAGTAGGATCAGCATCTTCAGAGAATTGGAAAAATACTGAAAATTGCAATTAATTGAATTTTAACCGGCATCAAGATGTAGATTGTGTCATTTCTAATTGCCCTTTAGTGGAGAGCTCCACAGCCAATCATCTGTCAGGTAAAGCACGTAGTTTGGAGCAGAGTTTAGACTGTTGACTATTTTTTGCTTAAAGTAAAAAATTTTTACATCAAATTCTCCGACCTGGTCTAAAACATGTTGGGGCAGAGAATGTTAGTATTAGTTATAGGGTTTGGTGTGGAAGAATGTGTCACTGTTTAGTCATTCATTTCAAGTCCGTCAAAGTAGAAATCTAGATCCAGAATTAGGGCAGGACAATTTTACGAAAAGTGAAACATCATGTGATAATTCTGGCTGTTAGATTTCCAACATACATAACAAACTAATATAAAAACGTTCTTTCAGTTCCATCCACATTTTAACATTAGCAGCTGCATTGCATTTATTACAAGAAGACTTAAATATAATCTGCTTTTCAGAGCAAGAAGTCTAAACTACAGTGTTATGTGATTACAATTATTTTCAAAAGACATCACCTTCATAATTGCATCCTTTGTGCTTTTCTAATTGTGACTGTTTAAATCATGGCTTTGATTCAATTGTAATTAAGCTTTCAGCGTTATATAATCTAGACTGCACTACAACCATACATGGCAATTAAATCTACACTTAAAACTTTTGCATCTGTGAACAACATCCCGTTGCAAAAATTATGTTTTTCTTGATTTTGGTGATTGTGCATGAACTAAGCAAAAGATGAAATGGTTTGAAAATCAGGTACCTCATCTTTAAGAGACATTTAAGCCTTCAGCCGTGTATGTTTGTTTTTGACCTGTCACTGGCGGTCATATGATCCCGTGTCATGTGACTCCAGAGCTGAACCCAGAGCTTAGATCAAACCAGGCGGACATGTCCATGACTGTGACAGCATGGATTAGGAGAGATGAATCCGAATGAGACCTTCAGTGATTTGGCCTAAACATTTCTTGCATTTTTTGTTGTTGGTGTTATTTTTTTTTTTATTTTGTTAATGCAGCGGCCATCTTGCAGCTTGTGGTTACAGATCAGATTCAATGTAATTTTATTAATTATTGATATATGAATCATTCATATATGGCCTATGATGGGTTTGTGAGCATTTATTTGCATAAGGATGTCATTATTAATTACGTTTATTTTTACATGTCACAGTAGCTTCCTGTCTATTATTTTTGTCGGAAACAAGAAAGTGACATAAAACCATGTTCCAAAAAACATGTAAAACCATCAGAGTCAGTGTAACTTTGTTCCCAAAGCGGTGGGAGTTCACTATCAAAACAAAACAGCATAGATTCAGTACCCGTGTTGAAGAACCTAAGAATTGCAGCCTAAGATAAGAATGATAGAAATCACAATTTCCCTCATTAGCTGTTGACACAGTAAATTGGTCACTGCCACAAGCTTGTCAGGCTCCGCTTGAAGTCAGTCTCCAAATACTATTTCAAACTGGATAACATGCAGCTCAAAGATGGCTTTAACACTGAGCGTTTTATACTTTCAACACCCACAAATATTGACTAACGAAAAACTCATGCATCTCCACTCACTTGGCAAGTCAGTCTTACATTTAAACTCAAAATGCAATGACAAAAAGATAATTGTTCAGTCACTTTAACTAGGGATGGTCAGGATTTTTTTTTTAGCCAATATCGACAGCAGATACTGCCGATACTGATAAAAAGACCACACATGTCTGTTAAGTTAAAGTTCACAAATTAACTTAGGGTTAGGGTTATGAATAGTAACACAATGTATTTATCTGGAATGGTTGAAATGGTTTAAGCATAATTGGTCTCCTATTTCTAGTTTTACTAATGAGTTTGTTCAAAAAGACAAATCCGGTATGCTGAGAATGACACACGGACAGAGTCAGGGCCAGTGCAGAAATGTTCAATATCAGACCGACATTTGAGGATATCCGCAGATAACCATAATACCACTCCTAATCTTAACTTAAAACATGGCACTTGACAAGTTTATTTTCACAGTTTGCTCTGTTTCTTGGGTGTTATTAGCTTCAGCAGGTTTGGGTCTGTGCTCTGACTCTGGCCCTGTCTGAAGCTGTGACTCTGTGTGTTACAGGCAGACAAACGAGCACACCACAATGCACTGGAGCGCAAACGCAGGGACCACATCAAGGACAGCTTCCACAGCCTGCGCGACTCTGTGCCAGCGCTGCAGGGGGAGAAGGTGGGTAACTCTGGCACCTCCTCCCGTTTGTCGGTATGTGATTTACCCGCCTGGTCTCATTTTACTCACATGGACCATTAATTCTAATACCTGTTTTCTTTCAGGCTTTTGTCATATTGTTGTGATTGCATGTGCAAATAAACTGTCTTGAGCCCCATCAAGGGTTTGTGGACTTCAACCAGACTCGAGGCTGCAGTTTAGCTGTTTCTTGGAGCACAACCTACCCATGCTTTAAAGTCACATGTAGTGCTGCCAATTGGTCACTATTTGTACGAAATTGAAGCATGTAAAGATGCTACAACTGATTAAAAACAAAAAAACACAACCAGTTAAGTTAAAGTTGAAGTAGTTGTTTTGTTACCCACCTTATGTTTAATGAAAGCCTTCAGTGTGCATTAGATGTTGCTCAGTGAAGAGACGGACATGAGGACAGCATCCTTCATAGCTCCACCTCTTTCAGTCAACCAGCAGCTGTCACTCAGACTATTGTACTGTTTTAACCAAAGAATGCTCCAGGATCCAGACTAATTTGCTTATAATTAAGTTTAAATTTCACAACATTAGCCTCAAGTTCCGGTCAGACTCCAGCAACGAGGGACTGTTGTAATGTTGAGCTGTGGTTAACTACTGGATAATTGATAAACAGAAAAATTGTCACTTTTTCTTCCATATTTCCTTGTAATTATTGTTACTTGTTACTAATTATTGTTAATGCTGGCCTAAGTTCAGCCAGCGTGCTTCCTGAAATGTCGTGTATATCCCACAGGCCTCTCGAGCTCAAATCTTAGACAAAGCCACAGAGTACATTCAGTACATGAGGCGGAAAAACCATACACACCAGCAGGACATAGATGACCTCAAACGGCAGAACGCCCTGCTGGAACAACAAGGTAGTGCATCCAACACTTATTTACATCACATATCCCAAATCAGTGGAAACCAACACAATTGATGTTACTCATAATGCAAAAGCTAAAAAATAAACATGTTCTATTCATTTCTTAATGGTGCCCATTGAGCAAAGCCAGTAGTCTAGAATATTGCATTGATTTGTAAATTCTAAATTAAGATTTAACACGGCATTGAAAATAATTTGTTATCCATTGAAGCAAAGTAAAATTCATTTGCTAACTATTGGCGTGTGTTACCCTTTTATAACGCACAAATGCTAAAACAATTTACACTGACTAAACTGGAAAAGGGCTGTAGGAAATTAACAAGTCACATTTAAACCCAGTTGTGCACAGATTGAGTACATAAACATGTGGAAGTTGCAATCGTGGCATTTCAGTAGGGATGCACAATTACGCTTCGAAACTGAAACGAAATCGCAAATTGCAAAGTCTGCAATTTTTGAACTGCAATCATTTCATCCTCAACCAACAAAATATCCTGTTTTATTCTTTATAAAATCCGCAAAACTAGTATGTATTTATTATCTTGTTTATCTTTTGTTAAAAAGTAAAAAGTATAGTTTAGATTTGTTAAACAATGTTCTGAAACATGCAACAGAAACGTGACTAAAAGCGACAAACGCAACCAGAAGTGACAAAAATGCTATTAATAGCCTAACCCTAAGCAACAAAAATGTTGTGAAACATGTGATTCTTTTATTTGTTTGTTCATATTTCAGTCTTTTATCACTTCTCCTGTTTGTATTTACGGTAAAATGTGAACTTTGAACAGAATCCTATTATTAAAACAAAAATCACAAATCTAATCGCAATCACAAAACTGATCAGAAAAATGAAAATAGATTTTTCCCACATCGTGCCGCTCTACATTTCACCATGAAAACATTTCTCTTTCCCCTGGGAACAGTCTTTGTTGTCTGAGAATGAAGGTTTATTAGTCAGATCAGGGCTGGATTCATAGAATGCAAATCTTGATAAAACGTTAGACACTCTAAACGTTGCACAGACCACACACCCATGTTTAATCAAGGCATCCTGCTCGTGCTGTTTACACTCTACTGGTGGCTCCTGGATGCTCGCGGTCTTAACTGTCCCGTTGTTGTTTTGGTTTCAGTGCGTGCTCTGGAGAAGGTGAAGGGCTCCACGCAGCTCCAGTCCAATTACTCGTCGTCGGACAGCAGCCTCTACACCAACCCCAAAGGCAGCGCCGTGTCTGCCTTTGACGGCGGCTCCGACTCCAGCTCCGAGTCGGAACACGAGGAGCCGCCCACCAGGAAGAAGCTGCGCGCCGAGGCCAGCTAAGGGCTGGGCGAGGGTACTGCAGCAGCTACACACATCACCAGAACCTCCAGGGGGCGCTGCTGGCTTACCACAAACCAATCCTACATCTCTCCACTCCGAGCCGCTTCAGACTGGAGACTACAATCACAAGGAGAGAATGATTGGTTCACAAAAACATCTAGAAAGCTTCAGGTTACCCCTCTTTCTACACCCCACCCTGTTTTGGTTCTTCTTTTTGAGCGACATCAACAATTCAAAAACCTAAAAGAGGCAGCTTGGTTAACACTTAAAGGACTCAACGCTCTTTTGTACCCTCAGCTCCAGCCCCCCCTCCTGGGCTGTTTTTAGGGGAAGACGAGGGTCGTCAGGCGTACTCATCCAAGCACTGCTATATTATTATTGTTGTTATTTTGTTTGTTTATTATTTTTGTTATTTTTGAATTTTTGAAAACCTGTTTAGAATTTACACACACAGACACCTAGATTGATCGTCCTGAAGTTTACCTTTTTAAAAATCTGAAGAAAAAAAATCTTTTTAGCTTGCTTTTTTCCACTAAAAGAATGTGAAACAAATGTACAAGTGATGCCCCACCTCAGGCCTGCTGGTTTATTGAACACAATGCTGATTTGTCAAATTGATGTTTTGATGGAGCATATTCCTAAACTTGTATTGTATTTTGTCCGTTAGCTTGAAGTAGTGAATGACTTTAGGTGGCTGAATAAAAATTAGGCATCTCATTTTATATATTCTAAAAGCATTAATTGGATGTTTTCAAAAGTGTGTTATGCATTTTGTAGTTCCTCACAAGTCATGGGAAAATGCTAATTTGTCACTTGTAGTTTTCCTTGTATGGTATAAAATAGGTATATTGAATGTCAGAGAAAGCTCCTGCTGTACGAGGAAGCCCAGAGTCCCTGTCTGTGTTGTGCTTTGAAACCCCGAGGTGAAAGGAAGCATACATATCTGTATATTGTTTCCTTTTGATTTCCATTTAGGAGGATGCCATTAGTGTAAAAGGTCTTTGTTTGTCCATTCCATGGGAATTACAAGTATGTTGTACATACTGCCAGCAAATGTCTTGCAAGTTGAGGCCTACCTTTACTATGAGACTATAAAATAAACTATTTTATCCTGTTCTCTTGTGTTCACAACCCGTTATTACTGCGACTAAAATTATTTTATCAACATACTTTAATAGTATCAAGTTGAGAAATATACTAAAAAAGACACGTTTTTGTTAATCAAATGCATAGATTTTCAATGGATTTGATTATGAAAACCATGTTTTCCTTTTCAGCACATTTGGTGTAAATTTGTATGTATATCATGGAATTTAGTTTGTTCAAATATTGAAAATTACTTGATCCACCATTTGTATAGAACTGCTTATAAGCTCTCTACTAAATGCATGGACTATAAGACTATAAGAATACACAGGACTTGCATTGTACAAGTGTATTCTAGCTAGCAGATTAACACTTGTACTTGAAATATTTCACTTTGTATATCTAACCCAGAGGTGTCCAAACGTTTTTCATCAAGGGTCGCATTTTGGAACATATGGAGCGGAGGGCCACAGATAACATGACAACGCAGTGAATCATTAAAAATTTAGCATTTGACGTAGTTTTGATGAGACACCTCACCTTTAACACGACATGGAACATTAATGTTAGGTTTGTATCACATCAGAATGTTTGTTATTTAGATTATGATCGCAGATTTTTTTCAAATTTTACAGTAAAATGTAGCCTGGGGGCCAACAAAAATTGGTCTGTGGGCTGCATTTGGCTCCTGGACCATAGTTTGGACACACCTGATCTAACCGAACTACCTAAAACCTTTTTTCCACGCGTGGTTTTCAGCACTTTTAATCTTTACAAAACCAACTCCACACACCGTAATAAAAAGTACTAAAGCGCTTTATTTACTTGGTTCATTATCAAACCACACTTTCACTTTACTTCAGCAAAAACTTGACACGTGCGACGTTTCATCTGAGCTGCCCACACTCGCAGCACAGTGAGCTCCAGCCGTGGGATTTCCTGATTTCTGAGCCTCCACATCCTGCCTGTGGTCATTATAGTGAGTTCATTCAATACAGAGGCACTAGGACTGAGGCTGCTCTGCCTGAGGAGGCGAGGGCGCACACCAGGGGTTCGACGGTCTGTTGTCCTGTGGGACGGGCAGCTGAAGGAAATGGTGAAGAGCCTGAGCAACCTTGTCTGGACACATGTTGTAGACTGGATGAGTCGGTGCCTACAGCAAGAGAAAGGGGGGGAAACGGGTTTTAGTGATTTTTTTTTTTTGTGTTTTTCTGATTACATAACACGTGGGTGTGACTGCATTTTTGGTATTACTGGCCTCTAGTGTAACTGTTATATAATAAGACATTCCTTATTCTAAAATAAATATTCAGTGTTGGGTGGAAATGCAGAGAAAAGGATGAAATAGAAATAGTGTTGTTGAGAATTGTTTGTAAAATCCTATGGGGATTTTCTCATGTAGTTAAAGGAGGAGTTCAAAGGTCACAATGGTCTACACTACAGTATTACAGATTACAGTACGTTTCACACATAAAAATAGAATAAATAGTTGGCGAATGGCCTCTATATCCTGTATGGATAAATGATGTCACACAGTCACATTGACAAAAGGTTACCCAAACTTCAGGAAACTACCAACTACCAGATCTCCACTTGATTTACTTTAAGTGCATTTGACAGTGACTTAAACAGGAGCCTCTCACCACAGTCACTGTGTTTACAGTGAAAACCACAAGCTCTTTTCACATTGACAAACTGTCTGCGCTCATCATGGACATCACCTTACTTTTATCAAGCTAAAAAGGTATAATGCACACAAAATAGTGGATAGCAAGATTGAATTTGATCAGTTTTGGGTTGAAGGTTTGAGTTTATCCTGTCAACACCAGGAGCAGGTTTTAGTTACAATTATGAAGCTACAAATAATTCAGCAAAATCTGATTTAAATGTAATGGTTACAGTAAATGTTTAATCAGTCCCTTTAGACCAATACTGTTCAATTCATAAGTTTTAGTAATATGAAACTTGAGAAGTATTCATAATTATTAAGCATTGTTCAGCTTTAGGGGCCTGACTTTTATTTATTCTTGTTGAGGAAATCCCTTTTACTCCAAACAGTGTCTTATAAATGCAACTACTTGTGGAAAGAATAGATTGCATGACATGATCTATAGCTTTTGTTCATTGAGAATCATAAGGAAACAACTGGAGAGGACAGACAATTTTATCCAATGGACTTGTGAAACCAATTTAGACAGATCTTTCTCTGTCTTGGTTCTAAATCAGGTACAGGCCTTTTAATACTGTTTATCAATAGAACACACAGAACTGCAGATTAACAACATCTAAACCACCCTTCACTGTGGAGCAGCTAGAACTGTGTTTTTATTACATCAGATTAGCGACCATAATGCCCGGTCTTAATGACAGATGAGGCTCACCAGTCTGTTGTCCTCTTTGCCCAGGATGAGCTCGTGGTGAGACAGCAGGTTTCCAAAGTGCTGTGCGATGGACAGTCCACTCAAGCAGTAACACGTGTGGTAGAAGTCTCTGGCTCTGCGCGGACAAACAACAGTAGAACATATCTTTAACAGGCAGGAAAAACAAGAATAATGACTAGTGTGCCATAACTGTGTCAAATCATGGCAAAAATGTCCAAGTCCCAGAAGCATGTACATTCAACAAGAATAATTCATGTATGTTCAAACTAAACTCTGCACATAAATAACTAATCTGGTTTAAAATATGTACAAAGTAGAGTCTGCATGGCAAATCTATCAAACATAGATCAAATGATTTTAAATTCTGTCACATTTAAATAGTTTGGAGAAGTCTGGATTAGACTTGTTTGACCACACATTTCACTTGTGATAGACAACCTCTGGAAACCTCTTTTTCAAGAGTGACACAAGCCAGATGTGACGTACTCAGAGGTAAAGCCATAACTGTTACCTAGCAACCATACTGTAAACAAGGGCCACAGCTTGTCTAAACTACACAATTGTTATAATTTGATGAAAAAACATAAATGACGACACCTCAAGTGTATGTTGTCAGAAACTTTGTTCCTTGTGCGTAAATCATTTTCTCTGAAATTTGGATGGAGTTTTAGATGTGTGTCTGTTGTGTGTCTGCTGTGTGTCCGCTGTGTGTCTGTTGTGTGTCCGTTGTGTGTCTGCTGTGTGTCCGCTGTGTGTCCGCTGTGTGTCCGTTGTGTGTCCGCTGTGTGTCCGCTGTGTGTCCGCTGTGTGTCTGCTGTGTGTCCGTTGTGTGTCCGCTGTGTGTCCGCTGTGTGTCTGCTGTGTGTCTGCTGTGTCTCCGTTGTGTGTCCGCTGTGTGTCCGTTGTGTGTCCGCTGTGTGTCCGCTGTGTGTCCGCTGTGTGTCTGCTGTGTGTCCGTTGTGTGTCCGCTGTGTGTCCGCTGTGTGTCTGCTGTGTGACCATTGTGTGACCATTGTGTGTCCGCTGTGTGTCCGCTGTGTGTCCGCTGTGTGTCCGCTGTGTGTCCGCTGTGTGTCCGTTGTGTGTCCGTTGTGTGTCCGTTGTGTGTCTGTTGTGTGTCCGTTGTGTGTCTGCTGTGTGTCTGCTGTGTGTCTGCTGTGTGTCTGCTGTGTGTCCGTTGTGTGTCTGCTGTGTGTCTGCTGTGTGACCGTTGTGTGACCGCTGTGTGTCCGTTGTGTGTCCGTTGTGTGTCCGCTGTGTGTCCGCTGTGTGTCCGCTGTGTGTCCGCTGTGTGTCCGCTGTGTGTCCGTTGTGTGTCCGCAGTGTGTCCGCTGTGTGTCCGCTGTGTGTCCGCTGTGTGTCCGCTGTGTGTCCGCAGTGTGTCCGCTGTGTGTCCGCTGTGTGTCCGTTGTGTGTCCGCTGTGTGTCCGCTGTGTGTCCGCTGTGTGTCCGTTGTGTGTCCGCTGTGTGTCCGTTGTGTGTGTGCTGTGTGTGCAGATAGTGGTACTGACTTCCCGGGCTTGTCCACGAGGCCTCCTGAGGGGTTCTGGCAGCACAGGAGGATGTACTCCTGCAGCGCCTGCTGCTCAAACATCCACCTGTGTTCACTCAGAGCAGACGCCCCTGAAACACACTCAGGTTCAAGGAGCTGCACAAAGCTTTGTCTCATCTTTTGTTTAAGTAAAAAGCTGTTTTTAATGACAATATAAAGTAACTCTCAAGACAATGATTTGAGCATGAGCAGCTATCAACAAACACACATTAACAAAATTACAACATAACCAGATACAACATTCATTAACACTCAGCTCAAGCTATATGCCATCAATAGATTAATTTAGTTTATTTATTGACCTGTATGTAATCTGATCCTTTGATTAAGCTATTGATCCAACTCTACCCTATATACAACTATAATGTGAAGTACAGTGGTCCATGTGTTGGTGTTGTGTGTCCACACAGAGCAGTGTTGTTGTTACCTTCTTTGCAGAAGGCCCTGTGCAGCAGAGGCAGGAGCCCGGCCTGCCAGAAGGAGTAACAGCCGTCCACCAGTTTGTTACAGCGGCCCTGGAAGCCGCCCTCGAAGCGCATCTGTCTGCTCACCACCCACCGCTGAGACACACATGATGTTACTCACAATAATACTAATGCACACACTGATACATGGGTAATATCAGAGACAACATTTACAGTTGAAGAGTTCATATACAAAATAATGATGCTACAGCACAATGACTGAATTAATCAATTAAGTCTCTGCAGAGAACAAAATACCCTGATATACTACAGATCAGAATCACACTATTTAGACGTTTATGTTTAGTTCAGTCTAATAAATATATTAGCACACATTTTATGTAAATATGCATTGTACATGAGATTGTACAAGACATTTAGCAGGTCAGATTTGAATAGTATCCATTGTTACTCATCTCCACTTTGACTCCACTGCTTCTCAAATTTAGCCCATGACCCTTGAACTTTGTCCAAGTAGATCACCGCCTACACACTGGTGCTTCACCTGCTGCTCGCAAACAGGTTCACTGACACATCCAATTTTAAAGGTCTCCATTTGGAGACAATAAAAGCTTATCATATATTTTCTTGTGAACTTCAGCTAAGATTAAAAACACAAAGTTACTTGCATCATTTCATCACTGACATAGTACAGTGGTACATTGGAAGGTTTTGCTCTCTCTATTCTCTTCCTAATTACTATTTTTTAAATATCAATGTAGTAGAAAGAAATCAGATTTCTATAAAATACAAGTAAATCAATCAAAGAGCCTGCGCTTACAAGGCTCCTTTTATCAGAACATCAACAGCTGTCCCTGCTTTTTATTGAATCTACAGTTTACACGGGGATAATACCAGATCTCAAAGCTTGGACAAAGCTTGAAGAGTATTTACAGATTATTCTAACACTGAACAGACAAATGTGCTTTATGTAATTGGACATCACAAAAAAAATGTCACAGAGTGTTTTGCTGTTTACCAGAAGAGCCTTGAGGTCCAGCATGTGCTCCTTGTCGAGGATGACCATGGCGGCTGTGCCACAGAAAGTGTAGCCCCCATGAGCCTCCAGGCCCGGGACTCCACTCAGCCCGCCCTCCCAGTTCTGACACCTGCAAAACAAATAATTTAAGCTTGGCTTTACGTTGGATCTATGTAGATAATCACACGATCCAGTTTGCATGGTAAGTAGGAATGCTGCAACTTTTCTAGACTTGATTGCAATTATTATTATGAAAAAGACTAAAAAAGTGCTTTCTTAATTTCTGGAGCAGAGGATCATGGTCTATGTCAGTGTTTTTCAACTTTTTTTGAGTCACCGACCACTTTTTTGTTAAAAATATTACGCGGCACTTCACCCACTAAAATATTACCAATCCATACCATTAAGGAATTTCCTGGTTCTGTCTATATGGCAAAGATTTTTTTTTGTTTAGAAGTTACTTGGGACACTCCAAAATGGTCAATAATTTAATACTTTTTTCCCCCAAGGCACTATCTCAAGGCACACAGGTTGAAAATCAATGGTCCATGTAGTTCTTGCAGCTTTTTTGCTTCTTTCAGTCTCACAAACAATACCATACAATTTCATACAGTGGATGTTTATTATGATAATGTCAGACTTGATATCAAATTACAACATTACTAAGTAATTTATCATTTTTAATACTTTACATCCATTTGGTCATTTAAATGCACATTCTTTCACACAAAACTCCATGCGGCTTGCAAGTTTCTAGCATTAACTTAAGCATCGCTCTCTTAGCATTTTCTCAACACATTTTTACAGTGTCACATTCCGACCCTTAATCATGTTGGGTTATTTCTATTTCGTTCTAGTGTTTAGCGTGCATTACAGTAAAAAAAATAAATAATAAATAAATAAATAAATGTGTACCTGAGTATCCAGTTGGGCGTGTTCTCAAACAGCTTTGGCGTGATGATGTTTGTGAGAGACGCTACAGCCGCCGCACAGTACGCACTCCTAAAAAACATACATAATTCATATTCAAAATGCAATTTATGATTATTTTTTCCGCTGTTTTAAAGGTCCTTCTCTGTATCTGTTATGCTTTTTGAACCCCCAACTACCACTTCGTAATGAAACTGACACGTTCAGTAAAGTAGGTCAATGTTAGGAAGCTGCTGCTACAGAATACAAAACAAGTAATTACCATGTGTGCTAATTATGAAATCAATTTGTATCTCTTCTCTTCTGTGTGAAATGTTTGACTACACATTCAAAGACATAGCGATGATTATATAATAAAGAACAGCCTGCTTTTCCTTTGCTACTGCTAATATTTGATGCCAGAGGGTGAAGGATTTTATGTTCTTTGTTAAAACAGCAAAGAGATAAGATAAGATAAGATAAGATAAGAGATCCTTTATTTGTCCCACAATGGGGAAATTCCACTGTTGCAACACACAGTTTAGGACAGGAATGAAAGAAATAGGCGCATGCAATAAAATAGGATTAATAAACATGGTCATAAAAAATACAATATAAAGTATAAAGTGCACACTCTCATTTACAGTAAAAATGGTAACTAAAGTGGCTTAAGTGTATTGTTATATACAGTAAGTGACTATAGTGAGGTAAAAGTGTATTAATAGTATAATAAATTATATTGCACATGATTGTAGCGGGTGAATGACACATGTTCAGGGCTAACAGTGTTCATTGTAAAGTCTGACAGCAGCAGGAAGGAAAGACCTGCGAAACCTCTCCTTCACACAGCGAGGGTGAATCAGTCTGTCACTGAAGCTGCTCTCCAGGGCAGACAGAGCGTCCTGCAGGGGGTGGGACTCATGGTCCAGCATAGACGTGAGTTTAGCCAGGACCCTTCTGTCCCCCACCTTGCGCACTGAGTCCAGAGCACAGCCCAGGACGGAGCTGGACTTTGTCCAGCTTCTTCCTCTCCCTCTCTGTGATGCTGCTGCTCCAGCAGACCACACCGTACAGGACGGCTGATGCCACCACAGAGTCGTAGAAGGTCCTCAGGAGAGGCCCTGACACTCCAAAAGACCTGAGTCTCCTCAGGAGGTAGAGCCGACTCTGACTCTTCCTGTACAGTGCGTCTGTGTTATGAGTCCAGTCCAGTTTGTGGTTCAGATGAACACCCAGGTACTTGTATGAGTCCACTCTCTCAATGTCCCTTCCCTGGATGTTCACTGGTGAGGGGGCAGTGGAGTGGCGTCTGCGGAAGTCCACCAGCATCTCCTTGGTCTTTCCCGCGTTGATGAGGAGGTGGTTCTGCTGACACCAGTCCACAAAGTCCTGCGTTACTCCTCTGTACTCTGCGTCATCGTCGTCCGTGATGAGTCCGATGATGGCAGAGTCGTCAGAGAACTTCTGCAGAACACAGCTGTCCGTGTTGTGTCTGAAGTCCGAGGTGTAGAGGGTGAAGAGGAAGGGCGCTAGGACAGTGCCCTGCGGCGCCCCCACACTGCAGGTCAGAGTGTCAGACACACAATCCCGGGCTCTCACAAACTGGGGTCTGTTCGTGAGGTAGTCCAGGATCCACTCTGCCAGGTCACAGTCCACACCAGCCGACTCCAGCTTGTCCCTCAGCAGCAGTGGCTGGATGGTGTTGAAGGCGCTGGAGAAATCAAAGAACAGAATTCTCACAGCGCTGCCAGGGTTCTCGAGGTGAGAGAGAGCGGTGCAGCAGGAAGATGACGGCATCCTCCACTCCAATGCCAGGCCGACGCATAAACTGCAGCGGATCCATGGCTGAGCTCACGGTGGAGCGGAGGTGGTCCAGGACCAGCCTCTCCAGTGTCTTCATCAGATGGGACGTGAGAGCCACCGGCCTGAAGCTGCTGAGGTCTTTAGCGCCAGGTCGGTGTCTTTGGCACTGGTACCACACAGGAGGTCTTCCAAATCTGTGGTACCACCCTCAGCTTTAGGCTCATGTTGAAGACATGCTCCATAACTCCACACAGTTCATCTGCGCAGGACTTAAGGAGCCTGGAGCTGATGCCGTCTGGTCCTGCTGCCTTCCTGGTTTTAATCCTCCTCAGCTCTCTCCTCACCTGTGCTGCTGTGAAGGACAGGGGTGGGTGGGGTGACTGTGCGCTGGGGGGGTTGGTGGCGGGGGGATGAGTGGTGAGCTGATGGACCGAAGCAGAGGTGTGAAGAGGATCGGGTGTGGGCCATTGTCCAGCCGTGAGGGTGTGGGTTTGCAGCTGTGCGGGGGGAGGGGTGGGTGATTGATCAAATCTCAGAAAGTGAGAATTCAGATCGTTAACCCACTGAAGGTCCCCCTCTGCCTGGACAGGGGGGGGCTTGAAACCTGAGATGGTTTTCAGGCTCCTCCACACTCCCTGGATGTTCTGCTGCTGCAGCTGCTCTTCCATCTTCCTCCTGTAGCTGGCTTCCCCTTGCCTGATCTTCCTCCTCAGCTTCTTCTGCACAGTCCTCAGCTCCTCCTTGTTCCCTAACCTGAACGCTCTCTTCTTCTCCTTCAGCAGAGCCTTAATGTCACGGTTAAGAGATCTCAAAGCCTTGTTTTAAATATTCAAAAAGACAAAACCCACAGAGGAGTAGAACATTTATTCTCAAGTGAAGCGGTTATAAGAAGAAATATTCACTCTGCTTTTGATGTAAATGGATTTTGGATGCCATTATCTTTAAAATATGCATCTATATGTAATGTTTTGAAGAAGTAGCAGAGGCACAACATTACACAACAATGAAATGATAACTCATCTTGTTACCCACAAACACTTGTAAAAAGCGTGTAACAGTTTTGGAATTATCAGTTAATGCAAGGTTTGAGACAAAAAAACATTTAGATTTGCAATATACAACTTCACAGTGCACAGTTAAAATTTGAGATTAAACTAAGACAGAAGGTAAAGGTCTAAACTGAAGGGTCTGCGGAAAGTTCTGTACACTATTTACATAAAAAGACCTTTTGATGTCTGCAGAAAACATGATATGAACAGAATAATTGATATCTTTGTTATTGTTTTATCTAATTCATTTCAAATTAACTATAGTCTACTGAATAAATGTCAGATTGTTGAGGCAATTCCCACAAATGTCAACAATTTATCTGTTCCCAGCCATCCTTTCTCAATATCAATGTTGTGACTTGTACGTTGTGTAATGAGGTTGTATTTTAATATGATTTTGTTACTTTTGCAGACTCAAATTGTTAAACGTGTCCTCTTACCTGACATCCACTTCTCCTCCGATATGCATCACAAATGAACCATCTGGCTGCTTCACTGACCATAGAAAATCTAACAGCTTTTCCCTGGAGACACAAACACAGAGTGGATAAACTGACAGATGAGAGCTTTAGGTACTTCAAAATCAATAATAGGCAGCTGTGCACGCCACACCTTAACACTGCCACTTCAGCCTTTTGTACATAAGACTGTACAAAACAAAATGGATGAATTATAATTTGTGAATCCAGCACTTATAGCGGCGGATACATTTGAATATAGTTACAAAAAACAAATAATTTTCTCTTTAAATAATGGAAATGATTCTCTCTACTCTCATTGAGAGTACAGTTCTGCTCCAGTGGAATCAAGGGATGTCAAGATTATTCAGTTAATTGTTAATTGTGATTATTCAAGTCACAAGATAATCTACCGTAATATAGTCAAAAAAGTACTTTAAATTCACTATATTCCTCAAAAGGAATGTCTGTATGACCTAAATGCCACATTAAAGGCCCTGTACCTGATTTTTACTCTTTTGAAATGTGAAAAACAGAACTAGTTGATGTTAAAGTCTTTACATCAGTCACACTTCCTGATTCCCTCGCAGGGCAAAACACTCACAGAGTGAAAGCACTGTGGTCTAATTTTCACCTGAATAGCTTTTACAATATATCTGTGCTGGGACAAAACTAATTTTACTTTATTACATGCAAAACATCTGAAACGTGGACTAGTTTCACAACAGTAAAAATCAGGTACAGCCCCTTTAACTTGAGCTGGTGATACTTGAGGTTTGGTCACAATAATATTACGTAATACTAAAATTGGACACCGTGTCATCCCTAGAGCAAGGATTTATTAAAAGATCTCGAGTAGGGCTAGATAAAACCAGTTGTGAGTTAGACTAGTGGCCAGTTCACTGGTACTGCAGCAATAAATCCTCTGCAGCCCAGGAAGCATTTTCCCAACAGAGCACAATGTAAAAACAAACTGCTCATGTTCAGCTGAAAGAGACCTAAAGCCTTCTGAAACATCGTATTTTGTGGAGATTGTTGCCAATTTTCAGATCATTAACTTTTTTTTTTTTTTACTTAATTTGTCTAAAAAACAATGTATAATTTCTCGATCCCAGCCTGGGGTTTTTAAATGGTGTCGACACAAAAGTGAAAAACTTGTTTTGACTGTGGTTAAAGAATAAAGTCAGCGCGAGGTAGAAAAGTGATGATATCTGTCTGTTTTTCTCCCTGTGATAACATCTTCAATATCAGAAGGCGAGGGGGTTATGAAATATGACGGCTTCACAGATAAGCCACAAGTCAATCTTTTAAACCAGCAGTGGAGCACTCGGTCACAGACAAAACGAAGAGCAGTCGTGACATTTGGTGGCACTGGTTTTTGAGTGGTACCTGTCTATGATGCTGTAGGCCTCCTCTGTCCCGATGATGCACAGGGCGTTGACAGCAGCGTAGGTTGGGGCCAGGTGTGCGTCCTGTCCTGGACCTCCAGAGAAGCCCCCGCTCGGACTCTGACAGCGGGAAAGGAAGTGACACACGCTGAAGGGAGACAGGAGAGGCTTTTACAGACTGTTGCCATCATTTTATTTTAAATGTCTGTATTCAGCTTCAGTTTGTGTTTGTTTTGTCATTTTAAGCATTTGTATTGTGATTTCAAGGTGTTTTAATGACTGTAAAGCAACTAATGTTCAGTGATACTTTTTTTGATAAGTCAAACTATTATTTTTATTGTAAACTAAAATACTTTTTAAACATATAAACGTAAAAATGTGCTTACTGAAAGTGTCTAGATGGAGCCTACGTACAAAAAGTGTAATTTTGATTCAAATCACAAATCGTTTATTCCTCATTTCCATTTTGATTTAAAATTTACTGTGTGACAAAGCTTCTTTTGGCACGTGTTTTGGAGTCTGTATTGTCCAGATAATGATGAACGCTTATTAAAAAAGTCAACAATTAGTCATGATTATTCCATTTGATTATTGTTGTACATATGAGAGGTTTTCATGTTTTTCTAATTATTACTTTGTTTGATAGGATGATATGTGTGTAGTAATATGCATATTAAATGTATTGTATAATGAATCATCAGTATCACATTGAGCGAGTTGGCCCCTGTCCAGAGTGACTACAACTATGTTATAAACCACAAAGCAGGACTCATCCACATCTAAACCAGTTCTTAACCAGGTCCCAAAGCAGAACTAAACCAGGACTAGTCAAATTGTTTCATAGTGCCATAACTCTTCAGTATTGCAGCACAGATTTGAAGAACCCTGTTTTTGGGCCGTGCCGCGGGGCAGTGCCAGGCGGTGAGTTGGCACGGCTGGCGCTCACAATGGGAGCGTGGGCACACAGTCTGTCGGGGCGGCTCTGGTTTGGAGATGACTCTACTGTTGGTTTGGAAAGGTGATAATTTAATCAAGCGATGCTCTAAAACACCAAATGGTCCAGAGCACGACAGATTCACTCAAAATAAATGCATCGTAAAACACTTGATTGTATTGATGTAATCGGCTATTGATTTAATGTGACAAATAATGTGTTTTGGGGGGCTCTTTAGTCTAAAAATACAACAAAATTTGCGATATCAAAGTGTTAAAGTGACTAAAGCTTTGTTTTGTTCGTGTGACATGGTACAGGGAACTATGTGACCCCACCCTCCGATCAGTTTCAGAGAGGCAAGTTAAAGGTGTAACGTTTCTGATTACGTTTTAGTCACCAACTTGTTTCTATGGAGAGGTAATTGCTTTACCTGTAATGTACCACAGTATGTCATTAACTGTATCTATATTGTATTACAGGTGTGTTTATTGCTCAAAGATACCCTGAAAAACATGCATTCCCTGTGGAGTGGATCTGACCTGTAACTTGGCCTTGTGGCGCCTTCTGTCTAAGTTTAATGCCCTACCGTGGAACATTCCTGGCACGACAATCACATCTCCACTGAGGTAAGCTGATGGCAAACCCTCCACCACAAACGTTGTATAGTGTGCCTGTACTATAGCATCTCTATATACTGTGAGATGACAGACGTTTCCATGACAACTATGACTTTTGAGCTGTATTTATGGGTTCCAGGCAAATTATTTCTTTCTGATTTGAAGGATTCTGTGAGGGTTAGTGCAAGATGGGTGTTGTTAAATGAAACTGGCAATAAAGAATAAACAATTTATGATTATCATCATTAATAAATTTTTTTCTCTTTCTAGAAACCTACATTTACAACAGAAATAATCGTTTGAGCGGTCGACTAAAAGCCCAGTTGGTAGAGTGCTTGTCTTTTGAGCCGAAGGTTAGCGGTCTGAATCCTCCCCCTGACAAACACACTTGGCTGAGCATACAGATCGGCGTTGTGATTCCAATTCCCTCAGGTCAATGCTGCCATTGTGTCCTTGGGCAAGACATTTAATCCGCCTCGCCCCCAGTGTCTACACTGGTGTATGAATGTGTGTGTGAATGTTTGAGTGGTTTTTGATGTAAAGCACTTTGAGTACTTGACGGTAGAAAAGTGCTGTCTAACTGTGACCAATTATCTCAACAGGCACATTTTTAAAGACCGTTTAAACAATCATTTAGCAAAATAAAGGTGTTATTAAGTATTATATGTTATTAAATCATAAATTGTGTGTAATGTATTTGGATTTAGGCCCTTGATTATAGTGTGGTTGCTAGGTAACAGTTGTGAATATTTATTATTTAATATTTAAATTCCCGTTCAAATGATAGGCAAAAAGACTGTTTACTTCTGTGCATGCATTCAAGTGCATGTAGTTATTTTAACAGGACCTACTTTGTAACTTTCTAAAGACAAGGCAATTATCTGACACATTGTAAGCGCTGCTCTCGCTGTGGGTTGAATCTGTTGTATGATGCAGCATGTGAATGACAAATACAGCAGCTGGCCTCACAGTTTTCCCACTGGAGCATCCTTATATCCAGCCTGAGCAAGTCATCATCTATTATCATTTAGCACAACTGCCGACCACTCTGCACAAGTCACAATCTTTCATCTTTTATTTATAGACGACTACACCCACATTACAGCAGTAAAGACAGGGGGAGAACAGACAACAAATCTAGGGCATTTAGGTTTCACTTTCATTGTGGAATTCTCATTTTTTATCTTCAGGGCTGAGTACAAGTTATGTTAGAACACACCAGTTTGTTCAAAGTGTTCAAAGTGTATTCTGTGGTGCTGCCTTTGTATTAGCTCCATATTGTTCATTCAACCTCGCTCTGCTGCCCTTCTTACCTCCTCCCACTTTGTTCTGTTTATTTTCGTGATGGTCTCTTGATAAACTAAAGCTTCTATCAACAGTAAGCCTTGAAACCTGTAATTGGATTTACATTTACATGCACAAATATTTGTCTGTTGAGAGATTTGGGGGTTTTACATTCAAATCCTGTGTGTGTCTGACCCCAAGGGACACTTCTAATTGAGTGGTTAGTTAGTGATTAGGGGCACACATTTATTCACCAAAACGATTACACTTGAACAAATGTCAAATGCAAGTATAAAATGTAAGACATAGTCAGGTCTGTGGAGAGGTGACCCCACTCACTGTGAGAATGCATGTTTTAAAGTAGATAGAAGGTGGTTCAGTCCAATGCCAGACATAAAGCAGAGGATTAAGACAAGCAGGTGGTAGACTACCTTTCAGAAAAGTTCCACAGTGCATCTTTAAACTCTGTGAAGTATTTGTTTCCAGCTTCTTGTATAAGCCTGTGTGGTCTGGGATGTGCATTTGAATGAAGTGCATGACTCACTCCGAGGCCACATTGGAGGGGATGGGCTCCTCGAGCAGCTCCAGACTGTGAAGGATCCAGAAGCACAGCCACGGCCTGCTGGCATCCAGACACTGCACACATTACACACACATTACACACACACGCACACATTACACACACCCCTTGATTATTGTGAGATAAAACATTACAATTTCTATGGAAGTTGACACCATGTAAACAGGTTACCATGCCGTGTCATATTATCCCTCCTGCTGTCTTTGGGTCCATTTGACCAAATGTGCATTGCTCAAATGAAGAGAGCAATGCACATTTGCACACAGAGAGAGAGGGTTAAGTGTCCAGAATGTTTAAATAAAATGAACAAACCTTGTGTTTAAGATATGAAATTCTCAAGATTATCCTTATTAAACTCTTATTATCTTTTACCATTTCCACTACAATTGGAAAATGTTTCATTCTTACATCCCAAACCCGATTCAAGTTTGTTGTAGGTGTAGTATTAATTGAGGCAACAGTTCTTGTATTCAAGTAGAATACTTGACATAAGGCTAGGACTGCATAAGGCTTCATTATAAAATATAATATCAACAGCATTACTCATTTAGGTGGCTTCTTTTCTCTTGTCAGAGCTAGAAGCCTCTATCCAAACTGGGTGATGTAAAACCAAAGGTCAAAATGAGAGAAATGTCTGGAGCACTGTTTTCTCAGACATTTGGAATCTGTTCATATTTGGCAACGTAACATACGTTTTTCATCTATTTTTTTCATTTACAGAACAGAACATCTTACACAAAAGGTGACCTTCCCCAGAGGGCCGAAAAGAGACTCTTGTCTGGAGGCGTCTATTGTTATCGTCCCCGACGACACAGGAATGTGTGACATTGTGTGAATATTTTAGGGTTCGATTGAAATTTCATATATTTTTACAATTTTCGTGTTAGTATTGCACTTTTTTATGCTACTGTTAAAGGAACACTATGTAACTTTGGTGGGGGTGGATCTGTGACCTTCTTGTTGCCATGGAGATGTATATACCTACAACAAACTGGAATCAGGTTTGGGATGTCAGAATAAATAATAATGTTAGTTTTCCATTTGTTTGATATTTCAGAACCACCGGATCATCCTCATCATTTGTATTTGGCAGAGAAGTCTAATGAAGATTTATCTGGGTTTGCTGATATAATTAATTCTATTCCCTGTTGTGCTTCATTTGGAGCTTCAGTAAAATCTCAGCAGCCAAGAACACGGTGCATTTGAGAAAAGCTGTTCATCACTTTGTGCTCCTGCCATTTTGGAACCACATTTATCATAAGCGGCTTGGAGATTATTGCAAGCATCAAGTTAGTTCTCAAGCTGCGTCCACTAAATTATTAATTAGTCAAGATGATTTCAAACTGTGGACTGAGGACAAGACTTTGTCTGACAGTCATAAACAGTAATAAATTAACCAGAATTAACCATTTTTGAGGCATTTAAATGCTACTTGTGTTTTAGACCTGGCTCAACCCAGGCTTGTTCCCACTTCAAGTTTAGTACTAAATACAGTTCTATATATAGTCCACTTGCACATTGCCATGAAAATTGGGACTACACCAGGAATAAACCCCACAAGTTTGGACTAAAAAAGGACTAGAACAGGACCACACCAAGGCCACGTCAAGACTAAAATGGTCTTTATTTAGTCCTGGTTGAGTCTCTGATGATTTAAACCTTCTTCAGCCAGGTTTATTTGAAATTTAAAAAGTGAGCTACAGCACTGATGAAATTGTTATTGCTTTCTTACTTGCTTTCGTATGTCTTTTAAAGCTGTACATTTAGAGCCACCCCAGATGTCTCGGCATATTTCTCCTGCAGGGCACGAGATACTTTACCTCATAGGCGTCTGAAAGGTGCCGCAAGCCCTTCTTCAGATACTGGTAATGCTGCTCTCGCAATAAGGTCGGTCTGGAGGAGAGACAGAACACAGAGAAACATATGAACAGAGCCAAGGCAATATGTTCAAGGTAAAGTGGCTCATTTAAGCTATATAAGCTTGTTTGCTAACTACAGGTCTAAAGTTAAAATAGTACAAAAATCATGAGCAAAACAGATTTCATAAAATGCAACAGTAATGTAAAGAAGACACTGAATCATCCTCATGTCACTATTATGTTAAATTGTATGCACTCTTGTGTTAAATATTTCAATTTTATGGGAGTCCTTTGTCTCAATCAGCACAATTTCACTCTGCATTTACTCATTTTTCAAAAATGTGACTATTAAAATAAATAGATTTTTCCGCTCTAATTTGTAGCCTCTATTTTTATTATGTCATAAAATATTATTACCCCATTTAAGTGCCTGGAGATGAGGCACCTCCACAGTGACTGAATTTGGACAAAAGAATTGTTCATTTAAAACTGTGCTCACAATATTAAGGGTATTCATAATGTGGTTGAATTTGCTCAATGTTTACAAATGACGCCATTGTAGTTAAAGTTTGTGGTAAATAGCTCTGTAATTGTTGGGTCTATAAACATGAAATCAAAGCCAGTCAATGTTTTCTCACACAAATGAGCCATGGGCAAATTCACTTTAGTTTTATGAGTTATTCAATCACACACACGCTTGTTTGTATAGTACAGTGAGTTTAATGACATTTGGAAAAATATCTAATTGCAATTTCTCTGACAGACAATTTGCTTGTAGGATTTTGTTCAAAGTCCACATTTTTAACCCGTCCAAGAGTATTAACTTTTGAGAGAACCTGCAATTTCTATTCTATTGCGATAGATCTTGAAGTGGACAAATACAAACTAACTTTTATAGAGATGGGACAGGCAAAATTACAGACAGCAAATGTGGATATTGTCAGTGGTATGTTAGACCTGGTCACTAATACCTTTAAATAATCCCTTTTGACATTATTGGATCTTTCTTTTGAATTATGACGTTAAATAATCAAACTGAACAACTGGTTTCTGTTCTCACTTGAGAGAACGACATCATTGTTTATGAGGGTGACCACCTGTTCCTCTTTTGTTTGTCCTGCACAGACATTCACGCTCCTGTCCACTTATTTACACCCAACTTTTTGGTGTACTGGCTTTCATGTTGGAACTAATGGCACTGCAATCACTGATGTTATTCCAGACTCCATTACTGCAGTTACTATTCATGATCTTAAAGTCCATCCCTCCATTTTCCATCACATACAACACATTTACCTTTATAAATATCAGCGTTTTCTCCAATGACACAATAATAAAGATAAGAAAAATGCTTGAAATTTACAATACAACATTCACACATCAGAACGTATAGGCTCATGCCGTCAAAGCTGGCTACCCACTCACCCCTCCCATTCAGAGGCTGTTCTCCTCAGCCCTACACTAGTAATTACACTTTACCAGTGCAGGTTAGTCACGGATCACTGCCCTGAGCTGCACAAAGACACATGGACGAGGAGATGAGGAGCATTACTCCACTGCGGCTCATTGGACCATCTCTACAAGCTCTTTAATCATGTGTGGAAGAGAGAAAACACAACAAAAACACCTAAATGTTTGGCAAAACTACATTGAAGTGTCATTATGCAGTTGGAGTCTTTGTTATAAAGTGTTTGGGGATTGAGTCTTGAGTAGTATCGTATTACGTATTTAATGTAAGAGAATGGATTGTTATGGAAGAATAAATGCCTTTGAACAGAAAAATGCTATAATGCAACTGAAAAACGTATCCTTCTTAAAAATAACCCAAAAAAAAAACAAAAAAAAAACACAAGCCCATGAAACAATAAAGGAAATTTAATTTTGGTTCATAGGGTAAGGTTTACTAAAAATAATAAATATTGTAGTAATAGTGTTTTCGTAACCCACAAGCACTACTCTCCGTGCCTGAAACTGCCCAAATTCTAAACATTTTACAGACATATTGACATTAGGGCTGCACAATATATTGAAAAAATATCACACTTGTTATTATCGCGATATGCAAAGATGGGCAATAATTTCTAATGGTTCAATGCATTAATCTTGCGTTTCTTGTGCAGCTGAAATTGTTTTTACTTAACATTTTACAGTGCTTTCTGTTTTTACCAAGCAGACTAAAATGTTCAACCCCAAAAGCGTCCTTTTGCTAAGTACAGAAGTGAATGTTTAAGTGTTTTAAGTTATACCTCTTGCTTTAAAATCCTCATAACTTTTTCCACTATTTCATAAACACATAAATGAAGGTGAATACAATGTCTGAAATGTTTAAAATGCCTCAGTAATGTATTTTTATGGCTTGCACAGTAATGGACAAAGCAACTCCAGGTTTTAACACTCCAAAGGTCTTCAATGTGTGTTTATTTGTACCTAAGTTACTATATTTTAAAGAAAGGATGGAGTTATCCTTCATACCTGAAAAAGAAAAGAAAAATATATGAATAATAAATTACGATAATATTGTTATTGCAATACTTGACACCCTTATCACATATCGCACTAATTTCCCATATCGTCCAGCTGTAATTGACATCCAAACTTTTCTAGCACTAGTCAACCAACTGAACTTCATACGAGGCGCATAAATGTGGCATAGACCTTTTATCTTCACTATTTTGTTAGATGCATAAAAGCAAGATGGGAAGACCATTGTGGAACATAATAGCGCAAACATTTTCCATTTTGTAATTATTTTCATTCTGTGTTGCATAACCTCGTTGCTTTCAAAAAGACATTTAATCACAGCAGTGAGTAATGCATAATAAACCCACAGACCACGCTCAAAACCTTATAGCAAAGTGGCATAATGCACCTTGAAAAAACACAAAAGACGCACTCTTTGTAGTAGCACAGATCTACTACTAAACACACGAGTGGCAATTATCACTTGAATCCCGGTGCTAAGCAAACATCTCCGCTGGCTCCGGTGACATTCAGGGCCCAGCCAGTTGTCATAGAAATGGGATGAGTCAGACTATTAGCAGAGCACTGGTGATGACAGTTGATGGCGGGAGCAAAATACGTGGGCCGATCAACACAGCGTTTAGATAACAAGCGGGCAGAACATCACAGCACAGAGCCAAGTCACCAGGGAAAAGTGGAAAGTAGTATTCTCCGTGATGAGGAAGTTGCACAAATAGATACATATATTGTACTGTTACAAGGGGCTGTACAATGCAACATGTGTTATCATTAGTGATATCATCTGAAAGCTTAAAATGAAAATGCGTTTGTGACCCAAAATATTCCGAAGGTTTTGGTCATTGTTGTTGACATTTTAAAATCACAGGCAGTTAGTGCTGTGATGATTCAAAATTTTCAAACTCAATTTTAGGGCTGGGCAATACGACAAAAAATACAATATATTTTATATTCTAATCCGGGGATTCCACATCATTTCACATCCGCTGCGCCGCAGACGGCCTCCGATTTAGTGTGCAGACCATAGACATAAAAATAGTGGACAGACGGTTGTCGCTCCGCCCCATTCATGATAATGCGGCTCAGTCATGGAGAATTCAAAATGGCCGTGGGTTAGCCCCCACCACTCCCCCCTCGGTGGGGAGGCGGGGGGAGGGCGACTTTGGGGTGGCCTTTTGCTGACGTACTGCCGTCTCAGCCTCTATAGTTACCGCCCACTCGTAGGTGTATGGCTGCGCCCTGACATTTCCGGCACGTAAAGCCCGCCTTCCTCATTAGATATGCAGGAACTTTAAAAAATCACAGCGACTAAACCAGCCTGGTTCAAAAAAATTCACCCCCTCAGCGTTGTCACAGAGCCGTAAGCTAACGTTTGAGACCAAAGCCGTATTTTGAGCCAGGCTCTAAAGTAGGTTTTGAAACGTCTAACTCCCCATTGACTTGCATTGAATAATTCTACTTCCGCAGCGGCCCCTAGCGGTCAGCAGCAGATTGCAAACATGGCAGCCTACAGTCGGCGGCTCAATTTGAGCGCGGTAGCCTCGCCCACTGGTGCAGACTCTCGCCTACTAGATGCAATTTGTCTCCGCCCGTCTGCGCAGCGCAGGGCTGCGGAGTCCCGAGGAGCTGGAAGTGGGCATGTGCGGGATCCACAAGAACATGCGATAAGAAAGCATTCCAAATGTAGCGGAAAGAAAACAAATGCAGGTTCATTGAAAGTTTGTCGTTTGTGCAACTACAATTGCTTTTTTCACCGTGTCAACATAGCGCATGAATACAGCATTAATAAAGTAACATAGCCTAAAACTGTACTGTACAATCCTGATGACAACATTTTGGTGAAATGTGTAGTCTAACCTTACATATAGACGTCACAATTCATAAAAATGCAGTGAAGATGATTATATTTAAGATTTTACTATGCATTTTTCCTGTTTGTCCCCAGTTTGATAGTTTTCGTAAAGTTTATAATGTTACTTCCTGGTTAGTCATGTGCAGCAAATATGACATAGTTGGACGTAATTCCACAACTGTTACCTAGCAACCATTTTGAAAACACGGGCCAAAACCCATATAAATTACGCAATAGTTATGATTTGACAAAGCATAATACCTGATACCACCTTTATTTTGTTGAATGACAGTTCAAACTGTCAGAAAGATGTATCAGTTGCGTGTTAACTGTATTTATTTTCAATTGTACGTCGCTTTTTGATGACATAGGTGGGGGGATTCCATTTTAGAACTCCGCACTACTTCCTGTAATTTAAAACTTTTATTTTTCAAATTTTCTTCACAAACTGCTACTTCACAGATGTCAACTATGATAAATATTTAACACAGGTGCTCTCCCACCAAACTAAGTCAGTATTTGAGAAAAAAGAGAACGTCGTAAAGACTCTAAGCAAAAGATCAAGATGTAAAATGCAGACAGGAGGAGCTGGTTTACATATTCAAAGTAGAGCATCATCTTCAGTCTTGTTTAAGGGAACCGGACTTAAGTAAAGATGTTTCTATTGGGTGAAATTAAACTCAACTTTGAATATACACTTTGCATGTAATTTTAAGAAATGGGTTCTTTTTCGTTGGGGTTTGATTTCCAAGATGTTTTTTATAAATAAACAAAAATGGTGAACAAAATGTGTGCTTGCTCCAACAATTTCCAGATCTTGGGTTGATGAAATAAAAAATAAAAAATTACATACAGCAATTTATGTCACCCCAAATCATCAGAACAGTCCCAAGATAAAAAAAATACTACAATTTAGGTCTGTTACAATAATTACTATTATTACTGACTAATCATACAATAAATGAAAGCTGGAACTGTATTTTTCAATAATTATCATCCTATGTACATTTTCTTTGTACTTTATAAACATTTTAGCTGAGCAGGGTTTGATTAATAAACATCTACCTACAACTCATGATGATTACTTAGTACTTAGGCATTGTTTATTAGAAAAAACAACAACATTCCTGTAGAAAAGGTTTTAGGTATTGATTCTGCTTGTTGAGTTATTGTGTTGATGGCATAAAATAGTAAATAAAAAAATACATTGCACTTCAAAATGTGTTAACATGACAGGCCTACAAGAAATATTATAAATAGTACTTACTCAGGTAAATTGTGAATTTGTTTGTAAACATTGATGACCTCCTCGATGCTGCGTTCCACTTTTTTCTGTAGATGAAAAAAATCATGGCAGAAGATTAATCTGATGCTTACAATACACATACATAATCAGAAAATAATTAGAGCTATGAATTCAAATCTGTGTCATTCATAGAAACTCACATAATTTAATAATTTACTGTTGAGTCTAACTTTAATAATAAACTTGCATAATTATTATAAAATAGTTGTCTTTAAAGCTATAAAGTAAGCAAAGACTGCAGACAGGACAAGCACCAAGGTCAACTGGCTCCAGATCCAGTGGGCAGACAAAACTTGTATTGTGTCTTCAGACAAAATGGCACAGTACTGTTCCCAGTGATATTTGGGAGGGGTGACTCATTAGTTTTACAGAAAATGTTGCTTTGTTTGTTACATTGTTACAATAAACAGGCCTAGTCAATGTATGCACACACACTGTGTTTACTGTTCTATAATAAAATAAAAAAAATTGAATTTCAAAAAATCTTTTGAATGGGAAAAGGTCCTAAAAATCAATAGCTAGCTTTTATATACATGAATATGACCCATTGTCTAGGTCTAAGAAGGAGGAAAACCACACCGCACTCCTAATGAACTTTGCAGATTATCGTGCACAGAATACCCTTGGCGTGTCCCTAACGTCCTACAATAAATTAACAATGGCTTTGTGGTGATTGTCTTAACCTTTTAATATGTTTAGCTAAGTTAATTGAAGTTAATCTCATTAGGGGCTAGCAGACTTAGCTCAGATATGTCAACACTGTCAGGCTCAGACATAACGGTTGAAAAGTATGAGCTAATTTGTGTGTTTGTTGACATGAATATCACGCTGTTTCTCCATACAGAGCCAGGTAAATCTGATCAAGAGCTGGTCCCCATTCAAGAGTTCAGTTAGCATTAGCCACCTAGCCTGATGGAGCTAATCTCGGCTCACCTGCTCCACCGAAGTAACCGTCTCCACGTCATCATCCACAAACTTTTCCTCGGGGTGACAGTCCCTGAAGCACCGGAGAGGAGTGGCTCCGGCTTCCATGATGACAGCGGTGTGGTTCGCAGCGGGGTTCCTGCAGGAGAGGCGATGTTGTCGGGTTTGTTTTGGTCCTCTGCTCGGCACACTTCTCCAGCCCGTCCGCTCACTTCCGGCTGAGGTTGGAGTGGGCGTGGTCTTGGGTCTTCAGAACACCCACTACGGCGTGTCCAAGGGAACAGTGGAGTTTTACAGATAGCACTTTTACAAAAAGCTTTTTAAATGTATTTTTTTGACTGAAATGATGTAAAGTAACACAAATTCTCTATTAATAATTACGATTTTAATACACACAAGCGCATTTCAAATACACCTGATGTCAAGCAGCATACACCTCCAAAGGAAATGAATTGGTCCTTCAAAGTAAAGTTTGCAATTGCACGTAGGCTACAACTTTTGTAAATATTGAAATTTAAATCTCTCTCTCTTTCTATCTCTATCTCTCTCTCTGTCTGTCTCTCTCTCTCTCTCTCTCTCTCTCTCTCTATATATATATATATATATATATATATATATATATATATATTTTTTTTTTTTTTTTTTTTTTTTGGTCGATGCATTTAAAGGGCTAAAGTAGATTTGGCCAATGTGGGTTAAAGGTGTACTGTGTAATCTGGTGGAGAGTCTGTCACTTGTGGTGAGAGAAGTTTGGTTTTGTTATTAATGATAGATGACCAATGAACTATGATTACATGGTAAATTTTAAGTTTGAGTCGAAGCGCAATAGAAGCTTCGTAAAGAATTGGTGTATTCTAGATAGCAGCCCAGTCAAGCAATGTTACACACCATGGTATGAAGTATATCTTGCATTTATTAAAAAATAAGCAAATACATAAATAAACTTGGTTTGGTGATGATACCTGCTTGTCTCCATGGACATTTTGTGGAACACTGTATAGAAAACAACATCTCCACAGAGAGGTTTCAGACCATACACCTAAAAACATATAGTGCCCCTATAATAATCAAAGTCGATTGCTTGATTGCTGATGCTTGCTTTATTTATAAAGCACTTAACATTGTTTCTTTCAGCATCCCATACTATTTATGGTTCTCTAAAAACAGCTGTTTTAATGGGCTCTAAAATACAGCCTACCACACATTGGGAATATTGGATCAAGACATAAAGACATTATTTTACTTTATCTGTTTTATTACTTTTATCTACCTTATTATGTCACCTTAAGTCTCCATGTAAATAGATAAGTGTAATGCCATACTGTAACATTCCAGACAAAGCAATAACCATGGTATGAAGCAGGCAGCGGACAGTCGGACGCACACCAGAAACGTTAGCCTATAAAGAGAACTTTATATATATATATATATGGCCAATAAATGTCACATTGCTTATCAGGGTGACCTCCTGTCTCTCTTTTGATTGTCCTGCACACCACATTCAACAACTTGTCCTTCTTTTTCTACAGTTGGATAGTCAGCGCACTAATTATTGACCATGTCCCCATATCGGTTCATCCGTCATTAAATGTTCTCTGAGCTTTTATTCTGAAAACAATCCCCGGATCTGACGCGTCCGTACCCTCTCCGCCTTGACTGTGGTCCGCACCCACCGGCCGTGAGCGCGTAGCATCCCTGTTTGCGCTCCGGTGACCAGCGGCAGCAGCGGCGGCAGACATGGGATGCGAGTGGTCAGACATCGCTCACTCATCACTGCATAGTTAGCTCATCAAGGCAAATTTTAACATTGTACAACCTTAATACAGATCAAAATGGCTAAACAATACGACGTGCTCTTCCGACTCCTGCTCCTGGGAGATTCAGGCGTGGGGAAAACGTGTTTGTTATGCAGGTTTACGGACAATGAATTTCATCCTTCTCATATTTCCACTATCGGTAAGTGCTCCAGTCGTGAGGCTATAATCACGCACATCTTTTCGTCTATTAATGATGCACATTTTCTCTTATCGCTGCCAGTTCTTTTGATGTGATTTTGGCGTCACGCTATCGTTATTCCGGCGCGCAGCTTTCTCCAATCAGACGTGTTTTTAATTGCCACGGTGTGATCACGTGGAGTGCACTGCTAACTGTAAACCCTCCTGTGACTCTGTGTTTGGGGAAATTGGGGGAAATCCTGAGGGGCAGAGCACACAGTGCAGTGTAGATGGCACTCAATGGAAAGCAACACCAGGTTAAAGGTAGACTATAGTTAACGATTAGAGGTGAGATTTTGATTATGTTATCAAAATCAGGAATGTATGAAATGTTGTCGAAGAAGGGAAAAAACACGATTCACTAAAGCCTAAGGCAGGCCTATAAAGTTTGTTAACTAAGAAAAATATGTCGGAAACAACCTAAGCCGGAATGTTTTTTTTTTTTTATCTTCCAGAGAATGTATCAGTTTTAGTAATTATTTATTTGATTGTTTTTTTTTTACCTTTTATTTAACCAGGTGTGGTTTTCTGCCCTAGTATTGAGCAACATCAGTTGTAATGGTTTCCTGAGAATTTATTTTAGGTAATAGGGTTGTTTCATGTAACATTCTAGAATGCCGTTGCCATATATAGGGGTGCATTCCTGTTGCAAAGGGGTGCAAATTAGGGCTGTAAAAAGTTAGATTAATCGCAACCAATCGATTATAGAAATGGTTGTCAGATAATTAAATAATCGAGTAATCGTTAACTGGTCTATACACAAACTCCAACACATTCTGTGTGCTGAAAGAAGAGGTTTTATTACTCAGGGTTAGATTAAAAAACACACAGCAAACATGTCAATTGTGTGTTTTTGATTCTCTTGATTGAATTCTCATCTTCACGGGTCTTTCATGCTACACTAATCAATTAATCGAAGGAATAAATCGCTAGGCTAATCAATTACCAAAAAAATCGTTCAGCCCTTGTGCAAACATGATACTTTTCCAGTCTTTCACGACTAGGCAAACACTTTTAAACCCCTGTAGACCCGGCCTGATTACTGAACCCATCCCAATCACAAACAAATAATGATTCGGTTCAACATTTGTGCCCTCAATCTGAAATTATGATATAATAAAATTCTAGAACATGAACCCCACTAAAAGGTATCAGCAGGTTGTATACAGGCTTTATGTAGCTCAAGTTAAAACAATGGAGACATATATGAAGAAGATGCTTTCCATTCTCATTGTTCATGTTGTGGATGGATAAGGAGTACATCTATGGACAAATCATGTTAGATGCTTTGAGATTAAATCAAATAGGTCAGACTGGAAAGATTTGGACAAATGGTGCACGGAGGAGGAATAGTGACTATGTGTATGATCTACAGACGCCAGACAGACATACAGTATTTATTAATAATGAAAAAGGCAACTTTGGGTTGTTTTTATTTTTATTAAGATTATTTTGTAGTCTATTATTTTTTATTTTATTAATGTTCACATTTTACGCTTCTACAACCGTAGCGATATATCCATTTATGATTTGGACAGTGGAGTGCTCATGCTCAATGTTTTGTCTCACCTGAAGGTCATCTGCATTTCTATACTCTTTCTATGTTTTAGTCCATAAAGGAACGTTCTAACATGTTATATAAGTGATTTTTTTTCTTATTTTAATTGAATAATGGAATTTTAATTATCTAATTGGTTATAATTTTTTCTCATTGTGTCTAAAGAGCAATGCCGTGGTTCAGTGTCACATAAAAACTTGTCAGTCAGAGCATTTTACATGATATTTTACTCTTGTGCGAGGACAGGGATTTGTGGAGAAATGGCGTCTTGATTGCATGAGAATAAGAATCAGTCACGTGCATGAATCCGTCTAAATACAACTTGGAATGGTTAAATGAAATGTGAAACCAATTATAACGTGGTTGTAATGTCGTAAGTTGATTTAGCATAAACTGTATTCTTAAAATGACTGATACTGACTTGAAGCAGAGATATTCAGAGGAAAAGTCTTAAGCTCATCTGATATTTCCCCATTGCAGCAGACAGGAGCTTATCTTCTCAACTGCCCTGTCTCTGCGTCTTTGTTTTTGTTTCCTCCAGGGCTGCACTTTTACAAGGAGGAAGGGATCCATTTTGCTTGGAGTAATTGGACATGAATTAGGGAAGACAATTTTGTGGCTTGGGCAACTGCTGAGCTCCAATGGGATTAAGCAACGAGTGTACTGTTTGGGAAGAGCAGAAATCTGTTCTTAGAGGCACTTGTTAAGAACTTTCTAAACTATTTTACTTACAGTAGTTTGAATTTGTGTTATTCACAGTGTGTTGCAGTTTTGTATTTGTTGGGTTGAACGGGACTCACCCACAAACAAACTATGTGCCCTGTAGAATTTATGTCATTTTTAATGCCCTGAACCTTGTCATTAGAGAATACTGCCATCTTATTGCACTTAGCTGTGGAATTTAGTTCTAACGGCAGCTGAACTGGAGGGTTTGTTCATCTGTTTGTTGTTGCAAACAGGAAACATTAGTTGTTACTGCAATTTCCAATTATTTCAGGAAAAAAAATTCCTGAAATAATTTTTTTTTATTTAGGCGATAATAATTTTTATTTTTTAATTAATTTTTAATTAAAATGAGGGGTGCCCGGTGGCAGAGCGGCTAGAGCTTCTGCCTCTCAATAAGGAGATCGTGGGTTCGAATCCCGCACCACCCCAACATCGTGGTTTCAAATTCCGAACCACCCCAACATCACACGATCTCTCTGGGTGGAGTCTGCATGTCCTCCCCGTGTTACCGTGGGTTCTCTCCGGGTTCTCTGGCTCCTCCCACCGTCCAAAGACATGACTGTGTAGGTTAATTGAGAACTCTAAATTGTCCATAGTGTATGAATGTGAGAGTGAATGGTTGTCTGTCCTTGTCTGTCTCTGTGTCAGCCCTGCGACGAGTTGGCCACTGTCCAGGGTGTACCCCGCCTAAGGCCCAAAGTCACTGGGATAGGCTCCAGTCACCCGCGACCCCTAACGGGAATAAGCGGTAGAAAATGAATGAATGAATGAATGAATAATTAAAATGAGGTTGTACATCACAACTTTTCTTTTTGAATCTGGAGCTTTGACTTGTGCTGTTTTCACTCGGCCCTCTGGCACTCCCTTTTCTGTGCCCTGACTGACTCATTATTCCACCATTTCACCTTCTGCTTATTTTGAACCATTTTAACCTTCATAGGAGCAATGTTGTCCAGAACATTCAAAACATTGTCAACATTTGAACATGATGGATTTTCAAAGTTTATCAATTCCATAAAGAGTGTACTTGTGCTTGTCTCCTGAACAACTGCAGGAGCAGTCGGTGATTTGGGAATAACAGACAGGTCAAAGAAGACACAGAAATGATCAGACAGTGCCACATCGACCACACTGACATTTGAAATATTAACCCTCTGTAATTAGCAGGTCCAGAGTGTGCCCTCTGCTGTGGGTTGTTGTAGTAGTTGTACTAGTAGTAGTTGTAGTTGTAGTAGTAGTTGTAGTAGTAGCTGTAGTAGTAGTAGTAATAGTAGTTGTAGTAGTTGTAGTAGTAGTAGCTGTAGTAGTAGTAGTTGTAGTAGTAGTAGAAAAAAACAAGATATTGCAACTATTGTTTTGGAGAGTTGCGTAATTAGAATATCAAGTATATCATCTGGTTTTAAAACAACTTAAAGGAAAAGTATTATATATTTTTTGTATGATTATTAGCCTTTAAATATGATCAGTGACATAGATACGTCCCAGATCAAGGAGTTCAGAAGAAAGTATTTTTGATGCTCGAAGGGGGGGATGATTTTTAATGAACATTCCTCAAAGCATCATGAAGGTCGCTGAATGCAACTTCAGGTATGTTTTTGATGATGGAACATTGTTAGAACATGGTTAAAAGCTCAAAAAAGTTACTGTAGTGGAATATGTGTCCTTTAAAATGACAGCAGAAAGAGACAAATGTAGTGTTATTTCCCATGTTGCCTTTTTGTGTTTGATTTTATAGTCCATTCGTATTTAATACGATTCTTGAACCTCAGCCAAGACATTTACTGGCATTTTAGAACATTCCTGATAAAATGTCTTTTAAAGAACACCCATAATTTTCATACGTTTATGTCGTGCAAATAAAATACCATGGTTAAAAAGTGCTAAAATTAGACATTTTGAACGCTTCCAGAGAAATGCAGCTTTGTTATGGTTACGATTTTTAAATAAAAGAGATACACATAAAGTATTTTATCTTTCCTCATAGTACTCCCACCCTAGTAGTACTAGTATATAGTGAGTGTCTCCACAGGAAGGGCCGTCCTGGTGAGCTCCATAGGTGAACACTGAAAATAGCCCTCGTTTGTAACATCTTAAAGGCCATATTCTGATGACTGCACTTCTGCACCAGGTGGACTCATTTCAGATTCTAAATGCAACTTTTATTTTAGTGAGGCTGCAGCTGCAAGATGTTTTGCAGTTTATTGAGCACAAATTGATTTCTGCGACATTCTCTGAGCTCACCTGTGTCCCACATAATTAGTTTACAAGTGTTTTGTGGCTACTGTGACGAATATGGAACAAAACAGTGCACAGTTTTGTTTAATAAATTACTTCTTTTAAAATGCACATTATACATTTAGATAATGTTACAAAGTGATACAAGAGATTCCAAAATATATAAGAAATACATACATGATACAGCATATTATTTGTAGTAGTGCTCAGATTGTGTTTAAAGTAAAAGTACTTGCGAGAACTTATGAGAAATATTATCTTGGAAGTTAAATATACTACTTAAGTAAAGGTTGGCCATTTGTAAAATAATCTGCAAGTAGCATCAAGGAGTATTCCAAAAATATTGAATACTGGTGTTTTATCTGACTGCGAGATGCGCTCATACCCTTTTCAACACTTGATCAGTGTATGCTCGAGTTTTGCCATTCAATCTGCACAGATGGAAATTCGAAATTGACTTTAGAAAATGGAACTGACTGTTGGACCTGAAGGCTATTGCTTTTTTATCAAAATAAATGAAAATAATACGACTTTGTCAGCTGCTCCGAAAGATCCTTACAAATTGTGTTCTGAGCAAATCAATTGAATCGCTTCGCTGCTAACAAAATCTTGTACTGCACTTAGAAAAGAATGGACTATATGTTTTTAGGGATGTGATATTGTGAAATTGCATTAGTAACAGTCAAAGCTTCTGGCTCTAAAATGCATTATTTGTTGTAGCAGCAATAAAAGTAGAGACGTATAAAGATAATGATAGTGTTCTTTCAGTCCATAAGATTTGAATATCATCTCAGACTCTATATTTATTTTGCAATACACCATGTTTTACTGTTATATTGTCACCACTATTTTCTGACAGGCGAAGCTCAGTGGAATAGACTTTTCAAGATCCTCCCCATATTTCAACCCCCCGTGAACTAAACAAACACAGGTCTGGGCAAAGAAAGAGAGCTCAAAGATTGCCACCACTGCTCCTTAAAATCAATAAATAATTTCCAAGGCTTCACTCTGTCAGAGGGGCATAAATCTCTGTCCTGGACCCCACCTGGGCTCCTCCAACGTTCATCTGCTGTTCCTGAAGGCCAGGGATGAGATCATAAAGAGGGCACACACAACATTAATTAAAACACACCACCGCCATCTTGGAATATCATTTATGATAAAATGCAGTTTATATGTAATAAGTCCCAGTACATGTATTAGTGGTTACAATATAAGTCCATTTGTTAGTAGCAAGGGAAAGAATAGCCTAATCTCAGCCATGTGGTAACTATTGACCACATGATCTATAATTTTATTTAAAATCAGTTGCTAAAAAGTGCTAAAAAAAAAAAAAAGCTACATTTCACCCAATTTAAGTGTTTTTTAAGTGTGTTTTTTGGACTGAGTACTTACCACAGAGCTGGTTAACCTCTGTTGTGCTCTTGATATATGATTTTTTTTAAGTGTTCTGGGAATAACGTCAGGGCTTTGACTGTTGAACTACATTTGGTGTAGATATAGCAAATAGGACTGCACGGTATAACACAATCAATTCACAATCATTATCAATCATTATCAAATTTCTATGGCTAAGGTCCATAAATGAGTCCTGTCTTTTTAATGGAAACAAACTCTAATGTTACTTCTACTGGACTCTGGACGTGTTTCAAAACAGCTCTGTGAATGGAATCTTGATTAGAAAATATAAATTGCAACACAACTCACACTACTTATCTGTTTGTTTTTTTATTGTGCTGCCTAAAAATAGTACTAAAAATATATCAACCCTTACTGTGTACCTTTAATATTTGTCTGCTGTTACAACCCAGCTCTGCTAAGGGTAGGGGAAGTAACAAAAAACCAAAGATGGGAAAAGGTTTTAAATAAAGATGCAATTTAATGAACAGGGGTGTAAAGGTAAAGTAACAAAATCAACACAAAATTAAACTAAGAACACAAAACACAAAAGAACAAAACCCACAGGTACAGGTACTGCCACTGCAGCCCTGGCAAACAGACAAATGCAGGCACTGCCACTGCAGCCCTGACACAAACTGGCATACTGGCCACACAGGCCAGCAGCCCCGAACAGGTGTGGCGTGAGTCCTTAAATACTGGGCGGGGCTGATGTGGAGCCACAGGATTGGCCAGGTGTTTTCAGGTGGCACCAATCAGGGACCAGTCTGCTGCAGCCAACCACGATCCTGGATGTACCTCCGAATTCCCTCCAGCACATAGGACTCTCACAAAGCACAATATTCAAAAAAGCACAAAAGGAGGCAGGATCTGTAGGCCTGGGGCCGTAACATCTGCAATGATACAGTGAAGCGAGCGCTGACAACTGTTATCTCTGATTGGCGTAAATGGGAGCGATAATAAAGATTGGTATGGGGTCCCTGTTTTAAGTGCATAACCAGAGATGGAATTTAAAAAACAACACATATCACAAAATTACAAATGTTCAGGTGGCAGTTTGGGTCAGTAGTAGTTGCAGTAGTATTACCTCATAGTGGTCAAAGTTGTTCTGGTATTGTAAAGTGGGATATAGTAGTAACAGATATTTTAACTCATTTGTGTACCAAACTGAGATAGGTTCACGGCTGTAGTTGGAGTGGAATGATTTAAAGTTAAATAATGAAATGGCTAAGTACCATTAAACTGCGAGTCAAGTTCTAACCACCTCTACATTTAGTAAATTTTATGAAAAAAACAACAAAAAAACATTCTTGCTGGATGACAGAGAGTTACCGTAGATTAAAAATAGACAGACATATTATGCTATTTTTGGAGCGGGTAATTCATTTCCCCGTGTGGGAGCGTCATGTAATAGACACTGAGTATGGCCTCAAGCAGCACATGAAAGCTGCTTATTCAATACATTTTATGCAGCTTCTCACATTCTTGGATATATTTAGATGCACTCAATATTTATTCACAGATTTTATTATGAGCAAACACATGTTAATTATCTTACAAACATTTCCTGGACAACAGCTACAGTGCTATTTGTGTTGGCGCTCTGTCTGCAAACAAAGTTCCTAACAAATAAATGAAGGGAGTTTCATTGATTGATTTGATAATGCCAGGGCACTAACCCATTTATATTATTTAATTTATGTTTTGCTTCATGTTATTACACATTTAAAGGAGATTGTCGACTTAATGCACTGAAACCTACTATATATACTGAAGTCTAGAAATAGTATTTTTTGTTTATAATTCCATCCCAAAGTGTATTTTCTTTTTCAGTTCAGCTGGAGTTTTTCCTCCGAGCCTCAGGGTGCACATTATATCTCTGTCCAGGCGGCATGTGTAGGGTGATTTAAGGTATCTTCTCCTCCTCCTCCTCACCTTGGAGAGCAGTTCATGTCACCACAGTCATAAAGTAGACAGCGACTCTATACACAGCTCAGTCAGGGCGTGTAGATGTAATGCAATGTGATGAAATTGATCATGTGAAAGGTAAACCATTTTAGATGTTTGAATAACTCATTCTAATCAGTCATTTGTCTTTGCACAAATTCATAGGTCGATGTAATCCCTCATTCGTCCAGGCGTATTCCAGGCGATTGACAATGACTTTTGGATAGAAGTGGAAACGTCTTGATCTTCAAACAATGACAACCCCTGAAACCTTTTCTACCATAAATTCATTAGGGCTGTAGTCCTTTAGTCGTTTAGTCGATTAGTCGGTCGATGGTATCTTGGTCGACCGAGATTTTTATTAGTCGACTAATCATTTTATTTATATTAAATTATTCTAAAATGATTCATATAGCAAAAGCAAGAAGATATGAAGAGGTTTAGCTGAAGATTTTGCAGTCTTCACGTATAAATACATTGTTTTTTTGTTTGTTTTCTGTATAAATAGCAGTTTTTGAATGAACCCCTCTACAGTTGTGTTCTTTTGAGTGCAGTTTAGGTCCGATACATGGAAATACTTTATAGTTTTGGCGTATTTTGCCACACCCCCTTTTAGTCGATTAATCGGTCGATGGGGCTCATTTTTAGTCAATCAAGACTTTCTTTAGTCGACTACAGCCCTAAACTTCATAGATTATTCTTCTGGAAATACAATATCATGAAGTAATTTCAGTTCTTCTTGTCCTTGTCTGTTCCGTCCTGTCTATAGAGAGAGTTATCAGTACAAAACATTTTGAAAATTCTGTCAAAAATGTGTTCTTTCCGTCATTAATGTTATGCAGGAAACCGATATTTTCACATTTTCTTCTTGTTTCACCTCGAGTAGTGCAAGTCTGTTTTTACTCACATTGATCGATCTTGACTTTTGATTTGTTTTTATTTTCACTGTTTATTTTACAATACTTTAAATCATTACCATTTACCACAAAAATAGTCAAATTTCTTCTTCCAAAGTCTGAACTCCGCTCTAAACCACATTCTTTTCCTAACAGAGGAAGATTGGCAGTGGAATCTAAAAATGTGCATGATTACACTGCACAGAGCTGCTGTACGGAGCTTATTATTAATCCTAATTACTACCACCTTTATCGAACCTGAGAGGCGACATACCGTAATATTTAAATCCTTTTGAATGCCTTTACTGCATCTGACTGTTTACGTCATGTCACTAATGGCAATGCTGCTAATTTCTCCTTTCAAATTGCTTCATCCCTAGCAGTTTTCTTGATGGTGGAAGAGAAAAGGTTCTAATCATTTCAACATTGCTTTGAGTTATTACTACACCAACCAGTAGCCCATCAATAAAAGAAAACATGTTCTCAGTTTGTTTTTCCTCCTTCACTGTTTCGATAAAGTGCCGCTGACAGTTCTGAACCGTGCTTGGCTTGCTCTGATTGATGCAGTTGAGCTCTTCTCTGTGGTGTCATGTCAAAAGGACCTGTCACTGTACACGTCCTGCACGCTCTAAATCAACCACCGCCTTCATTAGCCCAGTCGTTTTTCATTAGTTTGAACATGGCTGGTAGAGAAATTCTGCCGCACTGAATTCTATTGTTTATGCGGATTGATTTATTTTATAATTTCAAAAAGATCAGTGAGGAAATAGTGTGTGTTTTGGTGCATTTTAAGTATATTTGTCATTGGGGCTGACTGCAGAGGATACAGAAGTGAATTAGTGGTTATGTGGGTTAAGCCAGAGCACGTTGGCTTAAAGAGGAGACGTTTTGCAAAGTGCAGCAAGACATAGTTTGACCACTGACCTTTTAACTGTTCTTTACACAAAATGGACAGGATTTTGTTGAAACGATTCCTTAAAATATATTTTATGACCTTCTACTTCTTCGGTTACTCTGGACTTCTAGAGTATCTGACATTTTTATCATTTGGTTTTGATCTGACAGTGAATTAAGATTTACATTTTATTTTTGGTCGTTTTTCAGGAAATTATGAAAAAATAAACCCCTCAGAAAGTATCTTGGAAGCTGTCCAATCACTAGTCAAGATGAATATTTTTAATGCCTTTCCTGAGGGTGGGTCACGAGGTAGACTTCCTCTCAAAAATACTCCCTCTAGCTTATCATTCCTGAGCCAACTTCTCCACGCTCATGCACTGTCCAACCCAACCTAGACCCAATATTAATTCCCTGCGTGTTTGGGCCCCAACCCAGACTCATGCACCCGAAGAACTCAGGTTTAAGGACACATAGTCCCTCATCCAAAACATACCTGGGGTTGTTTTTAGCTTCATTCAGACTTGTTTGATGAATCATGTTTTGTAAGGCCTTGGTTCCAAATGTTCCTGTTTTGTGTCATGAAAGGAACTGAGCTCTTTTGTGCTGTTTTTAAGTCCAATCTTACACTTTCATTCACGTGCCTTCTACCCTTGCATATTTGGTCACCATATGTACTTAAGCATTTCATCTTGAGAGGAAAAAAGAACACAGTGGAGTCCATATATGCGGCAGCAGAGGAACACATGTGTACCCGAGATCCAACCCCGACCCAACAACCAGGCGGGAATCGAAATATAACATATGACATATTGTGAGAAGTACAGCCGATCTACTTTAAGATTTGATTATACGATAAAATAAGATAAGCCTTATTGTCTCAAAATTAAGAAATTTGTCTAGGGCCTCATAATGAAAATAGATAACTATAGATAGATAAGTAAAATTTCATACATAATACGATACTCAGTCTCAGTACGTCCACTCCTGAGAACTACACCAGCCACTGGAATAAATGCATTATTCAGGAAAGCATTACACATATTCTACTTCTATTTGCCTTTTTCCATATCTCAAAGGCTTGTCCTTTTTTGCTAATAAAACCTTTAAAACTGGTATATGTACTGCTCCTGCGCTGATGGTCAAACATCTCTTTTCATTAGTCCTGTTCTGTGGTTCAGGCCTCAGGCAAACACTCAGTGTTAACATGACTTTTCTCTCTAATGCTTCACACTCAAAGGCCATCTACTCTCTTATATGTGCACGCCTTGTTATTCTCATCTTTACTTGTAAAACAAAATATATCCTGTCGGCAGAAGTGTAGTAACGTTCTACTTTTACACAGACACACAGAAATTAATGCATTTCATAACCTCTTTTTCCTAATCAAAATATATTAACATTTCAGCCTAGTAAAAACCAAAAAGTGGTACCAACAAGTTTTATGTTACTTATGTTTTCCGTTTAGACAACATATTTATCTAAACTACCACTGTGCTGTAGAAATGATGCAGTTGTTGGTCCAGCCTGGCACTGGCTGCATATAGCAGTACTGTCATTTTATGATACTTTTACTTGCACTTCTGTTTGAAGTAATATCAGTACTTTTCAGAATACTTCCTGCTTTCTCATATGGCTGCAAATTTCCCTAAACCGCTCGTGTTTTGAATGAATCATTAAAGTCGTGACTCAGCCTGGGGTAAACTTTAATTAATTTCCATGGGATTATGGTGTTCTATGAAGGCTGGTGGTTTTCTTTGACATAACATTAGAAGAGACAGCAATGCGCCCTGGTAATTAATCCTGCACGACTGTTCAGTGTTGCCTTTCTCTGTCTGATGCCCAGCCAATATGCAGAGGGTACATTCACACTTTAGATTAAAATGTCCTATTTGCAAAGTCGCTTGTTCAATGAATTCCATTATAGTTTCAGTACAAGGGCCACAACTTCAGAAATTAAATACAAAAGCGTTAAGTCAACACATAACCATTTATGTGTTGACTTAACGCTTTTGTATTTAATTTCTGGAGTTGCAGTATTGGGGCTTGGATGGAACGTTGTATCCAGAAGAGGGCTGATACAGTATGTACTCTAAATCTAAATCTGTGCTTCCAAAGTTGTAACCATTTGGATGTTTTTTTAAATATTATTTTAGGGCTGTAATGTTATTATTATTATTATTTCCATTATCTTTTCATAATATGAAATTCTCACAGTTTATCATTTATTCAGTAAATGTAATTGGGAAAAAATCACATGGCATGACATGAGTTTGTTAAATTCATGCATTTATAATACCTGTTGGCTCATTGTGGAATGTTACTAATGTCTACAACACAGTATCGTACCATAGGGTCATTACAATAATAATACCATGCTGTATTAATATTGTTAAATAACTGGTTTTAAGGTACAGGGATATATAATATTATAAGTAGTAGGGCTGTGCAGAATTAAAAAAAGAGATCAACTGATCAATCTTGGCTTTCAATTTGATTTTATTTGGTCTTTTCCCCACAAAAAAGGGGAACAGACTTACAGTACAGACTTTTAACACATAAAATAATAAAATGTATTTTCTTCTTCCAAAGTCTGACTTCCATTCTAGACCCTGTTTGGACTGATTATAGACCTCTTGATTAAAAAAAAATATTTCGATGAATTGTCCAGCCCACTGCCGCTGCCTGTGACCTGGTGGTAGTATTTTTCTGTCTGTAGAGTCCCATATTGACTTGCTCTTCTCATTTCTCTCACACCGTCTGATGGATCAATCCAGGCAACTTAAACCAAAGGAACACTCAGCTTACTGCACCATTACCACACATTATAGTCGCTCTGTGCACTTATTCTAATGAGGAAAGCCTAATAACACTAGCCAACAGGCCAAACACGGGTTGATTTTATTATATCGTTGGATAATAATATTCAGCCATTGTGGTTATCACTTAATATTCATGAAAGCTGTGATATGTTTGCTAAGCTTGGTCATATCCTTGATTGAAAATTAAATTGTGATTGTAGGTGGAAGATAAGACATAACCTACCAGGGCTGCAACATTGTTCACAGTCGAAGCGATATCGCAATATGAATGGATGTAATTAGCAAATCGCAAAGGCTGCAGTTTTTGAAGTACCATCCTCAAATAACAAAATATCCAGCTCTGTATTAAAACGTCTTACCTCATAACTTACATCTGTACAAACATGTGATTCTTGTAATTTCTGTCTTTTTGTTAATTTTCCCTGGAATTACCTTTTTCTGATGTGGTTTTTAAATGACAAATAAACTAATCTAACTAACTGAACCGATTTATATTAAAACATAACTCTCAAATCTAATTGCAATGCTTGTCAGAAAAAGCACAGTTTGATTTTTTCCCAAATAGTTCAGCACTATGACCTACATTTATTCCGTATTCTCTTATTGTTACAGGAGTTGACTTTAAAATGAAGACCCTCGTCATAGATGGCATCAAAGTACGGATACAGATCTGGTAGGTTTATAAAATCACATTGCTGTACCATAATTTGTTGTCTGTCAATTCTGAAAGTGTAATTGTTTATTGTCACTTTTTATAGGGACACAGCAGGCCAAGAGAGATACCAAACCATCACTAAACAGTATTATAGACGTGCACAAGTAAGTGTTTCCATCATCTCAGCCAACATGGATGAAATTACCTTAGAAATATGTGAAATCAAATATGTAGCTTGACATATTGAGCTTGTCATAACTGGTTTTAAGATGCATAGTGTATATTTTTACAGTTTCAGGGGTTGCCATGGCGATCCGCATCTTCTCTCACACCAACCGGCTTTCATGTTCTCTTTCATGATGCATAAATCTCTTCTTTTGTGTTGTTTTGTGTTGTAGAGAAAGAAAATATAAGTTGTTTCATACATAATAACAGATATAACTTATAAGCGTGCATTCTGGTATTCTACGTATCACGATTAATACATTAAAGTGCACTGAGGTGTACTGAATGTGTAATATATTGTTAGCCTATTTGAATTTGAGTCTAGCCTATTCTGTTCTTTGGCTGATCACAGTGAAATTGTATCTTTATAATGTAAGATTGAGAGTGAAATGAAACCAGTGAATCTGTAATGTGTCATTTACTGTGACTGGAGTCTATTCAGAATGAACTGAGATAAACCGAGGAAATACATGGCAGAAACTATTATTTTATGGGCGAGATTGACTGTTTCTGGAGGAAATATCCACTAATGTTGAACTTCATCATTATTTGTTAGATTGGCTCCATAAACTATACTAATACTATACTAACTACCGTAAAATGCGGGTTATAAGCCGCTACTTTTGTCTCCTGATTTCAACCCTGCGGCTTATACAGCGATGCAGCTAATGTCATGTATTTTTGTGGGAACAGCCTCTAGGGTAGAGTTTAGATCGGGCTCAAAACTTCAAGCCCAAGCCCGCGCACGTACTGTCCGAAACGACTCGGAGTTATTTGCTGCATGATTCAACCCGACCGCCGCGCATGTATGTCTGAACCCGAACTGAGCCCGCGCACGTGAAGAACCGGAGTTACGTAAACTGAGTTCCGTGCAGAGGTTTATAGGCAGAATAAGTAAGTAACTACTGTTTAGTGTTCTACCTGCACCAACGGGACGTCTCCTGTACCAGACAGGCCTGTTCCTCCGCTGACTCTGGCCCACATGATCTCTCTCCCTCGCTACTTTCTTCAGCTTTTTGGGAAGGCATCCGTGGCTCTCTCTCTCTCCTCCGTTGCTCTCTCTTTTTCTCTCTCCTCCTCCGTGTAGCAGCTGCGCACTTTCATTAAGGCGTCTTTTCTCACGTCACATATTTTGACCACTTTATTCGAGGATGAGGAGGAAAACAACACAGCACCGGCTGCACCGCACTCTTTCGCCGCATGTTACAAAACATGTCCGGGTGTCCATGTTACAAACATGGCTTATAGTCAGGTGCGGATTATATATGAACAAAGTTGTTTTTCTTTGTAAATATGGCTGGTGCGGCCTATACTCAGGAGCGCTCAATAGTCTGCATTTTACGGTATATTAATCTTACAGGTTGAAAGTCCTTTTAACTGACAACAATCACATCTTTGGTGTTGAATAATCGCACCACTTTCTGAAGAATTTTAAGTTTCTTTATACTAACAGAGAAGACGTGTCTGTTTTTGTTTTAAATGGATAGGCACAGCAACTGCAGAGATATAAACCATGAAATCTGACAGTTGGAAAAACAAAACAGCCATTTCCAACATAGAATTCTGACCTGTCTGCAGCTCAGTTTTAAAGTAAAGGGACTGTCACGTTGCAGAGGCTGAGTCCCTGTGAATCTGAGCCTGTATTTCTTCTCCTCCTGCAGTAGTTGTGTTTCTTTTGACTCAGGGGATCTTCTTGGTGTACGACATCACCAGTGAGCGGTCGTTTCAGCACATCATGAAGTGGGCCAGTGACGTGGACGAGGTAATGCAAACACAAGCACGCGCAATAGTGACAATGGGCAGATTCAGAGGCGTGTGATACATTGTCATCTATTAATGAAATAATAATAAATTGAGATAACTTCACTAAATAGCTAATATAGAAGTTTTGATGTTGATGTCAATTCAGAATCCATGTGCTCTCTGAGGTTAATGCTGTATAGTTGACCAAATGGAGGAAAAACACCATTTCTTGCATGTATTGAAGGACATGTATTATGCAAAATTGTCTTTTTCAGCTTTTAACCATGTTCCTGTGTAAAAACAAATACCTGGAGTGGCATTTAGCTTCATTTGCTCTTGTTTGATGAGTACTATTTAGTAAGTCCTCTCTGTCTGAGCCTCACAAAAACAGTTCCAAATTTTCCAGATTTGTGACGCCGAGATCTTCAAATCACGTCAAACTGCATGCTTACATTAGCGTGTTGCTTGGGACAAGATAGGTTTTGTTATCTCCCCTTCGTAGAATCAGATCAGGTTTTTATTGCCATTTTCAGTGAACAAAAATCACAAACTAGGAACAATGTACAATAATAATAGTAAAAATACTAAATTATACTAAAACAGAAGAAAAAATAAGGGCATGCCAAAAATAAAATATGTTTTAATAACAGCGAAATACAATATATATCAGAGACCAGATCAGTAGTAATAAGTAATACATGCTTTCAGTACATACATTATTTTAAGTTTTAATATATGAGAATCCAAAGCAGAGGTTCTCAAGAGCATGATAAAAGGCCAATAACAATACAATTGCAGCATGGTATGTGTCCTTTAAAATGCACACAGTCATGGGGTAATGGTCATTATCCTGAACAAGGAGATATACACTTCAAATTCTATTATATTATTATTATGTGCTTAGGAATATTATAACATTGCTTTAAATCTTGTACTATGTTTCTGACACATTATCCTTAATTGTCTTGTCCTTTCTGAAGCTGCCTGTCTGAGCGGTATCTATTATGACTTATGTGGCTATAATAAATGTCATTTCCTCTCAGGGCCACACAATAACACAAGCTCTATTGATCCAAGCACACCCCCTGCTTTCATTTCCTGGTTCCTGCCTTCTGAGGGTTTCTTTATACAATATACCTCTGTCTTGACATTTCATCTTTTTCTTTTCTTATTTTGGTAAATATCCGTGCAGTACGCGCCGGAGAAAGTGCAGAAGATCCTGGTGGGGAACAAAGCCGACGAGGAGAACAAGAGGCAGGTGGCCACGGAGCAAGGCAGCAAAGTAAGGCTAACATGGATTTACAGAGATCAGTTTGAAGAAAACATTTGCAGAATCTGAATACTGGACAGACATTTGATAGATTTAAAATGATTGGTTCATTGTTTTTTAATTATTTACATTTTTCCATTTAAAAACAGGTGTTTTTTTTTTACAATCAAACATTTACAGAGTTGTTGACATAAACAATTCCTGCCTCGTCCATCCCATTCACTACTCAACATTTCTTACACACAACATTCTTACTCATTCTGTCCTTCCTCATTTTTAACACCAGCCATGCCATATTGAGAATTTTATAGTGAATAAATGTACACTGGGCTTCTCTAGCAACTGGTGCTTGAATTCAAATTTTATTATGTTATGTGCCGTATATAGTTTCAGAAAATATCAAAATGACTTTATATCACTGACACAATAAGCCAAAAATCCCAGTAAACCTGATTCCACATTAACCATATTGAAAGCTATAAATATACTGCTGAATAAAATACTTGATTATTTCGTTTCAGTTATGAGTTGTATATGGTCATTATTCAGCCCTCCATAGCCGAAATGTGTATGTATTACCATAAACTAACACACATTTTCACATTAGTGCTGCCTGCATGAAAAATCCCCAAAAAATATTGTTCTGGTTTTGATTTATTGGACGATATGTCGTTATAGTAACTATCAAGACAGGCCCAGCTCGTGCACCCTCCAAAAGTTACATAGGGTACCTTTAAACCCAGAAAGTTATACATCCACGAATACTTAAACAAAAGCGTAATAGGACAAGGAAGAGAAGAGAGGTAGAAATTACTGTTATGCTTGGAATGTTACATAGTATAGCATTAAATATTATATATAGAGATTGAAATCAAATGCTTTCTTGATGTTGACGATGCTTTCTTCTTTTGTCTAGTTGGCCAAGGCGTATGGTATGGACTTCTTTGAAACAAGTGCCTTCACAAATCAGAATATAACAGAGGTGAGCGTTTCATATTCTACAAATCATCACAAGCTAAACATGTCCACACTTATAATTATAACTAAAATCAGCCCAAAAAATTAATTGTGTAATGCCAGAACATAGAGTGGAGAGGGGGATTTTTTTTTTCAAAGGTAGAATAACTATAACAATCACTTAATTTACCAGAAATATTTCTGTGAGGTTTTGGCAGTGAAGCAAGCTTAACATAAACTTTCATTGCTGGTCATTTTTGCCCAAACGAATAATTACAGCCTCGTAATTTCTCACCTAAATAAAACACACACAAGCCTGGTTATTCATAAACTAAGTAACTCTCTGTCCTCAGACATTCACCCGATTAGCGGAGCAAGTGCTGGCCGTCCACAAAAAGGACTTGGATCTGCTGCAGACTTCGCTGAACGATCAGCTGGACCTGTCCGCTCTGGAGGAGGAGGAGGGGCTGTGCGATCACATGAGCATGGACCAGAGCAAATCCTGCTGGTGCTAGGACTAAAGCAAGGACCTTTCAAAAGCACCATCCACTAAGACTTCTCATACTCTTTTTAAACTTTCGGTTCATGAAGCTGCAGTGAGGATGCTGTCATTAGAGGAAGAATTCGGGATAATTTTTTGTTTTTTTTTCTTTCTTTTATTTTGTCGGGTCAAGATTTTAAAAGTTTTCTTGATTGCTTAAAAAACATACTGTATATTTATGCTCTAACCAAATGAAGCTTTGTTTAGCCACTACTAATTAGCATATGCAATACTAGGTGAGATTGCAAAATTAGTTTGAATTGCAGAACTATGAACCGTAGAAAATAGTTTTGATTTTTTTTTATCATGAATTTGTTTTCCATGTTAATTTAAAATCCTGTTAAGTTATTTATCATGACACAGATAGATAATACTATGCCTATACCACCTTAAATAGAAATACACAATTACGCTTAAAACTTATGCATTTAATACTGGTTCACATAATGCAATGATAACATATTTTATTTGTTAATACCTTACAACTCTTAGGTTTATACCTATAATGGTGACACAAAGTTGCCAATTTGTTTATCTACTATTAGGTTTTGTGCCCTACACATTTACAGTGTTATTAGTAACTGTGCATTGAGCCTCTGCAACCCTCTTTTCTACGTCATATCTTCAGCTTTTTATCAATGAACCGCAGGTTGTAATGGGGAGTTTGTACCACTAGAGGGTGCTATGTGCTTTGCTTAAACACATTCTTTCCATGTGGGTGTTACTGCCTTCATAACTGCTACCTTTAAGGAGAGACTGAATATATGCATCTTTATTAGGTTGGATTGCTTTTCTTAATGTTAAGCCTATGGCAGTATCTTCTTTTATATTCCGTGTGCTTGTGCGAGCAGCAGCGCTGTTTCCTGAGGGGAGGGAGAAGAGGAGAGCATATTTATTCTGTAGCAAATGGTATTTTTATTTGAGTTTATGTTTTATTGCAGATACTAAACCTGGGGCAAGTTTCACATAAGTACTCAAGATCTTTATACAAGCCCCATTTTGCAGTTGTTGTTTAAACAAGGTCAGTTTAGTACAATTTATTCAATTTTCTAAATGTTTATTTCTTAAATCTTTGTTTTCTTTGCCTTAAAATAACTGTAGCATTTGTGATCAAGTTACCAAACTTATTAGAATCTTTGTGGCACAAAAATACCTAATTTTTAGACAAAAAAATATCTCTTGTCTCTGTCTTATTGTCCAGAGTTTCCCAACTAGGGGTACACGGGCACTTACCAAGGGGTACTTGGAATGTTTTCATACTTTAAAAGAAAGAGATATTTAATAGTATTTGAATGAAAATGTTCTTTGAAGTCAATCTTAACATCTGTAAGAATGTTTTGAAAGAAAGTGGACATCAATATCATTAAAAGAAGAAAATGATATAGTAATATTTGACAATACTACAGTGAAGACAAAGCTTAGGGGGGACTTGAGGCAAAAAAGGGAACCACTGGACAACAAATGATTTGCCATATCGGTCCATTCCATTGATTCAGCCAACAGTGAACAATATTTACATTTTGAACACAAAAGTCCCTGTTTGCTGCTTTTCCTACAAGACCTGTTCATGGAAACACTGGTATAGGTGTACTTGGTTGAAACCTGCCCCCTGTGGTTGAGTAGAGAATTGCATTGTTGTACATAAAGACGATGAGATTAGACCTCATTGTAGGAATAGAGGAGGTGAAATAGTCAGACTTATTTATGAATATATTGTATAATCTATTGCCCACTTTTTATTGAGTGCGTTGGAGGTTGATATACGATTTTTTGCATGCAACCAATTCTTCTCATATTTGTTAACTCAACTTCAGTGAAGTTATTACAGACTGGTGGTGTTCGCATTTGACCAGAGTTGCCTGCAGGACCTTAGTATCATTACAGTATTTGAAGCTACTACTACTAATACCACAACTACTACTACTTCTGCAGTTGAGTGTGTGACGTGACTGTGCAGGGGACTCTCTAAGAGCTGCTGTATGTGTGTTTTGAAAAGCTTTGACTTGTATAAATGTATTTGTGTGGATATATCAATGCAACATGTTACTATGAGACATGATGTCAGACGTTTATGAGTAAAGACTTGCAAATATTACGTTGTTCTGTGTTTTTGTTAAGATTCATAAACAACTTAGATCATTATAGTTTGTTTAACCAGTGAAATATGACATGAATTGTTAATGACCTCACAGTATCAGTAGTACACCATTAGAGGTATGTAAGATTTAGCCATGTGTGATATAATGGTAAAGTTGCGTGGGACAGAAAAACGGCAATAAATATGTCCGAGTCACGCTGGTGCACAGCATGTGGAGGCAGAAAGGTAGCTCTATTGATTTCACCTTTGGAGCTGAACACAGTAAACATAGATTCAATTGTAAAGGTCTTTTAATAGAAAGGTTAAGGCCAGTGTGAAGCCATGTAGCCTCCATTGAATACTTGATGGGTTACAGAGCAAAAGAAACAAAACACTGATATCTTTGGATGTGTTGGATTGGCTAAATATGGATTTGTGGAATAATGTCATTAACCCGCCTTACCTTACTTACACAGGCTTGCAACACATCATTAATCAGCACGGCAAGTTCATTTAGAGCACAACTTAAACACAAAGTAAGTTAAAGTGCTTCACAGAGCAAGAAAATGTCAGTACAACTTCATGGTGTTACGTTTACATTTTAATAATGTGGAATTTTTATTGCATACTTTTGTAATTTTGTCATAAATTAATAAACTAAACTAAAATTATAATCACAATATAAACAAATAAAAACATAAATAATGACTATATTTTTGTTTTTTAAGAGAAGAGCTAACTTTCAGTTAAGGCTTTGAAATTACAAGACAAAGATGAAAAGAACCTGACCCACAAAACATCCGATGAAACAAGGCACAGTCATTGATGTTTGTGGTGAGGTAACAAAACGTTTTTTTTTGTTTGTTTTTTTAGTTTATCAAAATGCAATCAAACAGGAGGAATAAAGAACACAGAACACAACGCAGAGAAAGAACAAATGAAAAAAGTCAATCAAAGGCATTCAGTTCTAGCAGTTTTATGCTTTTATGTACACTGTTGTGTACACTGTTACACAAAGTTATGATTTTTTTTATAAATTGGACTGAAATGAAATGTTACAATGTTTAGCTCTGGAATGAGACAGACTAAATATCAAAAGTTAATGAAAATGTAGAAAAAAGAAAACATTTCATTATTAAAATAATTTGTCATTGTTCTCCATACACCGGAGCGCCCAGCCAAAAGTAACAATAGAGAGAACACTGAACCGAGGACCTCCTTGATGAGAGGCCGAAGCTCCAATCGCTACAAAACGGTGCCAAATTAAAAGAAGTCTATCATTAACCTTTACATTGACAAAGTAGTTCAGCTTTAGTCCGAGGTTTGAGCACTGCAGGCGTCACACAATCACACGTCTTACCCCTGAGATGACTGCCTCCCACTCTCAGCCTAAAAATACCTGACCACCACCTTTTTACTCACTTCCTCTCTTTTTTTTCCCTCTCACCTCTCCTCTTTTCATTCTCCTGTCTCTCCTTTCCTCTTTTTCTCCCAGCCCTCCCTCTCCCCTGTTTCTCCTCTCTTTCTCTCCCTCTTCATCTCTCTTTCTCTCCTCCTCCTCTACCGTCATCATCTGCACAAATGCTCGAATTGTCACGTCTCTTTTAGCTGCAGAAATTCACAGGAGGAAGGGGAAAATAGCCCAGCGGGATCACACATGGCGCTGTAAAGAGTGGTGCATGTAGGTGGTAGTTATTATTATTTTATTTTTTAAAGTTTTTTTTCATACTGGCCTGCAGATCTGAAGTGGTAGAATTGTTTTGTTCCCGTCTTCTCATGCCACCTGTGGTTCCTCTGTGCTTTTTCAAGACGACATGTTTGGAAACCACCTCCATGTACACGACTTGTGCGAAAATCCAAAGTGTTAGCAAAGGGGTGTCAATGAAAGAAAACACGAGGGTTTATCCAGTAGGTTTAACGTAAAAATGGCAACTTAAACAAGACTTGGACTGCCATATACAATGTAAACAATATGTAATAATTAAGTTGAGATCATATAGTGTAAATGAATAGGCACATGTAGAGATCTACATTTGAAACATCATCTGTAGTTTACTTGCATAAATGTGAGCAAAAATTAATTAAAACACGTTTAAATGTAAAAACAAGTTGTCCATATTTGGAAGCCAGGTTTAAATTTCTTGTTTTATTTTAGATCCACAAATGTAGGGGTTTGTGATACTTTGTTAAGATTGTAAAGTTTGGTGTGTATAGGTACGTTAAGAGGGGATTTTCTTTTCTTCTGAGAGAAACATGCATTTTAAGAAAACGCCTTTGAAGTTACAATGTTCTATAAAATTTATGTATGCAAGTGGATTAAATGAAATAATAAACATCTTTTGGTGGAGAATGGACAATGTTATTGTTTCCACATGTGAGGATGATGAAAGAGCAAACTAAACTATTGAAAAGAAGTGCCTTAACCCACAGCATTTTGTAGAATACATCCACAACCGCAACTCCTCTCTGGACTTGCCTGTCAAATAATTCTGCATTAGTTTCATATTTTCAAGACTTTTTTTGCTTTACATGGCATGAATCAAGGCTGGTGCTATACTATATGCCCCAATATATTTGTCACATGAATCGAAAATAAATAGATGTATGCATTAACGACAACATTAAATAATACTAATGATGTGTTCCCCGCCTGAGGCCCATAGTTGCCCGGCCATAGCCATCTTCACCTTCATGTGCAACCTCAAAGTGAAGATGAAGAATGAATGTCCAACACTGCCGTCTAACCCTTCTCATAATCCCTGGGCTATTTTTATACATTCTCAAACATGACATAGACGACTTTTACATATTTCTTCCCTTCAAACCACATAATCAGCAAGTAATCTCATAGATGATGACAGTAATCCTACCTCCATAAACATATAGGCGTGCTCCTGCTTCTAAATTTAAGCTCAAGTGAGGGGGATTTCTCGTTTGCCAATTAGTCATACTTACTTTGTGGTCTATTTTAACTGGACCCAAATAGGAAATGTCAATCCCAGACTTTCATAAACCATCTTGTGTGTTCATATTTTTCATGTTTTTTCTTTTTTTTCAACTTCAAATCGTGTCAAACTGTGTCCCTCTTCTTGCCTGTGATTGGCTGCTGGCACCCCCCGCTGTGAGGCTGGCATTGCAAAACAAAACTGTCTTCGGAGGACAAGCACATTCAAAATCAAGGCCGGAAATCAGTCTAAAAAAAGATGGAAACAAGCATAAGTAATTCAGCATGGATTTCAGTGGTGAATAGTAGTTCAAATGAGGTGAAAAACAATAGCTGCTAGCTTCAAAGCTGAGATCTATGTTAGACAATGTGAGAAGTCAAATGATTAGAATGGGTCTGGTGAAGGTGTATGGACTTTAAAAACATGGTGGAGCACTTTCTGGATCCACCTAAGGACATGGACAAAACATGCAGGATCACTCATACATGCATGGATGAAACAAAACACAAACATAGGTATTTTTTAGTCAGGAAAAACATGGACCTCAGGAAGACTAGTGACCACTCTCACGTTCGATCACACTCACTCTACAGGATCCTGGTGTTTTTATTTAGCTTTTTTTTCTCTGCAAGTGAAAATATTGACAATAATAACCAATGAGGTGCCTTGTTCACCAAATTGAACAAGCAACTGGTTTGAATGACAGCTGGCGGGCCTCATTGGTGCAGTCGGGAGGAGGCGAGTGCGTTCAACAACATCGTACCTGTTTGGGTCTGTGGTTGCCACGAGACACGAGCCTGGATTTATAAATATGGAACTCCAAAACTAGCTCCAAACTAGAAGCCTTGTTTGACTTCAGTTGACTCCAGTTGAACACAGTGGCACTCTGATGTTGAACCATGATAGAGAAACAACACTCTGAGATAGTCCCAGGCAATTGTTTCCACATGGTTCTCGTCCAACAACACTGATTGGAACAGATTGTCCCTGGCAATTGTTCTCCGATGGTTTCCTTCAAATTCCTTTTAAAATGTATAGGCTGTAATTCAGTCTCATGTATGGGCCTGTGCATGTGGCTGCTTTTACAATACACAATATGAAGTGGTAGAAGTGGAAGAAATGGAGTCCGGATACAGACCCTTCGAATATATCATTGGAAACTGTCCAATTGCAGGTTACTTGTTGTTGCTCTGTGATGTCACGCTCCCACCTCTGCATGTTATGAGTCACTGCACATATAGAGAGCTCCAAGATCTTTATTGTCTTCACTTCCTGTACTTTCCAAAAGGATGTTGCAAAAGCATAAGGAAGTCAACACAGGCAATGAAAAAGGTTTGAATAGGTTTGAGATGTAAAAGTAAGTCCATGTTAAACCACAAGATGCCAAACCAAACAAAATATGGAGATTAAATTCTTCTGTGCAGTATCTGTAAATCCATAGATACTAAATAAACAAATATTTTTTGTGCTAAAAATTACATTCTAATAAAATTTATTTTTTATTTTTACCTTTGTGGTATCAAAATAACTGTTGATGTACCTCTTTATGTAAAGGGTGCCGAAATATATTTTTTATCCAATGGCCTGAAACAGTGTTATGAAACGTTTTTCTTTAGGTTTCTGCCTGAACAATATTGTAAGGATTTTCACTGAAAAACAGACTTGGGCTTTGTTTTATCAACAATCTTATGTTTCTGCCACTGACTTTCTGAAGGTGGAGGGCCGTTTTGGGGACTGACAATCTCAACCACACGAGAGTAACACCAGAGCCTCCTTAGAAAACATGACCTAGCTAAAAACTAAAAACAAGTAATTTTATGATGGACAATAACAATAACAGTTTGACAAGGACAAGTGTCATTTGGAAATGTAATGATGAATATTAAATGTAATAAAAATCAAGAGCCACCAAGAGTGTTTATATGAGCACAAGGCTGTGTTGTTCTGCACATCACCCTTGAAGGGTCAAAACTTAAAACCTCAATATCTCTACCCTGAACACACATAAAACCTTGTAAGACGACTACTCTTCAACATCCTGTCTATTCTAAGTAAATATCCAACACAGCAGTTTGGAGAGCAACTTTCTTCCCTGCTCAAGTAATGAAATGTGTTTTGAATTTGTGTCTAACTTTGGTCTTCCCCGTGTGTAAATATTAGCTCACGTGTATCTCTCTGTGTCCTGGTCTCAACACTGGTTTATGGTGGACTGTTCAGATAGTTCAAATAAAGCCCACTGTGATATCAAGGTTTCCATTCTGCATTTTCAAGTCACTTTTGCCTCTTTGCAGTGTTTCAACTTCAGCCTAAAAACATGGAACACGTCTTCAGCTCCTCCTGAGTCATGCTCTGCAGTTGCCCATGACTCTTGACACATTGTCCCAGCAGAACTGAAAAAATCCCCCAACAAAAAGTCTACCATACAGGTTTAACCCTTTAACACTTTCTTTCAAATTCAAACTCACAGTGGACCAGCACAAATAGTTATTGCTTTTCTTCAGTTAACAGTAAAGTTGCATCATAAATTGGGGAAGAATTCAAGTATCGTCAAAGGCCCCGTATTCATAAAATTCACAAACACAACACAAGTCCTGCTATGCTTTGCTTATTACAGCCGAAATGGACTCCGCTGGACTCCACGAATAGCTGGTAATCACTCGGACAATGTGCCACCACAAATCTCTAATTGCTCGTGCTCTCCAATCAAAGCTGCACGCTCTCGTTTTATGAACAACAGCGAGTAGTGCATCCAATTAGGCCTGTTTCCAAAGCGATCTGTCTGTGTCACGGCTCACATCGGACAAATGCCGGAGAGTGAAAGCTACTTGGATTATTCTTAAATCAAGGGCCCGGCACATGCGCAAAAGAGATATAAAAATAAATCTACTTGAGTTAAAATGAGCAGTATTTGTGGATATGACGCATTTACTTACTCAACTTAATAAATTCGCAGTTTAATATTCTTATAGAACTACACAAAAAAGATGAAATGTTGACTTTCATACATTTTACATCGTTTGATGCGCAGTCTTTGTAAATTAAATATAAGTGTTTGGCGTCAAATCACAAGAGGGTGCCTGTGCAGTCCTGGTTTCCTTGGCTCTTAAATAACTTATATATTAACTCATAATATTGCTGAAAAGGATGCATTAAGTTATGGCTGACAAGACACAGAAAGAGTGAGTCTCATACAAGGCAGGCAAGGATGTCTGATTATATAATGATTGAGCAATGTTGACAAAAGTGAGATTATTTTAGTTAATAATTAGCATGTAAAACGGGCACCTGAGCTAAAGGCTAACTAACTTTGAGTTGAGATCTCTCATGTTGTGTGTTTTTGATATGAATCTAGTGGTCACTATACATTCTCTTTTGCATGTCATTGGTGAAGAAACCATATACATCAGAGAAATATCATGAAACATTTTATATACTTAAACATGGCGACTGTGATGTGGTGAATGTGAGGGAGGCAGAGATAGAAAATGTTTGTAACCACAATGACAATTTTTAGGTTGAGACAGAGTTTCTGCACAACCTACTTCTGCCACACAACCGCTATTTTATATTGGTGGCCAGGCTTGAACATTTTTTTCTTTTTTTTTTACAATCTGTGTAAGATTGGGATTGAAATTTGTAAGAGTTCATGTGTCATAGAAAAGGTTACGGGGTTGTCATCTGGATGCTGTTGTGAACTCACAACTCAGAGTAGCATAGAGTTCTCAGAGCAGCTCACTGATTGACATTTACTTCTGGACAAAAGTCGAAACGTCTCGATCTTCAAACAGATGACAACCCCTGTAACATTTTCTTCGATGGAACACGCCTGGACAAATGAGGGATTACATCAACACTTAATTTGGTTAAATTTGGGATTTTGGGACACAGAAAGTGCCTGTTTGCTTCTTTCTTTAAATTGTATTAAATTCAAATCCTTTGTTGCTCACAGCCCTTGTTTGCTTAACAATGCATGGCTTCTAGGGACAACAGATAGGAATTTCACAGCATGGAAACTCAAAAGTGTGCACCCCACCCCATGTCTGACTAGCTCAGTTGACATCTTAATATACCTCATGAAAAATGGTCAGCCTTTGTTGTTGTCTGTATTAGGCGTATAATAACATTGAGGTTGGTGATGAGAGGCTGAAAGTATGCTGGTAATAGAGTCAAGGTCAGAAGTGGGGTTTTGAAAATAAATCTTGAACTGGATGGGACAGAATATGACCAAATGTGAGTATCAAAGCAGGAAGACCAGGAAGTATTACAAAATTGTCCAGCGACATTGTGGTACATTTGTTATGCATATTATGTTTATTTCATTCATAAAAATGTATTTGATAGAACTATTAACTGGCATCAACTTTTCAAACTGTTTTGAAAAATAACATCTATATAAGGTTTGTAAACTTTTGAGCACCCAACAAGCTTTCATTTGATACAACTCCAGGGACTAGGACCTAAATGTTCCTATAATCAGACATATTTACATTTGTTCAATACAGGTGGTCATGAATGTGCATTATCCCCATCAAATAACTAAATCTCAATTCATCCCAAAATGTTTGTTGTGCAGTACTTTAGCGTTAGATATCATGGTATACTCTGGACAACTTTGTAGTCGACACAACATCATGGACTCAGACACAGACCCTTTTAAATTCACCACAGACAGACAGATACAATAAACATATTTTTCGACAAAGCTGCTAGTACTATGGGGAAAAAATGTTGAATGTCTGATCTTGGAGCAGGGTTAGGCCTGGTTAAGACTTTGTGAGTGTTTGTGGGAGTACACCATGGATAGTTCTATGGAGTAAAGGTAGGACAATGGATGGAAACTGTTGACAATCTGGTGAGTTTGTTTCACAGGAATGAGAGCAACCGGTGGACTTTAAATAAGAAAAGAACCCACACTGTCAATCCAAAAAATGATTTATTTGTAAGCAGTGCAATGTTTTGACTTTGCCACACGCATGGGTTTCACTTTTCTATTTGTGGTTTAGAGCTGTCTCAAATGGAAGAAAGCCCTCTTGACTCAAATTTAAGTGAGGAAATAAAATCAGGTTTTAATTATTCTCAATTAACCACCCACTTTTGTAAATGAGACAATATTACAAAACCGTAAACTGCGGAAGATTATCATGTGTATAATTGCAGTTTCACATTGTTGGATTGAAAAATTAGGTTTCCATTGTAATCTTAAAATTAACATTTAATCAAGAGCACATAACACACACGACTCACACAGATATTGAGTAAGACGTTAAAAAAATGGCTGCACAACCCGGGTCAAACTCTGTTATATTCATGAAAGAGTAAATATGGTGCTGGAGTTTTGCACAGTCAGTCTCAGAGGATATGTAAAGTGACAGCTCGCCGTGTCAGCACATCCCAATAAGCGGTTATGTCAGAGCACAAACTCAGGCATATTGTGAACTTCTCCAGGATATGCGACATGTTTACCCCTATAACTTTAAAAACTGCATACATTTATGAGACAGAGGGAGAAAATGACGCTCGACTCATAAAATAAACATCAGTGCAGAGACACCTGGGTTTTTAAAGTTAAAGGTGCACAAACTTTTCTGGTGGAAGGACTGCCATCTGTTTGATTCCATGCGTTTACTATGTTCCACGGTATGGCATTAAACATACCATGGAAAGAAGCAGGTGATGTCTCCAGGCTAAGTTACAGGTCAGCTCTGTGGAGAGGCAACCATGCTCAAGGTAAGTATGTATGTTTTTCCCTTTTTTTGTATTTAAAAAGTTATATAAAACAAGAAATTGTGTATTTTTATTGCTTAAGTTCTTGATATTTAAAAACTGTTACCCACCGACAAATTATGCAAAACGAAACAAATATCAATAACGTCTTGTTTGTCTTTGGCTCATTGTGGATCTCGATATAAAATTCAATTACATTTTTAGACCTCGCTTAACACGTCACACCCTTTGTCTTCTTGCATTGATCCAAAGTCGCTCTAATCTTCAGTGTCAACTCCCCCACAAGACTTCAGACGACACCCTGGAGATGGAAAAAGATGAAAGCTTGTAATATGCAAAGCAGTATGTTTTATTATCACATCAAATCAGAAATTATTAATATATATTGTCATCCTTTCAACCCAGTTATTGCACTTGAGCTAATCCCAGTGGAGTGATTTTTCACCAGTGAACAATGAGAACCACCTACGCACATGAGTGGAGTGGTCGGCTTGACAGCGCTGATATTCTCTTTATCTTCATTTCAATGTTATGTAATGCAACTGACATTTAAAATAATACAAGCTGAGTGCATGCAAATGTATGTGATAAGTCAACCGGGACAAAAAGTGCCGGCATTAGAACTTAACTGTGAAAACCGCCAGATGAAGTTGGACGGGAGTGTGTGAGGCTTTTGCAAAGACAACAGTGTGGGAGAAACATACGACTGTGCTCCTACTGGTGGTTGTTATTGCAGTGTAGGTTTAATTAGAGGCATACCTCATCTTATCTAATTAAAATTGTATGCACGGGTAAGTTATGCAAGCAGGTTGAATGTGTTATCTCACATTGCCAGTGCAGTGTAATGACTGGGCTTTTTCTGTGCTTCTGTGTTCAATTATAATAAAACTTATGATATATTTCTAAATATTTCTCAGTATTAACTTGAAAGCTAAGAAACTTCTGATCCACAAATGTTGAACCTTGCCAGGATTTGTTTGGGTCTTATTTTGGGTTAAATAATGGCAAAACCTTCGAATGTGTTGAATTACAGAAATATTAACCATAATTAATAAACCAGGTCAACAAATCTGTAATCTGACAGTTAACTAGCAAATCTGACCATAGAAATCAGACTCCTTCTCCAGTTCAGTTTCAGACTTGATATTCTTGAAGAATGTGATGTCAATACTTAAATACACCCAGCCGAGTCTGCACCAAATTTATGCACCACATACAAAAAATAATTCTATTCAACTTCCAGTTACTAGACTTAGTCTGAGGACATTTGTCCATTCAGAATATATAATGTATAACTATATCATATGTTGTATTCTGTATTCTTTCTTTTGGAGCAACTGATAAGTAAAACCTTTGTATGTATTGACCCATCAATACAAAATGCAAAATATGGTACTACTAAAGCAAAGTATAACCAAAAGATATTTTACCTTGAACAGGACAGACATTTTTCCTTATATACAAATCAATGTGTATAAACTACGTTTGACTCACTAAAACCTTTCCTATGACTACATCATCAATATTAGTATTAATATTCTTCACATGTTTTCTTGTTCCATTATCATATACTGTATTTAGTTTTTCCCAATTAAAAATAATTTATTTTGATCAAATTGAATTAGTGTTTCTAAATGTGTCGTGTCATCAGAAAACAGAAAAAGTTCATACTTCTTGTTAGTTAAAATAAAAAACTTTTGGCCCAATCACTGAACCTTGTGGAATTCCAGATACTAGAATCTCACATGAGTTATAATTATTGATTTGAACATAGTGTTGTCTATAATTAATTATATAATGTTGTCTGTGAAGAAGGCTCAATGGGAAGTGTTGATGTGTGGTTTGGATGTATAACATACTTCCTCAGTGCATCAAGCAAGAGCACTGTGCACAGTGAAAATGTAGTACCATAGACAGGACTTGAAGATGTTTGGCGACACCTGCTGGTTTCTGGTTTCACCACTGTAAGCTCTGAAGAGCAGTGAGTGCTGAAAAAAAAAAAGAATAAGGCGAAGGTTGTGAATCGTTTTAGTTAAAATATGTACAAAGGTGAATTATGGACAACCTTTAAAAATGTAAAGCAATGTAAATAGCTAAATAGTGTAAAGAAATTTTAATGAATACAATAATAAAAGACTAAAGAGTGAACTAGCAATGAGGTAAATGTATTTTAATTAATAGTTAAAAACGTTAAAAGAGTCACATGTGAAAAAATAAATAACCCCTCTCAGTCAGTCCAATTGTGAGGCTGAATGGTTGAAGACTTGAAACTGGACAAAGTTTTGGCAGAGTCAGACGCGGCACTCGACTTCCTTTCAATGAAATCTCAAGCTTAAAGGTGCACTATGTAACTTTTCTGGTGGAGGACCCACCTGCTTGTGTCCAAGAATATGTTATTACTTTGCTTATAATGTTCCATGCTATAGCATTAAAAACATATCTCCATGGAGACAAGCAGATGACGCTACGAAGTTACAGGTCAGATCGGATGAGAGGAAAATTCCAGGCAAATCTCCACTGAACCAAACACAACAGAAAAGTTACGCAGTGCATCTTTTTAAAGCCTGCACAACAGTAGCAGTGCCTCTTAAATGTGAGCTTACATCGTTTACTTATTCGCACCTTCTCTCAACACCAGTTGCACACAGAGGGACGATTTAACTACTAAAATCCTTGCCAACCCGTTACCTTGGCAACGTGCTTTCTCTCTCTTTCACGTCTCACCTTCCAGTTCACACAAATATCGCGACGTTTTGCTCTTAACCCGTGTCTCCCTGCGATCACGCGAGATTACACGCGGCTGCGTCGGGAGGCGGTGTTCCCGTCGTCGTTTCGAGGAGGAGCGAATCGCAGCAACTTTGGCTGAACTTCTGATTTGAACAAACCAGAGGCGGTCGGCACAGCGCACGGACCAAAACTCAAAGCAAACGGTGCTATATTTCGTGGGTTTAACGCTGGTGCGATCTCCCCTTATCCACGTCTATCTCCCGGCACTGACGGCTTGTAAAGGTGCCCCTGAGCAAAGGAGAGCGGCATTTACGCACGGCAAACGAGGGCGAGGTGGGATTTGACCAAGGTAAGCGTTTGCATTTTTCTACACAGCGATGGGCAGACAGACCGCTGCTCGTGTCTACTTAAACACTGCACACCCTCCTGTAATTCATGTCACGTTTTTCCATCACTTCTCCGTAATTACCGCGCTAAAAAGTTGGCGCCAGGTATTGCATTGTCTCTCTCATTGCACCATTTACGCAGATATGACTGAATCCTCTGTACCTTCTCGCGTATTTCATCGGAACATTCAATAACCTGCGTGCTATCGGCGTTTAATTTGCACTGGCCATGACAAAAGCGTGTGCAGCCCATCTAAAGACGCAGGAAATCTTGTAAAACGGGCATCAGATAAAGGTAATGGTAGTGTTTGCTTTAGTCCCTGCGTGACGGCTGTGTAATTGGGATGGCTGGCTGCGGCTGCTGCTCGTGTAGTTTCCTGTCGCTTTATCTCGACGTGCAAGTCTAAATTTATCAGCCGTAATTGCATTAGTTTTGTCAATGCTGTGATCTACTCCATTTAGAGTCTTTTGCGTGGATAAATTGCGGTTTGGGAACTTTCCTGGGGCGATGCAAGGTGTATGCTTATTGTGCCGCCTTCGTGTGCCAGTAGTAACTTATGAATTACGCGTTTTCTTTGCGACACCAGTTCATTAAAACGAATTTGCATGCTGTCATTCATTACACTGTTTCATTTCATTCATAGCAATCAAAAGCTCTTGCCTTAATCAAAATGGCCGTCTGTGGAGTCTTAATATGTGATGTAACTCTGCTACACTTAAATGATGGAATGCAACAGGGACATTTCTCCCACATTTTTTTTAAGTTTGCCTATATGCATATGAAAAGGAGCAGTTCACTGGGAATGAATGGGATTTGGTAACTTGGGACCCCCAGTGGTGACCTCTCTGCCCACTGTTGTTGCTGCTCCTCTCTCTCCACCTGTAGAGTGTCCTAAGGCAAGCTTGCTCCATCACCGCCCCCTCACAACCCACCCCCAGGATGCTGCAGTTTCCTACTTTGTGATAAGCTTTAACTACACACAAATGGGATTTAGGATGGGGATAATCGCTGCATGTTATGAAAAAATGCACTGATAATTATGTTCGTTTTAATCTTATATCTTTTTATATAATGTTTACTTAACGGCTAAAGAAACAGAGAGAACTACTTGATCCTTTGCCATATTTACAATTATGGCAATTTGGATGTGGAGCCAACGTACTTAGCAAAACGAAAAGAATAGTAAAGAATAGTACCGAAGTGCTCCAAAGCTAACCGTTTTGTCTGAGGGACCAGTCAAAACGTGTCTCATTTCTCCTACAGGGTGGCATCTATAGAACCTCCGTCAACCCAAACATATTATGGCATCATTGAATAATCTTTGACATCAAGCAAAGCTATGAAGAAAGAATCCGAGAGGGCTGTGCTGCATTTTATAATATTAAGCCAGGCTATTCATTGAAATGGAGTGTGTGGGAGGGAGTGTATGTGCTGTTATACACGGAGCTTTGAATTAGAAGAGAGGGAAGGGAGAGGAGAGAGGGAGAGATGTCAAGGTTACTGATAAAGCACATCATCAAAGTGTTTATTTAAGATGAGATTTTGTGGATGTCTTCACACAGATTAAACACGGGAAGAGGATGAAAACATGTCTTTTTAAATGTGTTGAAATCCTCTAAAATTTTGAAGCAGGTCCATGGTTTGATGAACGCTATTTTAACATGGCTAGACTAAACTGATGTTGTGGTTCCAATTTCAGTGCTTTGCAAAACAGGTAAATCAAATTTGTGTCACAATTCTTGATTGTGTTCAATAGATTCACAGTTGCTTCAAAAAGTACACATCGAAGGCGATACAGGAAGTGTGTAGGCTGCAGTTCAAATGAATCTGAACCATAAAACAATTGAGTCAGTAATAAAGAGTCAATGCATCTCAGAGCCACAATAACAATAGAGTTGTGCTACTGTCTCCATTCTGTGTTCAATTATACTCTACTAAAATATGTCAGTTTTTCTTTTGGTCTTGAAATGAAAGATTTCTTTGGTAGGAATAAAACAAATCTTCTTGGGTCAGACGCTGCTACCTGTTATCTGCTTTGATGTGCACGGTTTGATATGGTAATTACATTTGCGTTTGGAGTTAACAGCAGGAAATGGACAGATGTGGTTAAGTGAATGGTTGTTGCTCCAGATCTTCACCTCAGCAATGAAGGGTTCATATTCAAAATGGACATTTCAGAAATCCAATTTAGAGTTTTAAGATGTGATAACCTTCACTTGTCGCTAAAGGGAAAATGAGGTGAGCAGATGATCAAAATATCAGTACTATTGTGAATGTTGCTTTGAAAGTACAAGGCAAGCAATAGAGAATAGAACGATAAACAAAAATGTTGTTGAGCCCCGTCTCTGATAAATTGTTGATCCTCCTGCAACTGCAAAGGGAAAGCAAATATGACCGGTTTTCATGTATTTGTAGTTATTTGTTAAGTTGGATAGTACCTAATGTTAACATTTATCACAGATTTGGATCAGTCAGAATCCTGTCTGTAATTAATACACATACACATAATCCAAGGACATTTTACGCACAAGAAACACCTTTTTTATCCCTTGTTTACAATATGATTGCTAGGTAGCTGTTGTGAAATTGTCTCCATGTAGTATTGCTGTGTTCATATAGTCATCGGAAAGTTGGGAAAATGTTTTTCTAAGTTTGAAAAATGCACACGAACGCTTGCACAAGTTGGGAAAAGAACTCGAGAACAAGCCTATTTATAAATTTACTTTGAACATTTGAGCTCTTTGACTAAACGTTACGACATTTAGGGGTTTACTGTCAGCTGTCCATAGCATAAGAGCAATAGATTTTAGCAAGACACATTGGACACTATTGTGTAATTGCTGATGTAACGTTATCTAGCTAAAGTAAAAATGGTGGGATATTTTCCGAAACAAATAAAGTTTCGCTTTTGAGAAGGCTAATCACAACAGATCCCTCTATTTAACGCTGTAAAAAAGCATTGCACAGCCTTGACATGACAACAAGTCTGTGGAGGAAGCTGGTGGAAACCTCATGATACCCGACCCACAGGAAGTAGAAAAGGAAAAGATAGAGGGGCTCATTTGGGCACTTGGCTCCATCTATGTTTATGTTTTATAATGGGACCAGCTTCTGTCCATTTGTTCATTACTTCTAGATCCCTGGCTTGCGCAGGTTCTGAAATTTGATTACGTGTGGCTGCACAGGGATCTTGGGATACCTTTGTCAGAGTAATAAGCAATATCTTTTTCCTCTGTCTCTTATACGATCTGTATATTGTTATAATCTCACAGCCCTGAACGCGACTGACCATCCAAAGTAAACCTTGCCATCCCACAGATAACCTCGCAGACTCTTTAACAAAACCCAGGCTGCTCTTGCTATTGTGATACCCTTTAATACAATGTACAAGCAAAGGACAGAATTGGGATGGATTAGCATTATGGGTGGTCTATACGTCATGATGAAAGTGTCAAGACAACAGTCAAAATCGCGGCGAACGCTCCTAGTTGAACGGCTGTACATTTGGGGGCAGACGCTTTGGACGGGCGTCTAAAATATAAACTCACCAGCAGATGTGCTTTGGACCAGGGTGTTTGAGGCCAAAACAAGGACACTCTGGACACGCCGCAAAAACACTGGATGCCCTGTACGCCCTGTACATGGGTCCACATAGACTTGAAACTGGACGTGTTGGTGTGAACACGCTAAAAGCATACACTGGATTTTGACCCATTGTGACTTGTAAACCTACATGTATAGTTTTCCAAAAGTAAATAGACTTTTGATCATTTCACTTTCCCTGGTTAAATAAAGGTTAAATTATTTTTTTCAGTTTCACATTGAATGGTATCAAGTAGAATATGTCACTGTGATGTTGTATAATCCACTCGTGAGTCCTGGCCACTTAGTTGGCACACACTGCAATGAGACAGAACAGAATCTGGCAGTTGCAAAGTCAGTAAAAAAAAAAGGACAATTCCATTTCCAAATAGACCAGACTGTGCACGTTGTAGTACTGGGTTGTAGTAAGTGTTTCCCACCATCACTTGTCTGAAATGTGCAGGTAACTCAGTGCTTCTGTAGCTATAGCTGCCCTGGGGTAGACGTCAGAAGAGTGGCTGATAATCTCTGACGTTTGCTTCCAACCACCACGTATCACATTCATATGCAGGCATGGTGGGTGAATTGTCTTGTCCATGGACAGAACTGCAGCATGCACTCACCCCGGTTGGAGGTAATGCTGTCTAATATATAGAGAATTGATTAGTTGATTTGAATACACATGCGATGTCTTCACTGCTTATGCTCCTTATTATGTGTGAATGCAACTGAAAAGAATGTCAGTGTTATATCTTACTATCTGCAAAGGACAAACCTTTGAATGATTGCATTTGTGAACAGTCTCTCCAGAACAACCTTTAAATTGCGTTAAAAGTGGCTGTACCCCCCTCCTTTGTCCCGCGTAGCAGCCCTGCCCGTCCTTCTGTCAACGCTCCCATCTTCCACACCTCCCACGGCTCTTCCTCTCTTCTCTCAGTTCTGACGAAGCTGCCTCTCTCCCCTCGTCCTGCTTCCTCTGCTCAGCCAAACCGAACACCAGGACTCCGACTGTCTCACTGTCACCCACTGTCTCATCATTCCGGGCCCCAGCGCGTCACTGCTCCTCCGAAACTTTCTCTTTTTTTGTCATTTTGCTGCTGTCTTTAAACTGTCTATCATGCATTTATTCAATTACAGGGTCTTTACAGCTCAAAAAACATGCAGTCTTCCAGTGCGCAGGGTCGCCTCTCCACAAATCTGACCTGTAATGTGGTCTGGTGGTGTCACATGGTTGTTTCCAGGAAGACACGTGTATTGCAATACTGCTCTGTGCACAGAATTTCAGTTAGCTGTTGTTAATGCTAGCAGATTGTACTACGGCATTCTTCCCGTTTAATTTGTTTCAAAAGGGGGTTCACCAAGTCAGAGTCACAGGAATAAATACTATAATACGACCAGGCAGTGAACAGTGAGTCCTGGATGTCTCTGACAACATGAGAAAGACTTGACAAAACGGGACTACTTCACCAAAGGACGTGTTTGTGCTCAATGCTAACGCTAATGCATAACATTTTAATAGAGCCCATAATATTTTCATGGAGACAAGCAGGTGGTGTCCCATCCTCCAGAGAATCTTTTTAGGGTTTGGTGTCTAGATTCAGTTGGCAACGCATAATTCTAGGGGGCGTGGCTGTGGGGGAAAACTCTCAGTTGAATAGGAAATCCAACAATACATTTCATGGATAATTATGTTTATTTTAACCAACTAATTTAAATCAAGTTACAATGAGTCTTCAGATGTTGACTTGGCATTTCTTCAGAAAAGTAAACGTGGTAGCCTGCATCTGCCGTTTGCTTTCTAGAATAATTTTACGAAATTGGGCTGATGGACAACTTCTACTTCAGGTCTTCGTGTCTGTATTTAGCACAATATAATACATAAACTCAGCGTGTTCTCTTGTAGTTGTTCAACAGTGAGTGAGAGAGCAGCTCTGACACATCAATATTCATGGATTGCTTCCGCCACCGAGGTCGGTTTGTGGGTGTTGCCTCGTTTGCCAACTGTACCTATTTGTTACAGGTAAAGCTCTGAGTATGGGGACGGGAGCGTTGGAGAACAGCAAGTACTTAATTTTCAGGGAAAGGAAAACCTCTGCTGCTGTCACTTTTTTCAATTTATTGCCTACAACGTTTCATCCAACCAGATGAAGGTCAGTCAACCGAAACGTTGTATGCAACAAATTGAAAAAGAGTGATAGAGCTATGTGCAGTGGGCATCTCATGCACTGGTAAAGGATACATTCTAAATCTGATTAAGATCTGGTTCTACTGCATGAATCACCTTTAAATTTTCAACAAAAAATGTACACTACTGTCTAATAAAATAAATCCTTGCTTAAAACCTTATGCACGTTTTCCGCACAAGTTGAACAACCCTAACAAAGACACGTTAAATGGCTGAGAACAGGTGGTAATTGTGACAGCGCACTGACTGCAGGGGGGTTACCAGTGAGGCGACAATGCAGCGGGCTAATTAGCAAGGCCTAATAATGGACATAATTCATTTACACAATAAGACATGGTGGATGTTCAGAAGGCTTTTGGAACCACACAGGGAGTGTGTGAACGTCTGCAGAGGATAAGAAAGAGGAATGTTAATGATGATTTAATATTGAAGTATGTTGTTAATGAAGTGGCAGAAGGACCACAGAATTGCTGCTTGTAATATTGCTTTTATATATATATATGTATATGTGTGTGTGTGTGTGTGTATATATATATATATATGTATATATATATATATATATATACACACACACATACATAAATACATATATATATATATATATATATATATATATATATACACATATACATATATATATATATATATATATATATATATACATATATATATATATATATGTGTATATATATATATATATATATATATATATGTGTATATAATCTAATTTTATGGTCCATTCAGATTTTGTGTGATACTTGATCATCAACCAAGACATTTACATTTTAGCATGTGATCTGAACATCCCCATCAAGCTCACACCGAATAAAGAAAAAAAAAATCTATTTTCATTTTTGTCAATTTTTGCAACCCTACTAATATACTATACCTGCTACATTCAAGAGTGGAAATAAATGGTTCGCATTGGTGGAGCTGTATGATCACAAAGGTTGGCACTTCGGTCTCTCAACTACAGTTGTGTCTAAAGGCAAGACGCCCTGTGCCTTACCTCCAATGTCACATACAACGGTAAATGAGTCAGTGGTTCCTCTTTTGACATTAACTACGTTGAGAGTACCCAATAAAGGAATGACTACCCGTATTATGATTACATTTTTAGAGATTTATTTGAAACTGTTCACTTTTATTGTGCCATATGGAAAAAAAGGGATTATTCTTGTTAATTGACATGTGAGCAAATGTGTATTAAATCCTCATAATAAACAATAGAAATGCTAATCCAAGCAGAAATAAACACAGTGAACATACTGTACAGATGGAGAGAACAACAGCCTCGTTGTCATGTACTGTGTTGTGATTGCTCAGAGTAATTGCCTGTATTGGAGACACTTGTACTGATACAACCACAAGTACTTTTCCCACTGCTGCTGTGCTATTCTATTGTCCTCTTTTCTAAAAGACAGTCAGTGATAGGTGCTGATGGCCGCAGGCTCTACATTGTCATAGTGTTTGAGTAAATTGGCAGAAAGGGATTTTAACCGGCAATCCTGATAATTATCTAGTTGTGACTGATATCTTAAATTAGTGGGCCTCGTCATACATTTTAAACTAAAAAGTTAACTTTTCACTTTTGTAAAAATCTCTACACAAAATACCTTTCAGGAAGGCCTCAGTTTGTTAGGGTAGATCAAATGCGCTTACTGTTCATAGGGATCAGTCTTAGTCCCCTGCTTTTCATCCCATACATCAATAACATCAGTCAAAATACCTCAAAAGCTCATTTAATTTTTTACGCAGATGCTACTGTAATGTACAGCACTGCACACACTCCACTACACATTTAAAACCAAGTTTATGCTTTTCTCAAATTCAAAAACACTCCATTCAAACTTTCTTCAAATTTCCACTTCTCAAGGCGTCCAAATTAAATTAGTAGACTGGTATAAGTATTTAGGTATGACAGTTCACTCTCATTCACTTTTCACATAAAGCAGTTAATCAAGTAATTGAGTTGGGAGTGTTGGACTATGAGACGTGGACTTTGAATGCTTCTGCTCAGAACCTGCTAGACCTTAGAGCTCTGAGGTTCATTACTGGTCTCGATCACTGAGTGGCTCGACTTTTCAACTGTGGGTAAATCACTTTAGTTGAGATGATATTGTGGAATAGTTTTAAAGTATTATTGTCATTAGTATAGTTACTACTATAGAAATTAACAAATTCAGTCAATTACCAATACTGGTATCGAATAACTATGCCGATCTAAAAAAAAAAAGGGTATTGGCTACAAAAGATTGGTTGAACTGATATCCTGGTTGGGCCTATACATTGATAAGTGTAGGACTATTTACTGGCCCTTGTTGGTCCAGAAGATTGGTGCATCCCTATCTACCTTATTCTCAAATCTGAAAATTACTTTTAGAATATTTCGTTTTTTAATCAGTGTTACTAAGACTAAAGTGTATCCAAACATTACCATTGTTGATTGAATGGATTTCTACATTTCTTCTTCCGTTCTCTGGCACCCCCTCCTCCTCTTCACAATCATACTGCACTAACATGAGTCCAAGAACTGTAAATCTTATCTTCACACATGTACGGGAGCCTAGCCCAAATTCCCACATACTGCCTCTCCATCTGTTTCCAAGTAGACCACTTCTCTTACAGTCCTCTCCTGATGAGTAAAGGATACCTCTGCTGTCAGCCGCCATGGCAGATTCAAGGCCAGTATTGACCTGATTTAATGTGGAAATAACTGCCGTCTCTTCTTAGCTGAGTTATGTACATAATCATTGTGGAATTTTAGTTTGCTGTCAGTTTAGGTTCCATTTCCATAGTAAAAACCCTGGTTATATATTGATATTGATCAATATATAACCAGGGCACCTATGGCACACACACACATATATATGTGTGTGTGTGCCATAGGGAAATTCGTACTCAGGATTTGACATATATAATGCCATAGATAGATATAATGGCACGGATGGATGGATGGATAGATGGATAGATGGATAGATAGAGAGCAAGTAATGATACTGAGAAAATGACATCTGAAGGACAAAATTGAACTTTCCTGACTAGATTTATAATGGTCAAATTTGGTAAAACACCACTTGATGACATATATTGAATAGCTCTTATTCTATGATGAAAATTACATTCTCTTGGATATTAAAGGGGTGTTTTTAGTCATCATTCTGGCTTTTCATAATAACTCAAAATGGGGATTGAACCAAAACAAAGTACTTGACTTGTCTACAAATCCTTACTACTAGCCTGTTTTCTAGTACTACTGCATACCATTTGTGATTTCTTTTGAACAAAACATTTATGGACATTAGGGCTGTAATCCTTTAGTCGTTTGATGGATTAATCGGTCAACGGTGTCTTAGTCGACCAACACTTTTATTAGTTGACTAATTACTTTATCTAGATTACAGTAAAAAAATAAAATCTTAAATAAAATAATGAATGATTAAGTGTTATTTATCTTGATTTGAGGATTTGTCTGACTGTCTTTTAAAAAAGGTTTGTCAATGGAACAATAAAATGTCTTGCTTTACTTAAAGAAAAACATAAGAAAAAGAAGAAAAGAAATTGCACTTGAAATTGGAGGGGAAAAAACTGCATTGGCAAATCTTATTTTAAGATGGTAAAAATATACTTAATTAAGATAAATGTTACTTTAAGCCCTTATTAGCACCGTATCATATATAAGATAGTTCAATGGCAATAACAGCAAACATGAGAAGATATGAGTGAGTGAGATATGCTGAAGATTACGGAGCGAAGTTTAATCAAACTACACTGTTTATTAGTACTTTTCTGCATAAATGGTGTTTTAGCATGAATTCTGGTGAAGTTGTTCTTTTGAGTGCAGTTTGGGTCAGAAACATGGACAGACTTCATAGTTTAGATATATTTTGCCACAACCCCTTCTAGTCGACTAATCGGTCGATAGGGCAGGTCTTTAGTCCACCAAGAATTTAGTTTGTCGACCACAGCCCTAATGGACATCTGCTCCACTCATTCTATGCTAGATAAGATGTTTTCTGTCAAGATTACTTATTAAAGATGTGTTGTCAAAATGGTGAGTTTCTAATAATGCATAAGAGATTGAGTGGCCATTACCCAATATGCTGTAGTCACTAAGAGTTGCTCAGAGCTCTGACAAAGGCTAATCGCCAACACGGCAGGAACACGCCACAGGATGTCATTAGAGTTGACTTCATTTTGTTGAATGGAGCTTGGCGTTTTGAGACATAAGACCATTCTAAAACTATTCAGTAAAGATTTTGTGTGTTTTGTGTGTGTGTGTTTTTTAAATATTGATACCTGCTGAAATGAGTTGAGCTTATTTTATCATTGATGATTAATATTTGGGCAGACCTTGTGCAGATTTTGACCAGGACTTAGCTGAAGGAGTAGCCTAATGTGCATTTATTAGGTTGAGGTTCTGAGTGCCGTAGGAAACAGGGGAGAACATACAAACTTTGCTCCACCTATCCTGGGAGTCAGTCCATTTTACAGTGAGACAAGTAGCCGCTGTGCTGCCAAAAATAATTTTGCATGCCATCACCTTTGTATCAGAACCAGCATTAACCTCTTCAGTGACTGAACTAGAGTGCGTCACCTGTTGACAAGAGCTGCAGTTTTGAACTCGGTCATCAAACGTCACAATTTTGTCAATAGCAAATATGTTTTTAATGTGCTCCAGTAAAGCCTCATTTATGCTCTACGTTTCAAACATATACGGTTATGCACAGAGGCCTGTATCCATCCTCTACAACATTGCTCTGTCTGTCAGTTGGTCTGTATGCGGTCCGTCTCCTCAGAGCTTGTGGATGCGGAGCAACAACGCTGTACATGAATGACTGGAGACAATAGAGAAAACAACACAACAGTGGAAGCTCATAGTTAAAATTTAAAAAGTGACTAAAAAAGCTACAAAACAAACAACGCTTCTCTCACATTGTTTCTTCGCTTTTTTCCAGCAAATGAAAAACTGCCACTGGCACCTCCATGTTTGTTTTTATTGTTGCTGTTTTTCTTTTAGCACCCTCTGGTGGTTATAGAACACAATCTTGACATTAGAAACGGTTGGGAGTAAAAAAAATGGAGCGAGGGTAACTATGCTTGGAACAGACAGACGTTTATGTATGAAAATAGAGCCTTAATGAGCCTTAAAAATGAGCTGAAGTAAATCTGGTCAAAATGTGTCATCTTGTCTATAAGGCACCACATTAAATGTAAATTATATTTTATTACTTATCCTGTCTTGGTCATTAAACCCAATTGTTTTAGTGAGACAATGGCACATTCAACTACTTAACTTTGTCAGTGTACAATAAATGACCTCCTTTCTTCCTCAACAGCTGAAGTTTGATCCTGTAATGATGAAGAACATTTATTGCTTTGATAGTTGTTAAGTGCACATCTGGAGGTAGCCACACAGGAGCAGTTATTCACAGGGTTATAGAGGACACAGTACACACAGGCATAAAGATAGTGGAAAAGATGATGGAGTTTTAAAGCATTTTCATGGAAACACTCAAGGACATTCAGATTTCACCTCCTCTCTGCTGTGTTTTAGAGACCATCTGTATTCATGTAATGTCCTGCTTTTCAATTCTATTCCTACACAGACAGACCAACTGCTTTTAAGGATTAACGTGGGACGTGGCTTTTTATCTCTTGACAACTCTTGACAAAACATTTAATGGAATAAAACCGTTGTATTTGTTTGTTTGTTTGTAAACCATGCTTGTTTTAAGTATATAATTCTGCAGTTAATCAAAATCTAATCATGATTACAATTAGTGCCCAAAGTAATTGCAAAATAATGCAAACAAAATTAAATTCTGCTCTGTCCCACAAAAGCTGTGGCTATATCACAAAACAATACTTATAAATGATAACAAGTCTATTCTAAATAATTGTCTATAGTTGAACAGTCCTATAAGTGTTGAACATTGTCATTCCAGGACTCTCTAACTTCTACTTCATGAAGACTGTGATTTCACCAGTAGCATTTTTGCAAACAGATGTAAGAGTGGGGTGTGTAGGAAGTCCCAATTGTTACCCATTGTCTACTACTAACAAACAGTGATGCCAGTTTTGTTTTGAAGAGTTCAGCTGCCGAAACAAACAAATTAGTAGAACAAAAACATGAGCTTTGTGGACTCTTAAAATTAGCACAAAAGGGGAGAAAAGAGACAACAACCAAAGCTTTTTGACAGACTACAAACTGACTTGGATTTTTGAAGCAATAACTGCAATCTCTTAGCGAATTTGAAAGGTTTATTTCTATTTTCTAGCATTTTTACTTCTTTGTGGAGGATTTATTGTTTAGTTAAACAGAAATCAGGAAAATACCTTAATTTGTTTCTTACTGTTCATTTTGTTTTGTCATAAGCTCAATTTGCGTCTAAATTGGAAGCACAATTATTTGAAACAATTGTTTGTATTGTCAAACATTAACCTCTAGATTATACTTTTTTAAAATATTTTTTTTTATTTCTTTGTTATATGTTGTGATTTATTTTTTAAAAGGAAAGTGGGGAAGAGTAAACGTCCTTATGATTCACAATGGAATTTAATCCGATTACAGTTTTCTAATTGACATGAGCCATAATTGTAATCACAATAAACATTCAGTTAAGACCTATTCTGGACATTTACCATTATTGTATCACTGCGTAGCTTGTGTCTTGACAGAGACCAGAGGGTGGACCCACATTGTACTGGTTTGAAAATCATGGCACTGGCTCCCTGTGCATTTTAGAATAGATTTTAAAGGACACATATCATGCTCCTGTGTAAGGCTGTGTGAAAAATTATTATCAATGTTTTCTTGCGGCCAGATCATGATTTTGATAGATCACTATTTGTGTTCATTTTGTATTTTTCTATTGCCCATAATGGAACTGAATTATTTAGGAAAAATCTCTAATTGTGATTAGAGAGCGATTGTGGTTAGATTTGCGATTTATGTTTTAATAATAGGATTCAGTTCAAATTTTGAACACAATTTTGTCGCTTTGTCGTGTTTTGGTCAGGTTCAGTTGTGTTTGTCATATTTAAACAAATCTTTGTCACTTTTAGTCATGTCTTTGTTGTTTTTAGTCACGTTTTGGTGCATTGAGTCGCGCTTGTTGTTTGTGGACACGTTTTGTCGCTTTTGAACACATTTTTTTTCTTTTGGTCACGCTTTTGTTGCTTGTTTCAGAACATGTTTGTACAAATCCAAACTACAGTGTTAGCAGTTTTATTCAAACCAAATCAAGACATTTTGTTCTTTGTGGAAGAAATGATTGCACTTCAAAAATTGCAGCCTCTGCGATTTGCTAATTACATCCATTTAAAATTGCGATTTTGTGTTGATTTGGTTGAATTGTGCAGCCCTAGCCTATAAGATGAATAAAGTAATCTGCTCAGAGACTACAGGGGCTAAACAACAGGCTAAAAAGTGTTTGAACAGACAGCTGCATTAAAGAAAGATGCAGTAAATTCCAATATTACGATTTCACAAACATAGCAGATTGTCACAGGGACGAGCTCACGATTTGAATTTGATCACCATATCGCCAAGCCCTACTACAGAGACTTTTTTGAGCTTTTAACCATGTTCTAACAAAGTTCTGTCATCAAAAACATAACCTGGAGTTTCATTTAACTGCATTCATGCTATTTTTGATTTTAAAAATCCTATCCTCTCCAAGCGTCAAAAACACTTCCTGCTGAACTCCCTCAATTGATGTTTTTTCTGATTTTACACGTCACTTATCCATGAATCCTCTGTTGTTTTACGTTCTTAAATCATTGCCAAACTCGTTCTGAGCATTTCTGCTGTCTAAACACGATAACTACTACTACTAGCTTGATCATCACATGTCACACAGTCCCTTAAAGTGAACAGTAATACACTCGATAAATTCATTTAGTCCAGAGCTTCTCAATTATTTTCTGTTGCGCCCCCCCTAGGAAGTAGAAAACATTTTGCCCCCCCTCAAATCAAGTAACATTTGATAGATTTTTTGGGATTTGGAGGTTAGGGTTCTTGATTGTTCATAGAAAATTTAAGAGCTTTCTGTCTATATCTCTATATAAGCTTCAAAAGCGAAATAGTAATAGCAAAAGTAATGTGCGCTATGCCCCATAGTGCCCAGCCTAAAACGAAAACGTTGTATTACAGTATCCATCTAAAGGTCATATGTGTAATACTCTTCCTCTCTCGTGTCTCTACAGGGGACCAGCCTTGCCAACAGTCGCAGCCCAAAGGAGAACCAGGAAACAGGATTAAAGAGACATCCTGGTCATTGTTCCACTCTGCAGGAGAAAGCCCCTGTTCTGATCCTTGGGAAACCCACTGCGCTACCCTCACTAAACTGCCATCTATCTTCAGTAAGTGTTATTCTCTTGTTTATTATCTATATTTATTAGTATGCACTACAAAAAAAGAAATGGTTGCAACAGGAAACTAAACATACATTGAATCAAGTTTTGAATAAACTACATTTATTTACCAATATCTGAATTATTTGTCAGTATTGTTTGGTTGTCAAAATTAAAAGTAACAAACAATCTATTGATACCTTTCATGTGATTTTATCAACATGCACTGCTCTGCTTTAAGATCTGCTATTGAAATCTGACTTTAATCTGAGCTTTATTTTAACACACTATGACCATAAAGAGCTTATTTAATGTGAACTATAAGAGGTGAGCTCATTTGTGCTGTTAAACGAGACCCTTTGTTTCAAATAACATTTCAGTAACAAGTTAGCATTAATATAAAAATAAATTTTTTGTCATAGTTTTAGTCATCACCACTTTTCTTTTTTTTTTCAAATTAAAAGCAACCATATTTTCAGAATTTAAAATCGTAGTTTATTCTAGTTTAGCTACTGTTTTGTTTTATTGTATTGTGAAAAAAGTTAAAGAAAAGGTCAGTGGTTGGTAAAATGTGACTTTGTGGACTATTCTCCGATGTTGATGTATTAAGTGTGCTTGAATCATCAGCCCTTGCCCTTTTCCTGTCTGGTAAAGTTGTGCACTTTTAGTTGCTATGCTCCGTTGAATCTCAACAAACCGTAGAGATAATCTTGTGGTGAAACTGTGAAGTAAATATTGCGGCGTTGGTTGGATTGAAGTATTTGAGCACAGCAAGGGCACAGTGCCTCAAACACAAGTTCATAAAAGAGGATGTGGTTAGATTTGACAATGAAATGGAATTAAATTTCTTATCATACACACAAGTGGTTATTTAATGATGGTAGAAAAGATTTCAGAAAACCTAATAGTAAAATAAATGTAACAAAATGTGACATGTAGAAAATATATAGAAAAATATGTAGAAAATAATGTGTGTATTTGTCTGTCTATATTACTATTGAAAATACACTGTTACTCTTTGCTGGTTTTAGCCTTTTATGTAATGGAAAGGTATCTCTGAAATATATATGTATTATATAAAAGGATTACATACAGTATGTATTGCATGTTTAGGGGATTAGTAGTAGGGCTCAATCAATATATTTTCAACCGATATGGCTGATATTGGTAAAAACCTTGCTGATATGGCCGATATTCCACCTGAGCATATTACAATAGCTAGTTTTAAAGCTTAGACCAAGTGTACCCAAACTATGAACCAAGGGCCAAATGCAGCCCTAAGACCAATTTTTGTTGGCCCAAATAACCAAAAGTAGTTTTTACTGTACAATATAATATAATATGATATGATAGTGGGGTAACTCATCAAAACTACACCAAATGCAACATTTTGAATAATTCACTTCATTGTCATGTGGTCTGTGGTGCCGATGTTTATCTGTGGAGTAGTTTCTTTGAGTGTGTCTGTGACGATGTGGTAATCTGGCTCACACCAAACTGATATGTGGATCACTGAATTAAATGCTACACAGTTATCAATCTGGACAGTCTCTCGCCGAAAGCCTCATGATGTGTCATGTCATAAGGAACATTTGATGCTGATTAGTTGAAGCGATACAACCACGGAACAATCCAAGAAATCAAACTGTTGTTAAATCCAGTTGAGAGAAAAGCACAGACTTCTTCCCGGTCCTCAAATACACAAAGTGCTTCTATGTGTATGTTTTTCAAAACAAAATAGTCTGTAAATCTGCTAAAATAGGCCAAAGTATGTTTGTTGGTGCCGCCATGTTTGTTTAGCTTTGTCCATTTGACATCCACTCAAACCACAATGCTGAGCTCTGATTGATCCACACAGCGGCTCAAACCCAACAGTGGGACGTGGTCCAGATGGATTCTCAAGACATGGTCAGGTTAACGCTGTAGTGCAGCTGAATGCAAACTGCGCTCTGTTCATTCATGATTCTGACTGAGGTAGCACTGGATTTAAATGAGAATATTGTGGCAATGGACAGCACTCGCACATTGCTGCTGTCAACATATTGGAGTATATAGTAATCTCGCTACGGACAATTGTTTGGAGTCAAGTCCCCAAAAATCCAAATCAGTCGGGCCCTAATTAGTAGTATAATTTCCATGTTGCGATTATTAAATTATGAACAATTGCATTTCTTCATCTTCAAAACAACAGCATTATAGCAAAGTATTACTGCTTTCCTAACATTGTAGCACGTATGTTATATTGTCACAAAGTTAGTTTAAAATACAACACAGTCTTGCTTCTAAAATGGACAAAACTTCCTTTCGAGCTCATTTGATTACACCACAAAATGGTCCATTGTTGTAGAAAGTCACCCGGAACACCCCAAACTACCCCTCTAACGTTTTAACCTGATTTTATATCTCCGGTAAACACACACATTTGTCTCTCAGTTAAATTAAGCTGTCCTCATGCACTTTGCTTCTGGGTTGATCTGCCTCTTAGTGCCAAAGTCAAAATAGATTTGGTATGTTGCTTATAAAACACACTGCTTGCATTTGCTCCATGGAGGTCCTGCAGGGATCCTGAGCCGGCAAACACAAAAATGCGTCTGCATTTAACAATACAACAAATTTATCAAAGGCTACTTGGCTACTTGCAGCTTGTAAAATACCTTCAAGAACTAGAAATATTACGGTGGTTACTTTGCTATTGGTTGTTAGAGTTTTGTAACTTTGTAACTCCATGGTATTTACATCTTAGAAAAGTTGGTTCAGGTCGACTCTTTACTTCTTTATCATTGCAATATGTCTTGAGATCTGATAACTTTCTGGATTTTGCATGAATTGGTAACATTTTGGCTATATCTATGACTTTAAGATTAGTATTGAAAAGTTTACAATTTCAGCACTATTTTCGCTGTTATTTCCTTCTATTGGAGTCTTGTTTTGTACTATTTATAAAAAAGGTATTGTTCTATTTTTATTTTTTATAGCTACAGTTTCTTTACAGAATTGATTTGGCATTTACCACTTTTTAAATTATTCTCTGTAGTTTGTAATCTTAATTGTACTTAAAGGTGCACACATGTAACTTTTCTGTTGAAGGGTCCGCCACCTTTAAAGGACACATATTTTGCTACAGACTTTTTTGAGCTTTTAACCATGTTCTGCCAGTGTTCCGTCATCATACTTGAAGTATCATTCAGTTGCATTCACACTGTTTTGAGGAATGTTCATTAGAATATCCTCCCCCCTCAGAGTGTCAAACATACTTCCTGCAAACTCCTTCTAGCCGGGAGGCATTTTCGGATCATCTATGTCACTTATCTGAGAGTCGTTTGCTGTTTTAAGTCCCAAAATCATCGATTAACTTGTTCTGAGCATTTCTGCCTTGTAGACACGATAACTGCTGCAGCAAATCTGCATCATAACTTCTTTTCACCGCTAACTTCACTAAATTGTATTTTGTGTTGGCGCCATCTGCTGGCTGTATGCACTCAGTAAGTGTAATTTTATAGTGACTGATAACACATGTCATAGAATTTTTACATTTTTTTTTTAACAAGAGATGCCAAATTTAAGGCACTCGACCATGTTTAAAGGCTAGCTGCAATATGGAAAATGCAGAATATTTGTCCTCTAACTTAGCCATCTTGCATTCATTCAATTGCCTTGAAAAACATGCTTTCCTAGTGTGCCTCTCCACAGATCTGACCTGTAACTCTGCCTGATAGTGCCACCAGGGAGATTGAAACATTTAATATCATACCATACAACATTAAAGCAAAACAATAACAATTCTATATAGAGACGGGCAGATGGTAGATACTCCACCACAAAAGTTACGAAGTGCACTTGCACTGCATTTAGCTTCAAAAGTATTGTGACACTTCCCAGCTCCACATCTGGCCCAAAGGCTGCTTTGTGCGTCCTGGCTGCACTAGAAAATGACCTGTCAGGATTTTTCAAATCTTTGCAAGTCTCAGCCTTGTGTGTTTGCTTAGAGTCGAGTTGCTATTGGTTCTAATAGACTTGAGCTGGCCTCAGGATGCCATATGTTTGGTTAAAATGTTGGCCTATCGCCCCCCTCAAAGCTCGCACAATGTATGCAGGAATGTTAGACAAAGTACAGAAATGGGTGAGCTCATCTTCTGGAATCTTTACTAAAGGTGACCAAAATAAAAATTATGTTTGCCTTTTCTCGACTTATAGTTTTTATCTTCACTTGTAAGCCATGTATTTGACTATTCGTTTTACAAAAGCTAACAAAGTGTTGACCCAGCCTTGGCCTTGTTAATGGTTGTTTGGACAAGCGGGGCTGGAAGGGTTCAGGTGTGCACGACCTAGTATCTAACCTCAGCCACGCTTTATGAAAGGATTTCAAAAAAGAAAATGTTTGCTTTCTAGAGTTTGCTTTTGGCGTTGAGTGTAAAAGTTGTCAGTGCTTCTCCTGCCACATAGCAAGGAGGTTGTTCGTTTAATTCCCTAGCACTGCAATTTGCATTTTTTTGTTTTCAGATGCCCACAACAAATTATCATTTTGACTGCAGTTTTAATTAACAAGATAAGCTCTCTACCCAGTATTTTTTATCAGTGCTCACCAAACAGTGAAGCAAATGTATAACGTTATCCAGTTGTCAAAACATTGCAGTCCTTTTTGTTTGAATGAATCGGTGTGACAAATGCACTGCTCCCTGATCCGTGGAGGTAGCAGTGGCGTGTTCTTCTGTGTTGTGAGCTGCGTGCTACTTGCTAATGACATACTGGTTGAGAGCTGTGGTATTTTGTACGATGACCGCAGGCTTGTTTATAATGATGTCCTTGTCTAAAAAGCTTATGTGGTGTAAAGCGGTTTTGGAAAACTGCAGTAAAATACAAAATAGTCAAAGTATATTTCGCAATTTGAATAGAAAGATTCTGGTTTTCATAGTGCTGGCGGCAGTTCAAGGTCTTAACTGGCATTTGTCAGTTCCCTAACCCATAATGACTTACTGAAACAGGGTTGTGGGTGTCTAAAATCGTTGTTCTTTCTTGCTATGCTGCATATTTATATCAATTGTGTAAAATGAACAGGCCTCAACAGCCTCAAAATGTAGGCTGCGCTTATCAAAAAATGACATTGACTATAGAGGATTGACTATGACATGATGTTTGTGTCATCCATAAAATCAATAGACATTGCAATCACATAAGACTAGACTTGATTTTTTGATTTTTGATTTTTTCTTATTTAAAATGTATTAAACTCATTGAAATATACAATGCGATTAATCTGTGCCATTCAACACAAAAAATGGTACACTTTACACTTTATTTCTCAAAAGTTCAAACTCATCACTGCTTCACTGAAAGAGGATTGGCCGTAGACTGATAATTTGCAATTTTAAATGATTGGATCTTGATTTATACAATTATTTCACAGCCCTATATACTTCCCACTTTTGTATGAAGTTTAGTGCTTACTGCTATTGATTAATGAAAGCTCGACTAAAGCTCCACTGCTCTGCCCTGTTTGATCTGTCGCTCTCATTGATTGTGCAGGACTCTGGGGCTCTGGTGTGACTGTAGAGGGACACCACAGGCTGTACCTGTGAACAGTGAGTCTGAGGGCTACGGCAGCGCTACACTGCTTCCTCATACCAGCTCTAATAAGCCAATGTTTCCTAGCAACCACGGCTCTTCCACTTTTGGAAGAACTGCTTAGTAACAAAAACGAGTATCCAAGAAGTAGCTCCATACTGGCATTCAACTGTAGGTTTTAGGAATAAGTATGTATGTCAATGGTATGTCAATTTTACAGCAGGAAAGAATAATCACTTTATACAGTAGTTATGTATGATTTTTTTTTTTTCTGTTTGTTTATTGTAATGCCATGGCACCCAACCCCCCAGCAGAAGAGATACCACTGCAGTATCAATAGAAATCAGAGTCAGAAAAATGTTTTATTGCCATTGTCTGTGAAAAATTTCCCAAACTAGGAATAAGTTTTAGCTGTAGGCGAAACATAAAACAATGAATAATAAGGACCTCCAACTACTCACTGGAATAATTTATCTTCTTTCCCTGTTAAAAATATTTAAATTTTGATGTATTTGTTTATTAACTGGTTCCGAGAGTAAATTCCTGAATTAATGAACTGATAAAGCTTTGGATAGTAGAAAATGAATGTGGACATTCAAAAAAGTTAAACAAACAAAAAAACATTACAAATATATTCCAAATAAGTGTTACTTTATAATGTTTTTAATATGTATGTTTTTTTATGAATGAAACTCTGCATAATCTTGTATTTGTTTGTAAATTCCCTGATTCGCTTACACTTTTTACATCATGCTCCCAGCCCCTCTCTGCATTAGCCTCGTCCTCTCTCCATGTAACTCTGCTGATCTCCATTGTTGTTGTGGTGGATGTGAGCCAGCCCAGCGGGGGTGGAGCAGTTACATAAGGCTACCCAGATCTACCCGTCTGCGGTGTGTGGTTTGGCCCAGGAGGGTGAGAGGTGTGTCAGCCGTTCATGCTCCCTCCACCTGAACTGGTCTGGATCAGGGAACACACTGACTCAAATGTGCTAAAATACAAACAAAATATTCAAGGCTGTTCTCCAATAGTATGTCTAACACCTCTTTTCCACTAAACAGGTGCCGGTTCTGGACCGGTGCCCATTTTTTAACTGGTTCTGCGGTTTTCGACTCAAAAGTCTTGGTACTGAAAACTGGTTTTGACTCAGCACGTCTTAAGAGCTGGGTCAGACATGAGAACTCGCTCTGGTGGAATTTTACATTTACAACATTATACATAAAAGTTACATAGTCGGCACATATTAAAAGTATCCTAAATAATGGAGAAGGCAAAACAAAGCCCGTATTAGCTGAAATACAACAAAAACTGGAGATCAGTTTGTAGAAAAAAACAAAACAATTGTTAACGGTTAGCTTGTAAACAATGCATCACTATGGCAACAGACACTAGCCCTTTTTTGGTGCAAAACCGAGCTGACACATCACAGAAGCAGCACTGACACCAGCCCAGAATCAGCTCTGAACAAGTCCAGGACCAGCACTTGGTGGAAAACGGGCATTTTAGATGATAGCACAATCTGTTAGCCTTAAGCTGGGTGTCCACTGCATGATTTTGATCGTCTGCAATGAAAGATTTTTGTCGTTGCTCAAAATCGTGGTTCATAGATCTCAGAGTGAGACGGGAACAAAGACTAAACTTAGGCTCGCCATACGACCAAAGACGAGCTATGATTGATATTAAACATGTTTGATATTTTGGAACCTTGGTCGCAGAGTGACCCCTCCTGTTGCTGCGCCTACGATCACTCTTTGTTAAAAATATAATCACAAACACACTGCGAAGTGCAGCAGAGGAGCTCCGCTGCAAACAGGACCTATCTTCAACTTTTACAAACACGAAAACACTAGCACTAGCATGTTACGCTAGTCTCCGCTAACGGGTACAATTGCGATTACATTATCACGCGGAGCCTGAGCTTGATATTCAATCTATGCTACACTTGATTGTGTGAGCCATCACACAGTGTGACTGTAGCTATCTTACAACTTTTAATTCATTACGGCTCTAGTGTGACATTCATAAGTCTTGTAAGATGAAAAGAATCATGCAGTGGACACCTGGCTTTAGGGATTAGCCAGATTTTTTATGGTTATCCAATAGTCTTACTGTTGTGACTGACGGTTGCTATTTGTTGATTTCCATATCAAGATTTTAAAGGTGATATATTAGGTATACTCGAGCTTAGTGGTGTTCTGTTTGTTGTATTTTGATTGATTCATGCACGCTTGTGAAATCCTGTATTATCCATGCCTTCAAGTGATATATGGTCAGAAAATGAAAAAGTTTTCACCTACCCCCTAACTCCACCCACTGTTCTGTATTTAATAGCAGTTATTTATACCTATAAGTTCAGACTCGTCTAGTCCTTCTAGTTATGTAGACTTTCAAAAGCAAAATAGTCCGTAAATGTGTTGAAGTACGTCTGTCGACACTGCCCTGTTAGGTTTAAGTCTATTTGACTTCCGCTCAAACCAGAATGCAGCGCTCTGATTGATGGGCCACACAGCGGCCGGTGCTGCCCTACCAGCGGACCACGGCCCAGATGGATCCTCAAGAGTTTGTGAACTCATAAATATTGCAAGAATTCATATGGCAGGACCAGGTTATTTTAAAATATCTGCTGCTTGACATTTTGAAAAGTTTTAGATCAACATTGCGGTCCCTGTGACAAAAATGTAATGTACTGACTTAACTACGTATGCTAGTTTAATAGTAACCACTACTTAAAAAGAAATATTCCTTCTTTAAAATCTGTTGCAAGGCCCACTTATCGAAGTGATGTTCACGTAATTTCACAAATTTACTTGCATTTATTGCATTCATCTAGGGTATAATACATTTTTGTACTTTTTATCATAATTGTGATAAAGTAATGCCACATCTTTAGCTTCACTGTTCTATTTCTCACTCTTGTCTGTTTTAATAAGAGACATCACATGCACTGAGTACAACATACCGAAATTAGCGGTGATAGATTGACAACCACTAATTTGTGTTTTATTTTTCATCTTTCTGCATGGATCAGACATTGACCCCCAATCTCAAAATCCCTCCACACAAATATTGCATTTCCAAGCCAGCTTCTGTTAGTGTTGCCATGGCAGTTGTGTAAGAAAGCTCAGAGTGTAGCGTTAATACAGGGTTGCAAGTGTGGTAATTAGCATCTTTTTTCACACGACTTCACAATGTTTCCTCTGCTGGGTCTTGTCTTCATTTTGATCATAAATGTGTCACAAAAGCTATAGTTTCCGTGAGTACAATACTGCCAAAAATGTTAGTTTGTTGAAAGCAATTAAAACATGTAACTAATGAACTAGTCTTTTTTTTTTTTGTTTACACTCAACATTGCTTTATGGTTTTGGTAGAATCAGGTGTATTGCCCAAGGGATTAGAACCGTCCACCTTCCAGTTTTAGTGTAACTGCTTTACCACCTGAGCCACTGTTACCTGTATCTGAATCAGCTGGTGTTTGAGGAGCTTCAATATAAATATCGTTATAGAGCAGTAGTCGCTCCTTCAGCTGGCATGCGGAGTCCTCTGCAGATCAATTATTTGCAGAATTTAGCATCAATTACATCCACATTGTTGTCCTCGTTTGGGGTAATCCTTGTTTATAACTAGTACTGCATAATTGTGTAGTCCTATATTAGGCCTGACCCCTGGTTTAGACCTGGAATAGTCCTGTTATAAACCTGGTTATACTCGGAAGGCCACTTTTTTTATTTTTACAGACAAGTAAAATATGAATCAGAACCTAACGCTCTTTTTGGGGCAGCCTGTCATTCAACTGACTGCTGCGAATGCTTCCTTATTTAAGTCTTTACGTACCACAAAAGAATAATGAAAATGTACAAATGTGTGATGGTGCACATTGAAACCATTAAAAAGGTGGGAGGGCTACATATCCTTTCTGGGTTAAGAGATTATTTAAAATTGCAACTGGGTTTTTTTCCCCATTATAACCTCCCCTTTATAGACTCATTAGGTATTATTGAAAAGTCAAATTCAAAGTGACAATCTCTGCATGTTTCTCCTTAAATGTTTGTATTTTCTCCCAGACGTCGTTGTTAGGGCGACGCCTGACCCTTGCTTAGTCTCGCTGCAGGTCTGAACTCTAAAGCTTATCCCTGGCCTTTTCCTTGCTCCTCTTGTCTTTGTCATGCCCCTATGGGAGGCTCTGGCACATCTATCAAACTGTCACTGAGCTAGTGTCTACTGCCCGCCCCCCTGCCCATAAACCCGCCCCGACCCATAATCCCCTGCTCTGTGTTCTCACGCCTGTTAAACATGCACTTGTGGAGCTTGATTTGACTCATCACCAATTACCTGCCCCGGGAAGCTAAAGAGGAGTTATTTTGTTAATTTATCTACAACGTTTACTTCAATTTGAAGGAATTGCTATTGATTTTCAAATATTGATATCAACATCAAACATAAAATAAAAAAATATAGAAACTATTGGTTATTGGCCACAAAAGCAAAATACATATTTCTGTTTTTGTACTTTTACTATCCCTGCTTCATGCTGTAGCAAACCACAAATCAACCTGATGAATTATCTTTGGGGAAAAAAGGGGCAATTACTGAAACATAAAAATAAATGTGAAAAAACAAAACACTATAACATCGGACCTATTATCAGAGTAACTGACTGTTCTTATTTACAGTATAAATGCTGTCTTTCACATACGGATGTGAGAAAAGTAAAGATCTCTGGAGGCTCTGATGCTGCAAGACAAGTGCATGTTTATGTCTCCTGGTGTAAAGTGTAAAGATGTTAACTCGCATTTTTATTTGTCATGGTCACACTACCTTGAAATGTTTGTAATGGGGACGGTAGAATTGGTTCACACACCATTCAATGTCAAGTGCTTGGAAATGCTATTGCTACCTAATTGCAAATACTTGGCCCCAGGGCAGCCACTGTTACGGAGTACCAGTCCGATACATCATAATGTGGATAAAATGCTCACCCTCAGAGCACATGGCTAAATATACAAGCCAAACAAAGTTTGTGTTAGCGCTGTTGTCAGGCAGTCTCTGCCGTTCATTTGACCAAATGTGGCAATTTTTTTTTTTATTTGTCTGTCACATTAACTTATGCAATATGACAAAGAAGATTTAGTTTAATTTCCCTCACATTGATCAATTTGAATTGATTTTGTCTTAATAAAAAATCTTTCAATATTAATATCCTGAACATAAACAATACAGATTTAATTATTGCCATTTAAAACAAAAATTTGTCACATTAATTCCTCCAAACCAATTCCAAACCACAAGCTTTGGCTGAGGGTTATTGAAAAAGACCCAAGCTGGAAATGGACAATTAGAAATCAATTAAAAGTTTGATTAATTGCACATTCCTAAACTTTACCTTCATCATTCTGAAAGTTTAAGTTCATAAAGCTGGTCACCTATAGGTGCTCTGTTAGACTCTGGGGATTAAAGTGAATAAAGGATGTCACTGTTATGACGTAAAATTGTGATGATGCTCCTCACAATAATTGTGAGACCAAAACAATAGGGCTGGGCAATTTGGGAGGAAAACATTTTATTGGGATGGTCATATAGGAAATTCTGTGCTTTTCTGCTGATGCAACTCTATCAGAGACACTTTTCTCCACACACTCCTTCTGTTGGTCGGCCTCGGAGCTTTGAGTGAGTGAAGGGTAAATTTAACCAGAGTAAAGTGTGAACTCTCAGAAGCAGCAGATGGCTTTATTTATTTATTGATTGATTGATTTCAGGGACAGTGCATATTAATCCACATTTACATGTAAATATGCCAGAATTAGCCACAAGGCTATTTTTTATCTGTAGTCCCTGGAAAGATGTTAAAAAGTCACCTTATACATGGTAAAAGTACAGTTGTTATTACAACTGTTACTTTAGTTACCCCTAATGGCTGATAAAATTAGTCTAAATGCATGAATTGTAATAGAATAAAATCATAATCTTGGCTGAAATTGGGATGTTTTTTGCCATATTGCCCACCCCCACGAGACAACCCTACTCTATACTGTTAGTATTTAAAGGTCCCATAACATGCAAAATCGACTTTTCAGAGGTTTTATCCTTCCTACAGTGCTATTTGGGCCTCGTATGTTGTGCCCAAAGTGTTTTTTTGATTGATTCCCGCATGTTTTCACTAGAGAACTGTCTTTTCCGTCCCCCTCGGCTGAGCAGGCAGACGGGGGCTCCTCACTAAGATGACGCGGCTTCACCAGGATGACGCGGCGCTCAAGCCACGCCTCCAGGAAGCGCGCAGCCGCAAGAATAAAAACAGCTAATGCTAATGCTACACAGTAATTACACGATGGATACAACAGATAGAAGAGTTAGCTTGTTATTTACCAAACGGCAACGTCCGTCGTTGAGGTACTGCGTCCTCGTCAAACTCCAGGTCAGATCCAGGACGTAGGACTCGGCACGACGCACCGTCATGACGGATAAAATGTTTATTCCCGTGTTTGTGTATCGCTGTCATCGCTGTTTACCGGAGCACACGGCGCATGCGCACCATCTCCGCTCCAGGCTTCGTCGCGGGTTGGGGGGGGCGCACGGGTTGGGAGGGGGAGGCAGCCTGCTCTCTGTTCGGGGGGGTCAGATCTCAGAGTGAGCCGTTTGCTTTTGCAAGAAGGGGGGCCAGTCCAAGAAATGGGTGTTTTTTGGAAACTGTTATGTTATGGATATTGCACAACGCAAAATTTTTATCAACAAAGCCCTTAGAATAGACTGTGTAATGGGCAAAATAGCAGAATATGGGACCTTTAAAGAGCACATATTCTACAGTGACTTTTTTTTTTTAATCCTCCCCCCTCCGATCGTCAAAAACACTCCCTGCTGAATTTCCTGCATCTGGGACATATTTATCCGAGATTCTTCTGCTGTTCTTAAATGATCTGCTAACCACACCGCAATGTTTTTTCAGTGCTAACCTCACTAAATTGAGCACTAGGTATCATCTACTGGTTGGAGGTACTCAGTAAGTGTCATTTCACACAGGCTGATCAATCCTGTTATTTAATGAATAATAAACTTTTTTTCATGTTTCAAAACATGAGATGACAAATTTAAGGTTCTCAAGAGCATGTTTAAAGGCTAATAACAATATGAAAAAGCATTAACCACATGTTCCACTGTAAACATCTGCGGCTCATCAATTTCAAATGACATTGCTTTGTTCTATTAAGTTCAGTATGTTTGTAGATTTACCATTTGGATATTGCATTTCTTAGAAAAATAGTACTATATACTCTCTCTTGCACCAAGTAATTTTCTAAAGCATTTCATTAACTGCTGATTAAAGTTGGCCTGTTAAAATTCCTTGAAACTTCTGACCCATTTGACCCCAAGTAAAAGCACAATTTAGGGTGAAGTTTTTGGACTTCACAGGTTATTCCATGACTACCTCTGCTGAAGTTTATAGTCCACCACACAAAGAGAAGGGGTGCCCAAAGAGGAGAGGGCCATGTTTTTGCTGTCCAGTTTTTGTGGTGTGCCGTTTTATGAGCTCTGTGGTCAGGGATGTGCTACTGGAGATTTATAGCTTTCATTATTAGGGTTATACCACACCATTGGACCTCAGTAGAATTCCCTACCAACACTGGAGCAGCACCAAAACAGATTATTGTCAGAGTTGTATCTTTGTAAACTAGAGTATTACACAGTCTTTAGTGTCTGCTAATATATCCTTTTCAGGAATTTTCCAGAAAGTGGTGTTGGAGCTAAGAGAACGAAATATAAAATATAAGACTGAGAGAAGAGCTAAACATTTACCCTTCTTTTAAAGGATTTTTGGAAGAGACTGGGGAAAGACATGCAGCAAATTTTCAGAGCTGGTTTTGAACTCGCAACGCTGTGGCCTGCTCACATGGCAGATGTGTGCTAATCACTTAAGCACTTAATATGTCACTAGTGCTTGTTTAATAATTATGTAACTGTCCGATCTTGAAGGGGATTCTCAACAATTACAAATGTATTTTCTTACAGAATAAAGCTGTCATGCCGCAGGACATCACACATTCAAAGTTTTTCAGGATATATAATTATTTATTTTGACCTGTAACTTAAACCCTGAACCTAGTGCTTGACCTGGGACTTTAATGACAGATGAACTCCTTTTTTTTTTTTTTTTTTTTTTTTTTTGTGAACTTAGTATACTTCTCTTTATTGCAACTCTTTTTATTAACGGTCCCTGTCAGAAGTTGCAATTCAGTCTAGATTTTTTTTCTAAAGAATAGTGTTTAGTCAAAAATACAACGAAACATACAAGGGCGAATGATACTGGGGAAGGACATGCAGTAAATGTCATGAGCTGGATTCAAACCTATTCCTTATTCTGCCCACACTTCTTCTCAGCTGCCCTGCAGAAGACCGATGGAACCGAGGAACTGATAATCTGGGCTATCAGCTCCTCTAACCGCCACCAATCGCACACAACACAGTCATAAGGCAAGATGGGGGATCCCTTATCTCATTACACGTTGCATAGTTTCTTACAGTCTTTGGCCCTTGCTGTACTGCACCTCCATTGAAGCACAATTGCAACAGTTTGAAAATGTTCTGCACGGACTTCCTTAAAGCGCTTTCAGAGGTGTGTGAATCCCGATGGCTATTTTGTAGACCCACACAGTCTGAGTGCAGTGCTCCTGGCTCGGTGCTAGCTCAATCTGTGATACATTTGATGCTTTTTCCGGTGAAGTCTGGAGCCAGCGAAGTCTTTCAGCTTTTCACGTTGAACTTTTGAACCCGAAACTTCCCTCTCACTCCCTTTCCCTCTCTTTTCTCTTTCTTTTTCTCCTGTCTCTCACTTTCCTTTGCGCTCACTCCTTCCTCCCTTTCGCTCTTCTTTCGCTCTCGCGTTCTCTCGCTCTCTCTCTTTCCTTACCCTCTCCTCTCCACACTTTCTCCCTTCCTTCTCTTTCTCTCTCACAGATATTTTTACGTCTAAATGTACCTCTTTTCCTGTCTATTGCTGTCACACACGTTTGGGCTTTTGCCCTTTGAATACTCAGATGTTCCCCATTTCTCCTTGTCTCCCCTCATGCTCCCCTCACTCCTCCCCCCTCTCACCCCTCTCTCCCCTCGTTGGCTCATTTTTTCCTCACGGTGATTTACAGACTTGGTGCGGATCTGCTACTTTGGACATGCTCCTTGTCCAACACATTTTTCTAATTCTTTCCTCCATTCAAAGCACAGAAGATTCCCAGGCTCTGCTTTGTGATATAACTTGATTTCAGTAGCAGGTGAGACCATATTATCTTGTCAAAATTTTCTAGTCTTGAAAACTCAGTATTTGGCTATATTGTCTTTATTGTTTTATTAATATCCAACTATTTTGTTTTATTTTGCAAACTACATAGCATCCATCTTGCATTTATTCAGTTAGAAGTATTTTTATTGGCAGTAGTACAATACATAATTCTTAACTAGAGTCTGCTTCTGCGTCCGGAGATCCGATAGTCGAGGCCCTGGCCTTTGACTGACGCCCAGATCTCTCTGCACCATGAATAAAAAAACCTTGAAAAACATGCATTCTTACTGTCACCTTTCCATAGAGCTGACCTGTAAATTGTTCTGGTGGCTTCCTTGGAGATAGATGAGATTAATCTCAACAAGGCAACTGCTGTTGTGATTTTAGGTGTTACAAAAATAAATGTAATTGAATTGAACTTAATACTATACTATGGAACATTTCAAGCCGAGCATTAACGTTGTTATTGTGGCAAGCAGAAACGTTGCATAGTACACCATTAAGACTCCACACTTAGTGTTTTCAGATCTCATTTATGTTCTTTAAGAAAAATGCTTAAAATGGAAATGCTGCTCCAAAAACAATAATGTGAAGGCTATGATTACTTATTCCCTTTGGCTTCGGTGTCCGGTGGGCCGTAGGTCATCTATTAGGCTCCACTTTCTTCTGTTCTGCTTTGGCCTCCTCCATGGTGGTTCTACGCCATGTTATTCTGGTTCCCCTGCAGGTTCCACATTACCGCCTGGCAAATGGTGCTGGATGGAAGGCTTCTGCATTGAGAAAGGCTATATGTCTGCTTTAGTTTTGTTTTTTGCAATAATATATTTTTTAATTAGTAGATTCTTTCAAAGACATCTAAATAACTTTTACTTTTCCCTGGGATCTACAAAACTACAGTATGCCTTGCTGCCTTTATTCCCATTGATTAGATTAGCACTGCCATGGTACTCATCCACACAGCAGCATCAGTCTTTGGGGTAAGCCTTCTCTTGGCCAGTCAGATCCCTTTACAAATATCTTGGCCTGACAAAACCCACTGGTCGACACATTTAACATGGGCCTAATCCATGCGGTGCTCCTCAGACAGATTTCATACAGGGGCCGTGCCAGGACTTGGATGCATTCCTGTTTTCTGAATGCTGGATGAGTGTGGGAGAGGAAAACTAAAGCTTACAGTCCAGATGCAAGAATGTTTCAAAGCAGGACAGCACAGATTCATACTATAAAGATGGATTTAGCATGGCACACAAAGTAAGGATTGGTGGCAATGGGACAACCAGCTTACATAGAAAATGTGAAAATGTTTGTTTTGATGCTCTTGGATGGATGTCTATATGAACGGTAGATGATTTAGATCTAACATTTGTAGCCTGGAGAAAACAAACCGATGTACAGAGGATCTCAGACAGGTCGTCCTGCTCTCCACAGCACCTGAGCCGAGTCAAAGAAAGCACGAAGAAATGTGCAGGATATTTTATTTGCGGTGATGCATGGTCTGCCTCAAGAAGTGTTGTCACAATACTAAATTGTCAGATTATATTTTGTTACAAAAGAACACGTGTTTGCTGATGGTGCGTTGGATAGGGGTGTTGCACATGTGTGGTTGCTACCACTGTGGTGTTATGGGTTCAAGTTCAGCTTTCGACATGTGCCTAATGTATGTCTTCTCTTGCTCCCCCAGCCTTTAGGGCAGGAAAATAAAAAATAAATAAATGGTATTTCGACAATAGAATTTGAACATTTCTTTTTATGGTTCTTTCTAAAGTAAAATATAAGCCTGATGGCCACTTAAACTGTGTCTTGATAAAATGAGTGGATACTAGTTTTAGTATTGATTTTATAAAAAAAAAAAAAAAAAAAATGTTTTATTGATAATTTGGCAAATTTGGATCATTCTAATTTCAAAAAGTTCTCTGTTTGAAACAACTGGGTGGTAAAGGGTTACCATAAGCTTATTTACTGCTGCTCTAAATTCTGTAAATTCTGTCTGTGAAATGAAGTCAGCAAACACCACCCATCATGCTCAGTGACCACTGTCCAGCCCGCAGGACCCTTCTATAGATCTTGATCCAGAATCTTCAGAGGTTTAAGTGCCTTGCAGGGAAAATAATTAATAGAGAAAACATCAATGTTTGCTGGTATGGCTGATTGACCTTCTACCACAACAGTTTTCTTAACATAGCTGGATCTTCTTTTAAAATTATGTTGAATTGTATTTCATCGCTGCAAGCTTTTCTTTTCTCAGTCTATTTGCAAAGTATCAAAGCACAGCGTGGTTCAGTTACATAAGGAGTACACAAAAGGTGGCTATTCTCTAAGCAGAATGAACCACGGATTGGTGCGAGACTTTCAACAGTCATTTTAGATGTGTGGTTTGTATGGCAAGGTGTCCTCTTTCAAATGTTATAGAAAGTTTTTTCAAGGCAATTCATTAGCAAGGACCACGCCACAATGAGATGTGCAATACAATGATTATTAATGAAAGGAAGCGGGTGATTCGAAGTAGCTCGAAGTAGCTCGTAGATGATGGCTGGGTGATGAGACTCAGTGTGGGGGCTCCGTCTCAGTGATCTGCCCAGCCGATTCGGGACCCCCCCTTTAGTGAACTGGACGCTGAAAGAGAAAGCATATGACATAGAAGGTGAGGGGGGGTGGGTCGAGAGAATAGCGGCAAACGGTGATTGAGGCATAGGCTGGTATATGAAGGCTTCTGGGAGTTAGAGGTGTGCCCAGGGACGCGATGGGGGCGTGGTCCTGCTCACGAACCTCAGTTAACATATTAACTACATTTCATTAGCAAGGACCACGCCACAATGAGATGTGCAATACAATGATTATTAATGAAAGGAAGCGGGTGATTCGAAGTAGCTCAAGTAGCTCGTAGATGATGGCTGGGTGATGAGACTCAGTGTGGGGCTCCGTCTCGGTGATCTGCCCAGCCGATTCGGGACCCCAAAGAATGAATTATGAAATCGAGGAATGAGCCTGATGGAGATCGCTGATGTCGTGACGTATATAATCACGGTACACATGGGAAGACCAGCACTCAAGGGCTTGTTATTTTATGATCCAGAATGCCTGCTCGAGCTGCAGGGGACGCAGCGCCGATGCGGAAGGAGTGAATCGAATAGTTTCCTGATAGGTCGGAGGAGAGAAGGATCCTGCGGAAGTGTATGGTAAACCAGAATCGAGACGCCCATTTTTCCGTTTTCAGAGAGAAAGAGGGAATCATTAGGAGAGCATTGTAGGCATGATGAGAGGTCACGTATTTGGTTAGTGGTTCGAAAGGGCTGAGGATGGAGTTGAGGCGAAATAAATAGATCAGGAAGGACATCCGTAGCTGATCAGTTTGCTCCTGCGAAGTGTGAATCTGGCGAGTCTTGGCTGTGGGTGACGAAGTCCGATAACTGGGGATGAATAGTTGGATAGAATTTGCTGAGGTTGAAGCGGATTCCGAGCAGCGGAGGACTCCAAAGAAGGCGAGCAGGACCATGCACTCGATGGTTAGATCGAGCATGGGAGAGATGTAGGCAGCACGAAGTGTAAGAATGCAACGTTTGAGAAGGTCGGAGGTGAGGCAGACACTTTGGAGAAGTGCGGGGTTCAGACTTGGGTAACCCTTTTAGTAACAATGGAGCGTGAGCGTGAGACAGTTGCCAGTTTGAATAGGAGGTTAATTCCTGCCAAGTAGGTCTGGATTGAGGTGGTGTGGATGTTACGTGAGGAGTGAGCGAAGGTGATGAAATTGCAGATGGTGAAAACATTGAATGATGTAGCCGGGAGCCGATAAAGCTGAAGGCATGATAGGAAACGATTCTATCTGCGAGATAAGCGAAAAGTGAATGAGGGGCGAGACCGAGAAGGATGGCCTGCCATGATGTTACCGTGAGATCAGCGAGGCCTGGATCTATGGGAAGATCGTGGCTGAAAATGGTGGGACCGGCGTGGAGTTGCCGTCGGAGTTTGGAGCTAAGCTTCTGAACGTTTGTTAATGATGTCGACCACTGCAGTGTTGTCAGAATGTATCGAGATGCACCCTCTGGACCATTCATGACCCCAAAAAGAGCTGCAATAACAATGGGGTAAATCTCAAAGAGAGCTGAACAACCTGGAGCGCGAGGAACTTTAAAGGCCATGTGGAGCGAACCATTGGCCTTGGTAAAGCCCCCGAACCGACTGACGGGGCAGCATCTGTGTAGAGCCGAATGACTTCAGGAGAAGAGGTGAATTTGTCGTAAAAGAATGAAATCCTGTTCCAGGAGTCCAAGAAATGTTTCCGGACATGCATTCGGTTGCAGGGGCGTCAAGGTTCACTCTATCGTGGAGTGAGGGAATAGAAGCAGCTTCCGTGAGGACGCTAGACAGAAAAGGTTTCCCTTGAGGAATGATGCGAATAGCGTAGTTCAGATGACGAGGAGTCGCCTCTTAGTACATCAGTCTGCCAAGCTGAAGGTGGACAAGAGCGGGGAGATACGAAGAACTTCTCAGAAGGGAGGGATGCCTGGAATGAAATGGAATCGAGTGTAATACAGTGTAAAACCAATGCTGAGGTTCTGCGGAACCGAATTCTGGGCAGCGTGCCCGTGCCCGCCGGGGAGGCGGGGGGTATGGAAGGGGGAGGGGGGGACCATGGAAAGCAATGCTGAGGTTCTGTGGAACCCGAATTCTGGGCAGCGTGCCCGTGCCCGCCAGGGAGGCGGGGGGTATGGAAGGGGAGGATATCGGAAAAGCAATGCCGAGGTTCTGCGGAACCCAAATTCTGGGCAGCGTGCCCGCCGGGGAGGCGGGGGGAATATTGAAAAGCAATGCCGAGGTTCTGCGGAACCCGAATTCTGGGCAGCGTGCCCGTGCCCGCCAGGGAGGCGGGGGGTATGGAAGGGGAGGATATCGGAAAAGCAATGCCGAGGTTCTGCGGAACCCAAATTCTGGGCAGCGTGCCCGCCGGGGAGGCGGGGGGAATATTGAAAAGCAATGCCGAGGTTCTGCGGAACCCGAATTCTGGGCAGCGTGCCCGTGCCCACCAGGAGGCGGGGGGTATGGAAGGGGGATATCGGAAAAGCAATGCCGAGGTACTGCGGAACCCAAATTCTGGCAGCGTGCCGCCGGGAGGCGGGGGAATATTGAAAAGCAATGCCGAGGTACTGCGGAACCCAAATTCTGGGCAGCGTGCCCGCCGGGGAGGCGGGGGGAATATTGAAAAGCAATGCCGAGGTTCTGCGGAACCGAATTCTGGGCAGCGTGCCCGTGCCCGCCAGGGAGGCGGGGGGTATGGAAGGGGGGGGGGGATGACGTCAGCGCGCACGCCTGTCGGGGAACCTGGACGTGAAGCGCTGTTGGAGAGCGCGGCAGGAGGCGTTAGATGAATACAACTGAAAAGCCTAGATTTATTATCGTAACGACTGCAGGCTACTTTCATCCTTCTAAGCTCGCTCTGCAGGCTAGCCACGGTCCACACCCGAATGTCGAGCAGAGGCGAAGCCCGGGTGCCGGGAGGCGAAGCCCGGGTGCCGGGAGGCGAAGCCCGGGTGCCGGGAGGCGAAGCCCGGGTGCCGGAGGGCGAAGCCCGGGTGCCGGAGGGCGGCCCGGTGCCGGGAAGCGAGGAGCGGGGGCGCCGAGGGGACGTGCGTGGAGCCGGTTGACGACAAGGGGACGTGCGTGGAGCCGGTTGACGACAAGCCCTGAGACTGATGGGCGACTGGCGGGTGCTCGGAGGGGAGCGTTGATTCGGACGGCCGCGGCGGTGATGCCGACGAGTGGAGGCCCTGGAAGTCGAGGCTCTTGGCGAAGGCGGGATGTCTTCTGCACGGTTCACAGCGTGAACCACGAGCGCAATGCGGGACGGCGGTGGTGGCTGCTCCTCTGGCTACAGAGAAACGTGAAGGAGCAGCTTGGAACATGGTACCTGGAGTACCATGGAGAAAATGGAAAACCACTGCTGAGGTTCTGCGGAGAGGGACAGTGTGACGCTGCAGGACACAGAGGAGGGACAGTGTGACGCTGCAGGACACAAAGGAGGGACAGTGTGATGCTGCAGGACACAGAGGAGGGACAGTGTGACGCTGCAGGACACAGAGGAGGGACAGTGTGACGCTGCAGGACACAGAGGAGGGACAGTGTGACGCTGCAGGACACAGAGGAGGGACAGTGTGACGCTGCAGGACACAGAGGAGGGACAGTGTGACGCTGCAGGACACAGAGGAGGACAGTGTGACGCTGCAGGACACAGAGGAGGGACAGTGTGACGCTGCAGGACACAGAGGAGGGACAGGGTGACGCTGCAGGACACAGAGGAGGGACGGTGTGACGCTGCAGGACACAGAGGAGGGACAGTGTGACGCTGCAGGACACAGAGGAGGACGGTGTGACGCTGCAGGACACAGAGGAGGACGGTGTGACGCTGCAGGACACAGAGGAGGACAGTGTGACGCTGCAGGACACAGAGGAGGGGCAGCGAAATTAGCAGAAAATTGCGGCAATGGCGGGTTAGACTGGCTGGGAATAGGGAGAGAAAGAGAGGAACAATCCACATTAGAACCATTGGATGCCTGTCCAACCTGGCTGAGCGCCGAAAGAACGGATGAGACAACACATTGATATTAGAACTGGAGGGAGCAGACGCGGGCGGTAATACTTCCTGGCTCCCGCTACGGGGAGCTGCAGCACCAGCTTGAAGTTGCGCCGAGGCAGGTGGACGGATGACGTCAGCGTGCACGCCTGTCGGGGAAACCGGACGCGGAGCGCTGTTGGAGAGCGCGGGAGCAGGAGCATGGGATGAATGCAACTGAAAAACCCTAGATTAATGTTGTAACGACCGAAGGCTACTTCATCCTTCTATGCTCGCTCTGCGGGCTAGCCACGGTCCCCACCCGTATGTCGAGCAGCCCGATCCCGGGAGGCGAAGCCCGGTGCCGGAGGCAAGCCCGGGTGCCGGAGGGCGCCGGTGCCGGAGGGCGGCCCGGTGCCAGGCCCGGGTGCCGAACGAGGAGCGGGGCGCCGAGGGGGCGTCGTGGAGCCGGTTGACGACGAGCCCTGATGACGGGCGAGTGGCGGGTGCTCTGAGGGAGCGCTGATTCGGACGGCCGCGGCGGTGCTACCGGCGAGCGGAGGCCCTAGAAGTGAGGCTTGGCGAAGGCGGGATGACTTCTGGGCTGTCTTCTGCCCGGTTCACGGCGTGAACCACGGAGCGCACGGCGGGACGATGATGTTGGCCGCTCCTTTGGCATGCGGAGCACCGGGAAGTGGAGGAGGCCGGAGAAGGGCCAAACAGGTCAGAGTCGGAATCTGAGAGATTAATGTTTAATTCTGCATCCATGATGCTGTCTCCCTATCTCTGTCGAGAGAATAGCGGCAAACGGTGATTGAGGCATAGGCTGGTATATGAAGGCTTCTGGGAGTTAGAGGTGTGCCCAGGGACGCGATGGGGGCGTGGTCCTGCTCACGAACCTCAGTTAACATATTAACTACATTTAGTCAAGGGGCATGCATAATCAACAACAACATTAACTAAAACAGCGGATAATAGAGTATAGAGTAAAAGCGTTGGAAACCGTATCGACTTTACAGATTATTTTAAACATTGCTTGCGAGATGTTGTGGACGTAGTCAGTAGGAAGTGTACCTGATGATTTTAAGATGCAGAGCATCAAAACTATTTGATTAACAGCAAATATTCAACGGGGACAGTCTCCAAGCGTTTAAAAGCCCCAAGGCTTAAAATTCTTCAGCGATGGCTACGTATAGAAAAATGAATGAAAATGAACCCTGCTTGACAGATCGACGCGAAAATATTGGATGGTGGTTTATTCCTGGTGAATGCTGAGGTGAGGCTTCTATGTCCCGTTCTATCTACAGAGCATTGTGTGTGTGCTTCAAGTGGAAAAATCAGTGGGGCCACAGTTGCGTTGCTGGGTAAGAAAGTGTTGTCATTTCTTTCTTTAAAGAATATTATTGGCCAACTCATTGGTTGGAAAATTAACTGTAGAACTTTGAAATTAATTTATTAACATTTTAGATTTAATCATTGTGTTTATCTTAAGGTATATGTCAAAAACAACTAAGTTGTTATAAATACTAGAAAGAATGCAAAAAGTTAACCCTCACATGTTTACATGGTTTTCGTCTTTGCGATGCAGCTTCCCTGTCTGGGAGTGGCATCCACAGACTTGAATGTTCTTGGTGAGCGAGTCTAGTCTAGTCCGCGTGACCAGTTTGCCTCCATGAGTTCCCTTCTTTGTTCCTTTGCATCCAAACACGCAACAAAAGTCGTGGCCTCCCATTATGGATAAGATTAAAAATCGATTCACGTTAAGTAGATCGGTGCCCATATAAAATGTCCCTTCAAATTAACTCTTGCTAAATCTCACGTTCTCAACGGGGACCTGGCATGCGCACTAACAATGCAAAAGTCATTTAATCTATACCCCCAAGAAAGTAAACTGTAAACTACTTTTTAGCTTGTTTTTCATCCTTCAGAAAGCTTGATTTCATAAAGCGAATAAAGAATTTCTTATGGCCTGAATAATAGTTGTGAATAGTTGAAGCTGGCAATGTTTCTTCTCAACACTAAAATTGGATAGAATTGTGACATCCTTACACACAAGTGCAATTGACTCTGTGCACAGAACGTCATTTGGGTGGTTTAGTTTTAAATTGTTATGCATTAGCGTTAGCATTGAGACACAAACTCGTCCCTTTATAAACACACGAGTGGCCTTTGGTGAAGTATTCACTTGTTTGTAAAGTCTTGAACATGTTTCAGAGATGTCCAACACAACTCACTGTTCACTGCACGATCTGTCAGGATTTATTCATTTTAGTGTGACCCATTGAAATGAATTAGGCAGGAAGTATTGAGCTAGCCATTTTAAAAATGAACAGACCAAATGCCACCTTGTGCACAGAGTCAATACCATTGCTTCTGAGCTACTCGTGGACTTTGAGACGAAGCGTCATATAAAATACTTTTATTATTAGTAAACACAGACAAAAATATCATAGGCTTTCCTGGTGGATTAACATTTTATGCCAATCAAGTCCAACTTTGTGCTGAATGTAATTATGCCATGTCTTTAATAGAAAATATGAGGATATCATAATAATAAGCTTGTTTTGGTCAAACAATTTGCATACAACTAATAACTCCCAGCAGTGAAAGAAAATACATTTCTACAAATCTCATCTCAAATTTCCCTTGAATTCTTGGCTTTGTACTGGCTTTTATTTGTCGTCATTTATTATCAGTAGCTGACAGTGGAAATGATACTCTTGTGCCTCCTCCCAGTCGGGCCAAACATCTGGACACTGTTTTATGTCCCGCAACTGGAGCCTCTCCTTGGCCTGAGTGCACTGTACCTCAGCACCACAGTGTGATTTGTGTTGTTGAAACAGCTCCTCGAAATCTGCCAAAATATACATTCCCTGTTAAGCCGGGTGTCCAATTTTTTTTGTCTCTCTAAAATTTATGGACGTCAAACTGCAAGACGTAATGAATTAAAAGTCACATTGTGCGATAAATCACACGATCAGTTGTACGTTTATCTGAGTAAATATCAGGCTCTATGATCCGTGCGGGAAAATCATCGCAGTTGTACTTGTAAGTGGAGGCTAGCGCGACATGCTAGTGGTGTTTTTGCATTTGTAAAAGTTGCTTGATGAAAGTGAAATGAGAAGATAAGGTCCTGTTTAGGGCGGAGCTCCTCTGCTGCACTTTACAGAGCGCTTGTGTGACAAAGATTGATCGTAGACACAGTGACAGGAGGGGTCTCTGCGACCAAGATTCCAAAATATCAAACATGTTTGATATCAATCGTAGATAGTCTTTGGTCTCACTCTGAGATGTACGGTCCAGGATTTTGAGCTATGACTCAAGATTCTTCGATCAAAAATCTTACGTCACAGACGGCAAAAATTGTGCTGTGGACACCCGGCTTTAGACATCTATTGCTGTTGAAAGTATTGCTGTAAAGGAAGGGCGGTAGTGTAGTGGGTTAAGCAACAAACTATATCGGAATGAGATCCTACAGAAATAAGATCTTACAGAAATGTAGGCTACTGTTTTTAAAAGGAAAACAAAACTGAGAATGGCTGATACATATTTGTTTGTTTTCATGATTTTCCTTTTAGTTTGAATTTCACTTAGCCTTGAGTTAGACTGGGTTTTGTCGTTATCTTTAGTATTTTTTTTGTTTGTTTGACTAATACATTAAACTGCATGAAGATATATTGTTTTAAAGGACACATTCTGCTGCAGATAACTTTTTTTTTTTTTTAGCTTTTAACCATGTTGTAACAATGTTCCATCATCAAAAACATACCTGGAGTTGCATTCAGTTGCATTCATGCTGTTTTGAGGAATTTTCATTTGAAAATCCACTCCTCTCCAACCGTCAAAAACATTTCCTGTCCGTGACATTTATTTCAGATCATCTGTGTCACTTATCCGAGAGTCTTCTTCCATTTTAAGTCGTTAAATCATCGCCAGACTCATTTGGACCAATTATGCTGTAAACACGATAACTGCAACTGCTAGCCTGGCGTGTCTTAAAGGGATACTGTAACATAACTAAATTGTGTAAAGCAATAGGCACCATCTACTGGCTGAATTCACTCAGTCCAGTCAGGCCAGACAGCAGAGAAACTCGTTCATTTAGTGCATAATAAAAATGTTTTAGTTTTTATTTCACACCATGAGATGGCAAATTTAAGGTACTCAAGAGCATGTTTAAAGGCTAATAACAATATGAAAAATGCATAATACTTTTCCTTTGATATAACTGAAATGAATATGTCAAAGTATTCAAATTTCACATTATTAGCAATATCACAGTACTTGACAGCCATATCACATATCATCGTAATTTCCAGTATCATGCAGCCCTAATAGTTACAGGTAATTATAAAAACACAACCTTGAATATAATGGCAGAACTAGTGTCATGCTTCAGTAGCCTTAAGCTAGGTCCTGTCTTCAGCGCTACAGTGAAAGTAATGGATCGTTAGCATGTGTCTAACTGTGCTTATGCTGCAGTTTTCTCCCAGACCCTTTCCAGCAGATTAACATGGACGCCCCATTAGCAAGCCTCATTAGGTCCGATGGCGGTTAGCTAAAACAGACAGAGGTTCAAGGTCTTAGTAATGATGTACGCCATCTGACAGGTTCTTAAACAAATGAGGAGTTATCCTAGCAATGACGAGACGACTGGAAACAGAAATATTTCAAAACAGAAAGGCATAACAAAGCCTTTACCAAGAATTGAGTAAGACGTTTGATGAAAATAAGACTTAAAAGCTGACGCAATGTGTAAGCAAAAGGTCCTGTTGCGTTTCAGGTAATGTTCTTTTATGTTACAAAGGACAAAAGTTCTCTCTTCTGTGGTAAAGAGTTCTTGAATATTATATCTAAAAGTACACAGCAAATTATGGCTGTCGGTAGTGTTTAAGTCTACCAAAAATATTTATTATTCACCTTATTATTTGATTTAGTATATGGGACACATCGCAAAACAGCTGAAAGAGGATGCTGGGAGTGAGCAATCTGGAGATGTGGGTGGGAATCATGAGTTTAATTAACCTTTTTATACAGTGTTTCCTTGCACTTTTCTAATAAAAAGTTCTGAGAGATTTTGCCAGTTTCATTCATACTTTTTCGCTTCAGTCGACTAATCAAATGGCAAGACATGTCTTTAGTCGGCTACAGCCTTACTGCAAATATAATCCTTTTAAACTATTCTTCATTCAAGTATTTTTTCACTTGGTTCAGTAGCTTTGACTCGGTGGAATACGTCTATTTGCGCTCTCAAAGCAACATCAAATATTTGTTTTGCTGGTTCAAAACGAGTGAGATGTTTTCCTTAGCCCTTGTTGTATCTTGCAGTAGAACAAAACTGATTTGTCACTTCAATTAAGAGTTAACATTTCTACATAATCTGGTGCTTTTGCTTCTTTTTAAACGGACTAGCTTGATGTCTAACAGCCTCTTGTTAATGTTTTTAGGAACTGACATCACTGACGCTCATGCAATTTGAATGATGTCTACATTATAATTCTGAATTTGTATTGACTTAAAGATTTCCTCCTTGTTCCATCATCGCTGTTATCACTTTCAAATTGGGGATGCACTGTGGGTGAACTTCCCTATTCAGCCATTGCTTCCTGTTGTAGTGAATCTGATTACTGCACAGACTCGAATCCAGTCAATTTAGATGAAGTTGCCCATGCAAACAGATGGATCCTCACTAGCTCCAGTCTTTCACAAAGCAGGCAGAGCTGGCAGCTGTTGCTGCCCCCCCCCCTCCAGAAAGTCCAGCCGGGCTCCGCAAAGAGGAAATGAAGTGTGGTTTAGTTTGGGATGTTCATTTGGAACTGTTGCCGACTGGTTAGTGCTCAACAGATTTGATTTGTATCTCTGGTGCCCTCGTTGTTTGATGATAATGAAGAGAAATACATTGTTTATGAGAGAAAGAAGAGCTTAAAATTTTTCACATTAAGCCAAGACACTACAGGCCGTAACCCTAACTGTTTTTGGTCAGTTTGCTCTCTCAACATATTTTCAACAGCTTTCATGTGGAAACAACAAACTTGTCCAATCTGCTCCAAAAGATGTTTTATTTTCCATTTAATCCATTTCTCAGGGATTGTGTAACTTCAAAGGCTGTTTTCTAACAATGCAATTTTCTCCCCTCAGGACATAAAGATCAGCCTTACTTACATACTTACTTACATACTTACTTATTTACTTACTTACTACAGTCACACTTAATAATCCCATAGGGTTTTTCTAATAATAAAAGTGTGCATGTGATCCATATCGATCGTGATCAGTGTAAGTATTGATGATTGGCCTAAGAGCACCTTAACCAATACTGTACACTTCTTCTGATTTATAAGGTTTTTATTCCCCGATCAACAGATGCACACTATAAAAATGAGATCAGCAGGATTCTTCGGCTTCCAGTAGAATTAAGTCTTTCCAGCAGCAAAATTGGCCTATATCAACCATCTCAGCCTCATTTCATTCATTCCAAAAATACAGCAGCTGAAGCTGAAGTCCGCTTGTTAACATCTTTTTCTTGGTTGCGTCACGGCTTGAAGCCATGAATGCCAGCCATACTGAGGAATCATTCCAGGCAAAGCAATAACCTCCCCAAGGAAATAAACAGGTGACAGACCCTCCACCAGAAGAGTTACATTGTCAAACTTTAACTCAACGTCTTTTGTAGTGAACTATAAAACAGACAAATTGCTTTGGAACTGCATCACCAATTTGTGCTTTGCCTCTGCTCAGTTGTTCTCATGAGCCTGACTGTATCTCTTTTACAGGTCTATCATAGGAGCCTTAATCTGCAAATTATTGTCTTGGACAAGATGAAGTTTACCAGTGAGTATTCTTATTTGTTATGCGTTTGTTGTTGTAATGTTTTTCTTTTTTATTGTCAATGATCTATTAAGTTTTGATCTCTTTAGAGTTCTATTTCGGTATATCCTTTTTTTTTTTTCATTTTGGCGTTGATTTCATATCCCTGATGTTGACGTTTTTATTCCTGTTATGTAACATTTATGTTCATAAGTTGAATTAAAGGGGCATTATGTAGGACAAACACCTGACTTTGAATTGAATTTACGGGTCCAGGACAGGCTTTAGGAGGTTATGCAGGTTATTCCAGGTATGGGTTTGAAATAGGGCTACATCCATTAATTGACTAATTGTGGCTTGTTGATTTTATATATAAGAAGAAAAAAAGAAAAAAAAATCTGGCATATATTTTTTTGAGTATTGTATTTGTTATCTGGACTATATATACTCTAATTTAACATTATTAAATAAAAAGGGTCATCAATAATACAATTTATTCATGAATATTCTCTATCTACAAGCCTTCTGTCAACATATTTCAACCTTTATTTGGTTTGTGTGCGGATAATTTAAATAGTAATTGCTCACCAGTTGACTACTAAAATAATCATTAGTTGCAGCCCTAGTCTGACATAAAACCGTTAAATGCTGACTTAGAATCCTTCATAATGCCTCTTTAATATAGGCTAGCATAAGAAAAAACAGCCGCCAAGCTATTGTATCATAAATAAGTACTCCAAAAATGTATTCAGCACTTGTTCGAAGGATTAATCTAAATTGCCTTCACTTCGGTGTTCCTTTTCAAAACCCACTACACCCGTTGATCCTGCTGCTGTCGGCTGCTCACACGCCGATGTGAAACTTGAAGCGGGTGCTAAAAATGAGCCTTAATCTGCAGCACATAAGAGTGGTGTGTAGGCGGTCCTCATCGGGCTGGAAACAGCATGTTGTGTTCCAATAAATGCTTCTCTCTCTGTCTTTCTCTCTCCCTCTCTTTCTGTATATCTCACCACCTCCTCTAGCCAGCTCCGTCGCTCTCCGCACTCCCACACAGTACATAGACACTCACTTTGTTGGATAGGCCTGTAAGCACCAGAATGAGACGGGAAGATGGAGAGCAGGAATGATGAATAGCAGAGAGATAGAAAACAGACTTACAGACGCAAATGAAAAAGATAATATGGAAAAAAAAAAGAAAAACGAGAAATATACTTTTACTATTTAAACCACTGAGGGACACTGTTGTTGTCAAAAAACTCTAAAGAAATATGCCCAGATTAAGTGATACTAAAACTGGATAAAGGTGTCAGATGTCGAATGGCCACATGGCACTTGTGACAAATAAAAACTTTTTGCTGATTTATGTAGAAACTGACTTTTTTTTTTTTTAAATGGACATAATGCATCATGATATGATATGCATAATATCAACTTTTATGAGCTTTCAACCATGTTACTAATGTGTTCTCATCAGCTTTGTCAAAGTTGGATTTCGATATTGAGTAATCCTGTTTGGACCAATTTATGAGGCTCAAATGCTCCGAAAATTCTTGTTTTCACCTATCCCTTATGCCCACCCTCTGTACTTATTTGCTATTATTTGAAAAATTAAGACTTGTAGTGACACATATAGGGTTCTATATAAAAAAAAAAATCAGTATCGTGATTTACAATGAAAATATATATATATATATATATATATATATATATATATATATATATGACCCATCCTATGAGGCAACCTGTAAGGAGCAGATCTTAAGCTCCGCTTTCATGGTAACCTTAGCTGAAGGAGTGGACATGTTTCACATTATTTGGGGAAATGGAGGTACCCAGAGGAAACCCATCCGGACATGGGGAGAACGTGGAGAGACAATAACAAGGACTACACCAGACCCTCTCACAATCTGCATTTGAAGTAGACACTTTTTTTTGTTAACGTCCGATCTGTGCAGAATAATGAAGCATTTTGTCATATTTCTTGTGCTTTCTAAACTGCCTTTTAATAAGGACGTCCTGCTGACTCGCGGCAGGTGCTCAGCTTGTACTATAATGGAAGGGTCTCATGGTGTGACCCATTCCCAGCTGGACTTCTTTCATTTCCGAGGCTTACAGGCAGATAGACTGATGTAGAAATATATGGTACAGTGACCTATACTAATGCTGGCTCTCTTGACGAAAGTGAGCTCACATGACTATTGTTGTAACACTTACAGATAAAGTGTTACATAACTGTGTATCTTTAATAATTTTATTATTCCAACTATTATTATCCCCATCCCCCCATCAGTTTTAGTGATTTACGTTTGGAAACACTTACATGCTGAGGCTGTATGACTACTGTCTGCTCGGTCCACACACACTGTCCCGATGCAGTTCTCCAACCCTCTCTGTGTGGTGGTGCCTGGTGTCTGCACTTCGCCTCACAAACAGAAAAGTTTGTAATAATAATTCTTAATATCATATTGTCACACAATAGGTTCAGTTCACAGTCTAGAATGTGGTGATGAACACTTGAGGGCAAGAGCCACTTTTTCCTATTGATTGCATTGGACTTTGCGGTAAAATATCTCAAAAGTAAATTCACTAATCTTGACTAACATGATGATTTCTCTTTGTGACTAGAACTATGAACCCATTGTATTACAACAAAAATCGGCATCAACAATATTGACTTAAAGTACTCAATTTCAATGTATTTTTGTAGTACCCAAAAACACAACAGCAGTTGCCTCAATGGGTGAAAAAAAAAAAACCCAAATCATCCATATTAAATATTATTGGCTGATGAAACATTGTGATGTCATGTTAATGCAACCTATTGATTAACCAAAGAATCTAGACATCTCTAGTTGAGTATGACATTCAGAAAGTCTCAAAATTAAATTACACCTCAACATTCAATCACCACAGATTCTATTGGGGGAGCCAGTAGATGAAGGCTGTCTTTAAGTGGACAGTTGAGTTGACGTTCTCTCGCTCTCTGCACCTCCTCTCCTCCCACATGCTTTCTCCTGAAGTACCGACTCTCCATTATCTGTCCCTGCCTCGTCATTCTTACCTACCACAAACTAAGTTGCTCTCCTCCCCCCCGCATTCACACCATAGCCTCATTAGGCCTGTTCTGTGACCCACCTCAGTCCAGCGACATCCCTTCTCCCTCTGTAATTGGCTGCCCCAGCTTAGACATGCCAGGTGAAAGCCCAGGGCAAATTATGAGTGTTTTTTTTTTCTTTTTATAAGTCTAAGAAGTGCAGGTTGAAATGTTGGTGTTAAGGCAGTGGGGTTAATGGATGACAGTCTGATCATGATCTTGCAAAGTAAATAGTTCAACTTTTGTTCCATATCAAATGAGCAACTTCTGGGTCAAAAAGCATAGTTTATTCAAGTTAAGTTTATTTATAAATTGCAATAAGACAAAACCGAGCATGCAAAAACAAGCTAAAATGGAATAATACACGACAAATGTTCCGCTCAGGTTGTGTTAAAAGCCCGTGCAAACAAATGGCATTTCAACAAAGTCTTAAAGATATTCAAAGATTACGCTGTTCAATTGCCATGAGGAAGACCAGAGTCTGGGACCTGCCACAGAGAAACCCCGGTCCCCTCTAGTTTTTAACCGTGATCTCGAGACGTCTCAGATTATGAGGTTTGCTGATCTCAACACTCTACTTGGAACATGGACAGACAGAAGCTCCGAGAGATAAGGAGGAGCCGGCCCATTCAGACATTTAAAACCCATCAGCAAAATCTTAAAATCAATCCTGTAGCTGACAGGGAGCCAGTGCAAAGAGGCCAGCACAGGAGAAATATGCTCATATTTTCTGGTGCCTGTGAGCAAACGAGCAGCAGCATTCTGGACCAACTGCAGGCGGTGGATGGAGGCCTGGTCTAACCCGGAGTACAGGGAGTTGTAGTAGTCTAAGCAGACTAGTAATAATAATAATAGTTATACATTTTTGAAGTTGCAGTTCTACAAGACATTTTGATAAATAAAAATTCAAAATTACAGGAAGTAGTGCTGAGTTCTAAAATGGAATCCCTCCACCTGTGATGTCATCAAAATGTGACGTACAGTGGAAAATAAACAGTTAACACTCAACTGACACATTTTTATGACAGTTTAAATAGGCATTCAACAAAATAAATGTGTAATCAGGTTTTATTATTACTCAAATCATAACTATTGTGTAATTAACATGTTTTTTGGCCCTTGTTTTCAAAATGGTTGCTAGGTAACAGTTGTGGAATTACCTCTTATGCTGCTCATGTTGTGTGTTGTCTAACCTGTCATATAGACTTTAAGAGCAGGTAGACTTGCACATCATCTCCAAAACAGTGAAAAGAAATGTTATGCTTTTTGAAAACTGACCACATGTGAAGCATGTGCAAAGAAAATAAAGGGCCTAAAATGGAACCCTGTGGAACTCCACAGCTAAGCCGGGCCATGTCTGAACTATGGGGCCTAACTGAACAGAGGATGACCTTTCGTCAAGATATGACCTTTTAACGCCACGCCTACAACACACCACACCAACATAGTGCACAAGATGGGAAATCAAAATGTGGTGATCAACAGTATCAAACACAACAGTCAAATCTAAAAGCACAAAACAGTGGAGGAACCAGAATCAACAGTTAAAATATGATAAATAAAAACAGTTAAAAGTGCAGTTTCAGTACTGTGATGTATTTTAAATCCAGACTGAAAGTTTAGTTGTCACACTTCAGGCTCTTTGACACAATTACTTAATTAATATATTGGTATATTCAAAGATGGTTTTGAATGGATGTTGAAGCCATGGAAAGTCTGTCTTCCACAGAAACTCATTCATGTACAGAAAACTTTCTTTATTACTAATTATCTTTTCAATGACTGTATTGTAAATAGGCTAGATTAAATCTGAGCAACATTTACAGTATCTATGAACTGTTTTGTATTGTATGTCACATCACCAGCCAAGACATCTACCTGGCTCTCTGCAGATCTTGTAATTGAGTCATGTTTACTGTGTGTGCCACGTGCTATACTTTCATGCAGTTTTAAATAAACATGCAACATAAAGAATCACAGAGGCAATGAAATAATGATCAAAACTTTTAAAAACATGGATTAACAAGTTTGCTTACAAAAGACCACCCTTCAACCAGTTAAACCTCCAATTTATGAATGAAATGAATATACACATTTTGACCTTCTCGCATACTTTCAAATTCTGCTCAAAAAACAAGTTATAACAGCATTTTAATTACAGCTTGTATTATCGTACAGAGTTTAAAGTTTAGAGACAGCTGCAGAGAGTTGTTTTGCTAATGTTACTAAACACAACACTGGCACTATCGCTGCAATGTTTGGAGGTGTTTTTATTTGTCGCCAGTCTGAGCCACGTCTCAATTTTTCGATTCCTACGCAAGAAATGGGTGAGGAAGTCCCAGCCACAGACGAGACACAACGAGGAGAGAGGCAGGATGAGACACGAGCTGATGGCCGTGCAGCCCCTCCTCCGGAGCCTGTAGTGGAGCCTTTCCCTCTGACTATTTTATGTTACTATTTTGGGACTTTTAAATCAAAGTCAGACCAACCTCTTTATTTTCAGATAGATATGTTTTAAGATATTTTTAATAGTCTTACAGTCACATTTACCTTTATGCAACTTGTTCAACATCCCTGCTGTTATTGCACTTGTGTTGTGGCAACAATACAAACCAATCACTGTGAGTTAAATAAAGTTTTACTATTTTATCTTATGTCTACCTCCTGAAGCCTCGCTCATGTTTCCTTCATGGTTTCCTTCCTTTGACTCCACTGAGCTGTGAGACACCACTTAAAGCGCCTGTACCTAATTTTTTTCATGTAAAATCTAAAGTTAAATCGGTTTTGCTCCAGTACAGATATATTGTATAAGAAACTCTGGAGGTCAGAATCAGACCGATGTGTGATGTCTGCATCTAATTATAGAGCGTTTTATTTTCCACAGCAGAAGGTGTGCTGTTAGCATGCTAATGTTTGTCAGCTTTACTGTGACCGTAAACGCTGCTCTGGAAGTTGAGAAAAGTGTTTAGAAACTCATTGTGCTGTGTTGCTCGAAATGAGAAATACATTTACGGTAGCAGTGCAGCTTAAAATGAGCTATTTCCATTTTTCACGTTTTTAAGATGGTAAAAAACTGCTACAGCACCATCTTTAATATGACACATTTGATTGGCAGCATAGGAGGAAAGGACTTTAGAACAGGAAGAAAGAGAATTGAGACGCGGCCCTGGACTTCCTCAGGGGAAACAGGAAGTGGCCGAGATCTGTTTCCTGATTGCACATGATTGGCTGAAACTGCGTGGTAAAGGCGTGAGTCGTACATACAAGAAAGAACAGGATTTCCTCACTCATTGATCTATGGGGCACCTGCAATACTTTCGGTTTTTCTGCATGTAGTTGTTGGTTTTAGCATTTACCCAGTAATAATGTGTTTTGGACTTTTGAGCGTATATTGAAATGCTTTGAGAAAAATTTTATAATTTTATTGTAACATTTGTTGGTTGAGGTGTGAATGGCATTTCGGATCTCAGTCCCTTAAAAAGTAAATAAATAAATAGAATGAACTAGTATTTCTATTTTTTCAGATGTTGAAATTACATACATAATGATAGTGGCACAGCTGGTTTTATAGGGGTCTTCAGTAATTACTATTTGAATAGTACTCATCAAACCTTGGTTTCAATCAGTGAGAAGGTAAAAGGCGGGGCATGCGACGCATCAGTGTTCACGAGTTTGTTAAATGGCGGGCTATGTCTGGCTCACGCAGGGTCCGGGTTTCAGGAGCAGAACACACTGTGGAGCGAGATGACCGACATCCACAACGAGGTCCAGAGAGTGGCCTTGTACTTAGGTAGACCATGTTATTTTACTATTTTACATATTTGTACCAAAACAAATTTAATTAATTGTATTGAATAAAATTGACAAGAACCTTGTTGGGTTATAAAGTATTTAACTATAAGATATTTTTACATGACAAGTTAGGTATATTTATTTGTCAAATTAGGAAGTTATTTACACATTACTTATTTATTATTTATTCAGAGGACAATAATGGGTTTGACTCCTGAGCGGCATTTCCATTTTTTCCATATTTGTGTGTGAAAAAAATCCAAAACAATTTGAAGTGAAAATCCAGAATCAAGGTAGTTAAGTTACTGTTTTTGTGTTCCTGCCCTTCCTTTGGAGACTGTAAACACAGGTGCTCATTCCTTTGGCGATGCACATGCTTTTGTCATAGAAGCATTCGCCAGCTGTGGCCCTTGACTTTGACAAGAGATCTCCTTGCACACAAAGCCAATTTGATCCACTCATTACATTTACCAAATAACCCTAACCCAAACAACATTCTTTCAAAAATCGACCGACCGACCGACTGACCGACCGGTTTGCCAAAAGCGTGGTTAAGTGTTTGTAGCTATAATTGCTAATAAAAACAGTTGCTAACTTGCGCCCCGTGATCGTCTCTTATCCCCCATTTGCAAAATCGGTTCTTTGACCTTTAGTGTGATAAGACCGGTTCTCTGGAGAAGCAAGACAAAAGTCAGATCAAGAGCATATTCAGATTTACCGCTGCATGTAAATGCTAGTGACTATGACAATTTAATTTTATCTGCATATATTCCCAAACTGTTTTATGCATAGTTGCCTCTCCAGCTACACTGAGCTGCAATTCATATTTTTTTCTAATAATCTATCGTAGTAATCTTTAGCCTCATTATTTTTCATTCTGCTCATCCGTTGGCCCTCTAAACTACTGCGAGCCGCTTTCTCTCTTCACTGCAGTGCTGTTGTTGCCCACGCAGAAACAGACGCCATTTTGGAAAGTCTTGAGCTTCTCCCTGATGACTGTCATGTTATCCCTGGCTTTCCTTTCTTCCATTCATGAAGCTCATGAAGTAACAGTGGTTACTGTGCGTGGTTATAAAAGTATATTGTAATTCCACAGACTGGATAGTGGCTAAACGTACAGTGAGTCATTAAACGCAGGGTTGTCAGTCAATAGCATTACTCAGCTTGGACACATTAGTAACTTTGAGCTGTAGTATTTTATGTGTGGTTATAGGATATTTATAGGATATGAAAGGATTTTGGACACTAATGGTGTGTATTTAAAACACTACAACAGCCAACTGGTTTGTCATTCATACATCGGTGTTCCAACTGTGTATGTGTGTGTGCGTTTGTGTGTGTAATTGTCGTCACATTGTGATGACTAAAATCTGTACACTCACATCACTCACACACTCACAAGCATCAGGTCACCATGAAGTAAATCTCTTAATATTAGATGAATAATAATACACAGGTTATTTATGTTAAGGGTATGGTTTAGGTTAATAGTAGACAAGAGTGACTCTGGTTAAGGTGAGGTTCAGTTTCCAGAAAGAGAACGTAAGTCCATGTAATGTCCCCAAGAAGCTTGGAAACCCAACTGTCAGAATTATGTTAATTTCCAGATGCAGTAAACAAAAGGATGTGATTGTTTGCAATCTGTTTCTCAATATTTCCGTATAGTTATTGCTTTTCTTAGTACTGAGTCGCTGGCAGTACAACATGTCTATTTACCATTTCACAGGATGTGCATGCTTTAAAAATATGCCTAGTTGGAAGAGTTTAAATAGCTTTCAAATGTCAACAAAAAGAAAACTTCTTACAAGCAGATTTTGCCCTGAAGGATGGAGGCCTAAAGGTCCTAGACCTGATTTTGATGACAGAGAAACATGACTCAAATTGATCTGTTCACTGCTTTCTCATTCTTAATTTGAACTAAAATGGAGAAACAACCTTCTGGGTCATCACAGGAAGTTGCTTCCACATGTTTCTCATTAAAACAAGGCGAGGATTGTTATGGGCGGTTGCCTCTAAGGCTATAGTCTTCTAGTCGTTTAGTTGATTAATTGGTTGTGGTGTTGTAGTCGAGTAACATTTTTATTAGTTGACTAATTACTTTATTTCAATTAAAAGTATTTATACAACAAAAACGTGAAAAAGTGAAGTTGGTTAGCTAAAGATCTTGTGACTCATGAGTTTACTCTAATTTACATACCCAGAAATACACTGTTTCCTGGTACTTTTCTGTATAAATTGTTATTTATTTGCATGAACTCCAGTGCAGTTGTGTTTTGTTGGTGCAGTTTGGGTCAGATACAGAGAGATACTACTTAGTTTTTCCTGGCCACATCACATTTTTAGTCGATTAATCGGTCGATAAGGCAGGCAGTTGACCAAATGTTTATTTAGTTGACTACAGCCCTAGTTGCCTCCATATGGTTCTCATCAAGCTACATGCCTTTTATCAAGGCATAGTTAATATCATTCAGTCCTATTTTTCACAAATCAACACACAATTTTTTTGCTATTCATTGTGTGCATTGTGCCATCCAAACTTCACTGTTCTATCTTCCACACATAAAAGTTTGCTTTCATCCTACTTGTTTCTCCTTTACTTTTGTGTTGCTTTTTGATCCATTTGTAGCATACAGATGTGTTGTTGATGTCTTTTCCTCTGTACGCCCTCTCCTCTATCTCTCTGAACCGCTCCAGCCCCCGGCCTCTATGTTAATTACAGCTCACTCTCTCCTCTCTCTTTCTCTCTCTCCTCTTTCTCTGATTCACTCTTCTATTTCCGTCACCCGTTTTGCTGCGACGCTGTGGTATCCGCGTTCTGCAGCACTAGCACCGGTTGGAATGAGGGGATGGGGGCGTACACTGCGATGCCCGGCTCAACAACAAATGGCTGTTTAGCGTCATCTGATTGGCACAGATTAGAGGGGGTTTGAAGCTTGCACTGCGGAGGTGGCACTTGCAGTGGAAAGATCAGACTGGGTTATGGAAGCGCTTTACTGCAGTGAGGTTGTTTTATGTCATGAAAAATTAGAATGCTACAAAACTTAGTCAAAAAAAAAATCTTCCTGAGAGGTTTAAAAAAAATAAATGTATACCTTACTAGATTCTCAGACAAATATCAATACTGAGGAAAAATTTGATTAAGGTTATAGTTTTCTGCCATTCCGTTAATCATTCAAGACAGAACAGTACCTACAGGGACCTGCCAAGTTACAGGTCAGATCTGTGTAGAGGCAACTTTTATTTATTTTATAAATTCTAAGTCGATATGTTTAGTGCCACACTATTGAACATTCCCAGCCAAGCAATAACATACCCATGGAGAAATGCAGGTGGTGGCTCCACTCACTGGAAAAGTTATATAGTGCACTTTTTAAATGTCATGAGCTTGACAACATTCCTTCCTGCTCACAATTCTGAATCCACCAACGTGGGCTGTAGTCGACAAAATGTTTTAGACTAAATATGTGTTCTTTGCATCGATTAATCGACTAAAAAGAGTCAGATGTGGTACAGCTAGAAGCTCAAACTGCTATTATCTGACCATGTACACAAACTGTACACAAAACATACTGCACATTTTGATAATAGACAAAATAAACTCACGCTTTCGTCCCAAAACTCCAGCTAGATCACTCATTGTCTTTCTGCTCTAGTCCCTATTAATCCTGAATACTGATAAAATAATTAGCTGATGACAAATATAAGTTTTGGTTGACTAAGAAGTCAATGACCAATTAATTGTCTTACTGTTACTATCAACACACATATTAGGGCTGCAAGATTAATCATTATTGTATTGAAATCACAGTTTGAATGGCAAATTACAAAAGTAATTCCCAATTACAAAAGTTGAAATTTGATATCCTGTATCCTGGTCTTATTATGTAAAAATGCTAACCTCGTAGACATCTGAAATGCATGGGATTCGTTTTGCAGTTAATATTTCATTCTTCTCTCACATGTTGATGCCCAAAGTTATGTATAAAATTAGCTGCATGTTAAATGCATTTTCATCGATCTAACAATAATTGCAGTACGTCTCAATTAAATATTTTTCCAAAATATATTTGCCCCTACTCCATACCTGTCCCTTTTCTCTTTCCGTTCTCGTATATGACTAAAACATCAACATCTGAGGCAGAAAACTGTTTTGCTTTTGTTTCATAAGTTACTGAAACAATGTAATGTATTCAAAACCTCAATAGTGCTACAATCGCAAAATGGTTCCATCAGTTTATTATCATTTTAATTGTCATTATTATTAATTCATTAATTAATTTAATTAATTATTATTTATTTTTTTCCTTTTCTTAGGGAAAGCTTGCCTTTTTGTATACTGTCATTGTATTTTACCAGCTGTATTTATGGTTAGATTGTATGTTTTGTAATGAAAATGTTAAGATTGAAAACTTATTTGAAAAGTGCATTTATTTCTACAGTAAATGTCAGCATGTCCCAGACTGATAGAAACAATAGTCAGTCTGACATTTCACACTGAGTCGAGTTTTCAAATAGTTGTGGTTTCACCTCTGCTCCTGCTCCTCATGAACAGAGGCTGTGGCACTTCAGGACGTGGGTGGGCTGTGGAGGACTTCAGGGCAAACAAGGACAGCTTTTATATCGTCATAATAGGTACACGGATGTATGTGGCACTGCATTGTTAGTTTACCTTTTCACTCTGGGTTTTATTGAATTAACAAGAATAGGTGGTGTGAATGTTTTAGGATTTGATGATGTCATAATTTCAAATGGAGAGCAAGAGCCTATATACTGTACCTCAGGAAATTCAGTTTTTGAAAGAAACATCCAAACTTATCATCCACAAATGTTGACCCTTATTATTTGTTCGGAATTGGCTCCACAAACTATATATTAATATTAATCTTATTTCTGAAAATCTTTTAAGCTGACAACAAACCCTTCCTAATGTTGAATAATGGCTTTACTTTTTAAAGCCATCAACAAACTTTTATATATTGATGAATTCATATAGCAACACATTTTAGTTTTGTTAAAGATATTGCCCCCTTTAATTTTTGCTGACAATTATTTTTTCATTAAATCACACTTTTTCCCCTGCCTTCTGTGCATTGTCACCTCTACAAGAGAAGTAGAATGGTATAGCACAAGTAAGAATGCCATAATGGGGTGCAGATGTTGGTGTAATATGCTTTGTTGTGTAAATGTGTCATGTGTGCTGATTTTGCAATTATTCCCCGTGATAACGTTAGTTTGCCAACATTTTACAGCTGAGAGCTCTGGGAGTAAACCTGTCATCATACTCTGCAGCTCACAGCAGCCTCCACTTTCCCAAAAGCTGTGTGTCTGTTCATGAATAATAGATCCTCTGACACTCTCTGGACTGTTCTCAGTGAGGCCTGTGTGACCCAGATACCACTGTCCACGGAACTCCTCTCCATTCAACTGGAGAGGGGCTTCCTGGACACTATTCTAATGGGTAGTTGTAGGGATTTCTCAGCTGAAACACTATTTAATTGTTGTCTTGCTGTTGTGTCAAAGCAAGGCCCACTATATTTTGATACAATTAAAGGACACGTATTATGTATCTGAACTTAAAACACATATTGTAATGCTGGTTTGTTAATAGGCAAAATAATTACAGTAATAAAAGTGTGAAAAATTGAGTATGCTGGTTAATGTAAAAGAGTTGTTTTGGGTGACTCAGCCATGTAAAAACATAAGCTCCTCTGATCAGACGGACACACTGGCCTTTAATGAAAGTGGGAAGCACACTGCAAACAGAGAAAATGTTTCTGAGTGGGAAGAACTGTTGTGATTAGTAGTAAAATCACACTCTTTAGTCTGTATCTCAAAATGATACAGTTTATTTTAAACACAAGTGGATTTAATCTATGGCTGTACAATGAATGGAATTTAAAGATTCTGTCATTTCTAATTGTCACAAATATTCTTGGGTCTTTTTAAAACAATGTGATTTGGAACAGAGTTCTAACTTTTTGAGGCAATGTTCAGATCCACTCCAGGAATCAAATAATTTTGCATGGCATTAACCTGAAAGCAACAAAATGTTTCAAACCAGTAGAACTTTAGACTAGGTTTTTGAGAACAGCTCGTAATGAAGATGATTTTTCATTTCTGAAGTTGTATCCCTTGAGAGCTTTCATAAAGTTTTTTTTTCAGAGGTGGAATGTATTAAACTCAAATGACTGTGCTATTTTGAAACATTTTGCCATTATTCATTTCATTACTGGTACTGCACTTTAGTCGAAATACACCCGTAGCCTAAAGCTCTGTTGCCTTAGCCTCATAAATTACTATAGGTAACTCATTTTAGTTCCCATGCTTTATGAATAATTCTTTACCAGATTTATAATCTGGAGTCTACACATTTATAATTTAAGTAACCACCCTACATAAAAAAAAGTATTCTTTACTTACTGTAAAATGCAGATTATAAGCCGCTACTTTTTTGATGATTTAAACCCTGCGGCTTATACATCGATGCGGCTAATTTATGTATTTTTCCGGGAACGGCCTCTAGGGGCACTCTCGCAGGAAGCACTAAAGTTCGACAGACCAGAGAGTGCACAGAGGACTACGCTAGTTTGACTTGTTTTGAACACTCAGTTTGCATCATGCGCACACCATCATCACGCAAAACACATGAAGAAATGCGTATGACGCCGCTTTTAAGTTAAAAGTAGGGCTGTCAAAGTTGACGCGTTAACTCATGCGATTAATCATAGGAAATTGACACGGATTAATCACACGGGTTGATTTGACGAAACACGCTCTTTTAGATCACGCAGGAGGCTTTACCTGAGCGAAGGAGGCAGGTCCAGGGGAAGAGCTGTAGTCACGCGGTTCATTTTACACATATAATCCATAAATCCTCACGTTGACGAGCGCAGAAATCTCAGCGGCTGATGTTTACGAGCGTGGAGCAGCGGAGAGCGTTGCGGCACAGAACCAAACCAAACATGCGACGGAGATCACGTGTCGAGCCGCGTGTGCTTCGTGACCAAAACAAAACTCGCGTGTGAGCGTTAAAACAAGTGAAGCGGCCCAAACATGTCATCAAACTGTTACAGAGAGAGCCCTTGTAAAGCCAGACCAACACCAGCTCCATCTGTCTCCATGAATGTCAGTTACCTATGTGTAACTATAGGTCTGTGAGTGTATGAAGGGCCCATTAAACCTATAGTTTGGTCATGTAGCCTAGATTTACCTGAAGCCACAGACTCACAGATGTGTAGAATTTAATTAAGTCTAGACAGGTCTAAATAATGTATTTAGATCTGTGAATTAATAAAATGATTTTATTTTCAGAAGAAAATATACAAAAATACATTTTTGTCATCGTTTGACAGCACTAAATAAAACCCAAATGAAAGTTACATAAATAAATGAATGAAGCCTTAGTCGCGACATTCTGTTTATTAATAGTCTGTTATTTATAGCTCAAGTTGCTGCTTTTATCTGCAGTGAAGACGGAGGAGAGGACACACTGCTGTCAGCTTTTGCAATTTCACACCTGAAGTAGGCAAAAACACTGGAGACGTAGTGAGGATGGGCTCTAACAAACACCCCCTCTCTCTTCCTCCTCTCCCTCTGTCTCTCCCCCATCGCACGGCTTTTTTGAGGGAGGATGAGACCGTTTATTTTTCCACACAATTACCATTTCACTTTGAGACGAGGTGAACTGAAACGCAACACTTTGGGCTGCCTGCTGCCTGGCACTTTTCAAAGAGAATCATGTTTGATTTAATTTTTTTTTTTTTTTTCTCCCCTTTTTTTATGTGTGGCTCTTTTATCTCTTCTGTGTCTTGGACCAACTCAGGCAAGCTAAGCTGCACACAGCTTTTATACATGATTTGGATTCATGATTTGACTTTGATTTTTGATTATATCACAAATTCATCACCACATGCAAGATTTTCTGATTCACTTTTAATCCAATGTAGGTTCAGGTAGCTTTTAGCTGAAAATTGCAGGATATCACAAGCTACTGTATTGTGATAATTTCCTGTGTGCATCCATTCAAAGCTCTCCATTCACAATAAACATCTATTTTTGTCCCACTGTCAAAACTGTGGATGGCTGTGATCACACTGGGCTCTGCCTAAACATGACCGACTTTTTCAATGAAGTCATGAACGGCGTCACTAGCTCATGTCTGAAAACAACTTTTTATAAGCTAATAGTAATGTACTAGCTGAGGTTTAAGTATTAAGTATTTAGACAATCTTCTCTCTACTATTCAGTCTGCAAAACAACAGATCTAAGAGAAAAAAAAAACATTTAGTTTCAATGGGCATGAGAAATATTGACAAAATGGAATAACTTGATTTGGGAAGATCTCGATAACAATATTCAGGTCATCAGGTGCATCAGGAATGTACTTTTTTTTCTTTTTTTTCTTTTTTTTTTAGAACATATTAAACAGATTTACTCATAGACAATACCTCTACAACAACAAATACATAATTATCTATATCAATATTATTTTTTAATATATCTCTCACCTCAAAGTGTCAAAACCCTTTTAATTTACAACACTACTTTGTAGAATATCATGGCTTTGTTTCATGTAACTATTTACCACTGGGACGCTGACGATGTGGACTTGTACAAGACCAGACTTGCCAGGTTTATCTTGTGCTACAGGTGTGTTGTACTAGCACTTGATGTTTCCTTAATAAAGTCTCCTTTTTTTTTTTTTTTTCTTTAATTAGAAGAAACCATAATTCAAAGTCATATAATACCATGAGCTCGTATCTCCTGAACTGTCTGCGCCCTCTCTCACCAGATTGTCTGCATCTCTCGTGGCTTTGTCGCAGTGGCCGTTCTTAGACATTCAGCACATCTCCTCTGTAATTTGGACGATGACTCATGGACCATTGAGGCTGATTTAAAGTCACGCTGTGCCCATAACGTCCACTTGTGCAGCCTCTATGGCAACAGCGAGACTGGAATAACAGCTCCTTCAAGGCCAGTGAAGCAGTGGAGTCACATGCGTAGATTAGGTCATGTGTTCAGGTTGAAAAGGTTCGGAAATGCACAGAGCGGGGCTGCATAATGTATGGCAACATATCACAATATGCTATATCGAGGTTTTAAAAAAATCACATGAAGAAAAAAAAACACATACCAGGTGCCATGTTATGTTTTGTATTTTAAAGGTCCCATAACATGCAAAATCGACTTTTCAGAGGTTTTAACCTTCCTACAGTGCTATTTGGGCCTCAAATGTGTGCCCAAAGTGGTGTTTTGATTGATTCCCGCATGTTTTCGCTAGAGAACTGTCTTTTCCGTCCCCCTCGGGTGAGCAGGCAGACGGGGGCTCCTCACTAAGATGACGCGCTTCCCATGGATGACGCGGTGTTTAAGCCACGCCTCCAGGAAGCGCGCAGCCGCAGAATAAAAACAGCTAATGCTAATGCTACACAGTAATTACACGATGGATACGACAGATCGAAGAGTTAGCTTGTTATTTACCAAACGGCAACGTCCGACGTAGGACTCAGCACGACGCACCGTCAGGACGGATAAAAGGTTTATTCCCGTGTTTGTGTATCGCTGTTTACCGGAGCACACGGCACATGCGCACTATCTCCGCTCTAGGCTTCTTCACGAGTTGGGAGGGGGAGGCGCGCGGGTTGGGAGGGGGAGGCGCGCGGGTTGGGCGGGGGAGGCAGACTGCTCTCTGTTCGGGGGGGTCAGATCTCAGAGTGAGCCGTTTGCTTTTGCAAGGAGGGGGGCCAGTCCAAGAAATGGGTGTTTTTTGGAAACTGTTATGTTATGGATATTACACAAAGCAAAATTTTATCAACAAAGCCCTTAGAATAGACTGTGTAAAGGGCAAAATAGCAGAATATGGGACCTTTAACGCAATCAACAAATTGAGGTATTTTTGTTTCAATTTAAAGATGCTTCAATTTAAAGGTGCAATGTGTAACTTTTCTGGTTGTTTTGCCTAGAACATTCTACCGTTTAACATTATCCATTTATGATAATATATATTGGTATATTTCATTAAATTTGTTTTTATTGCTCAAACACTCATCTTTACTATGAGCAGGGTCTCCTCTCCACAGATCTGGCAAAGCAGTTCCAGTCAAAGCAAAAATATATCCACGGAGACAAGCAGTTGGTGTACAATATAGTTATTGCAATATTTAACATTTATTTAATATCCTGTTTCTAATATAACGCAGTCTAGATTGAGGTAGTTTGAAAACGTACAGAGGAGGGATGCTGAATATTGAGATCTGAAGGTCTACATGAATAGGAGGGTACTAGATTTACATCAGAAACATGAAGCTGGATTTTAACCTTTGCAATGAGAGAGAACAGGCAAGAATAGAAATAGGCCAGAACAAATGGTTATTGCAGCTATTTCTTTTCCAGAACAGCTTGCAACCTTCCAGCAATTCAGAAGCTTGGGTAATCATATAATAATCATGAAATGAGTTGGTTCAAAGTTGTGTAGAAACAGCTGGAAAGGCCAATGATTATAATACACACTATGCAATAAGTGTTTTAATCATCACACGGTTTATTAATTACCATAATATCTAAATTAGAGAAACATTTGTCACTAAGAATCAAGGTCCGGAGGGTAACGCCTGATGTACACCGACTCCGGTCCGGCTCCGGTTCGGGACCCGCGCGGGTCCCGCAAGACTTCGAAAGTGCTGAAAATCAATGCGCGCCCTGTCACACCGACCTGGAGCTCACGTCGCGGGTCCGCAGTCGCGCTGGTCTCCGGAAAGAATCCGCCAAGAAGTCTATTTTGCCGGACGCCGCAGCGGTCTGGTGCGGCTTTCATGTCATTTGACGAGTGCTCGCCAAAACCACGTGAATCTACGTTGCTTTCGTCAAAAACGGACCGCAGTGAACCGGAGCTGGTGTGACAGGCGTCTGCAAGAGACCCGCGCGGGTCCCGGACCGCGACCGGACTGGACTCAGTGTACACTAGGCGTAATACCTAGAAACGAATCAAAACTAAAACTAGTATTGTACTCTTTAAGTGAGTTGTACTGTTATTGTTTTTGTTGAATTAGTTTTGTCAGTTTTTTTTTTAAATCTCACGTTACTCCCTTGTTGAGCCTAGTAACTGAATATTGATTCAAAAATGTGTTTAAAATTTCAATATTTATTCTCAATAAGTGATGAAATTATGTTCAAAAATGGCAAAGTGTAGGATTTACCTGCTATTTTTGACTTCTCGCTGTGCTGCTAATAGGTCCCTCTGCTTACACACCCCAGTGAACGCTCCCAGCCCCTGCTCTGCGTGCTCAGCTGTGGTGATGCTCGGGACTGTATTTACTGCAGGATTTGGCCTCATTTAGACTCGGCTAAAGGTTATCTGCGCCATAATTGGTCTACTCGGCGAGTGGAGGAGCCTGCTGTGTTTCAATCATTTGTACAAACCACTTTTCCACCAATTCACTATCAAAATCTGTGACTATTTTTGGGGTTTCACTGTGATTAAAATAAGAAATTGTGTCATCTTTGGGTGTATTTCTACAAATAGCATTACTATTTTTGGTGGTTAAAAATGATTGATAATAATTTCATTTTTATTGATTTATAGAGGAAATTAAATCTAATACAAATATGATTGCTAACATAATGTAAATGAAAAGTTTAACATGTAAAAAAAAAAGTATACACATTTGTGTACAAGTGAATAAATTAAATGTAGAGCATATGATAGGTTAGGTTTGCGGTTCAGTCCTCGCTCTGAGTAGTGAATGGCCTGTTACATGGTTTTATTTTTCATTTTAACCATAATTCATCCTCTTTCACACTGTACTAATTTTCCTGGCTTCTGTTTTTTATGCTTTTATAGTTGAGAGTGAGCTATGTAAATGGAATTGACAGGTTTCTTCATTGTAGTTATTTGCATTTCTCCACATTGCATTATTTGTTTTCCTTATCTTTGCCGTCTGGCTTGAACACTTGCCTTCAAGAATAATGTAATCACTGCCATATCAAAACAAATGTGTCAGATGGAAACCTCTTTCGAACACGGATCACCCACAAACACCTGGCTGCAGCGCTGAGCCTGGAGAAAAACAAAGCAAGGACTAGATGTATCTAAAAGCCTGCTCTGACCACCTCATGAATAAATAATATAGGCTTGTAGCGTGCCATAGTGGCGATGTTATCGTAAGTGTTTTGTGCATCACCTGGCTCCCCTCAAAAAACAACGTAGGATATCAAGTGTACCGTCTATAATAACAAAACTGTCAAATCTGCATAATGGAATGATTTAAAAAAAAGTATCTCAATCAGGGCATTTATGGGCATGTTTTGTGCACATTTCTACACACCTCTATTCCATTCATTCTGCCATTCTGCCATTCATATCCTGCCTCATTGACAAAATTCACTTAACTTATTTCATCACTAAAACTAGAGTATACTGTATAATGCAAACAAATCAAAATCACAATGAGTTGGCACAGTTATCACATAGCAAAGGCAACAAAGAACAAATAAGCATGTCTTCCGTTAGAGAAACCTGTGCCAGAAGTTCTGAAATGCATGGAATTGTTGTTTATCTGTTTATATTTCAGTCTTGTCTGTAATGTTTAAGCTGCTGGAGTTATTTTCAATGTGCATTCTGAAAATAATCCTACTTTTTAAACACATGTTTAATCACAATTTTACCTACTGTATTGTTCCAATGGTTTATGGTTGTAATTATTTACAATTGTCGACTCTAACTTTCATCAACCTTTTAGTGTTTTTATTTTACATATTTATTTTATCGTATTATTTACATTTTCCTTTTGTGGGACAATTATTTATTTATTTGTTTTTGTTTTACTACTACTTCTAATAAGTTCTCACACAGAAGTCATATGCTCTAAATATGGCAATTTTAAGACACTTTTTATGGCATAAAACCAAATGCATTATACCTGAATTTGAGATCCAGACACCTCTCCCATGCCCACATTACGCTTATTCGTGGATTTAATAGTGACGCCAAATCCAACCTGGTGATTTTAAACAAAGCATCGCTCTCTCTCCTCTCCCACTCTCACTCGTTCAAACTCATCTCCATGGAGACGTGAGCGTGGTCTGAACGAAGGTTGAGCTGCTGGCGACCATTTCACCACTGTGCTTTTCAGGATCTCTTTTGAAATCATACAGCCTTCTAACTATTGTCAAAGTGACATTAATTTTAAGTGTTAAATGGGTTTTCTTTTCTGTTCATCAGATGCAGTGTTAAGATGAGCAGCCTCTGACAAGCACTGACTCAAGTTGATCATCAGCCCCTCAAAGCCTGGTCAAGGTGAAATATTGTTTGTCCAATCAAAGCTCTCCTTTACGGCTTGTTTCTAAATATAATCCTACATTTATAATAAGGGAGGCCGAAATGAACAAAAAATCTTTATTTTTTGGATTGTTTTTTTAGCCTAAATTGGGGTTCATGTATTGCATAAAAATAAATTGACTGTAAAAGTCGCCACAGAAGAGGAGATACCAAGCTTCAAAACTAAATTTTCACTCTTATAGACAATCTATATCCCACCTCTAATTTAGGATTCTACACATTTTTGTCCAAACCATTGTATTTTATTTGTATTTATAAGAAAGAAAATATTTAATTGTATAATCATATTGGAAAATACACAATGAAAAAAGAAATACAAAAGTTAACTCCTCGTGACTTTTTCTGTCTTTGGTTGATAATCTATTGGAATAGGAGAGGTGCACGTTTTGTCAGCCATCATTAATAATAATAATAATAATAATAATAATAATAATAATAATAATAATAATAATGTAATAGTTTCCAATAACCAGCTTGTAATTTGTTTTTGTTTTTCAGCTCCAAATGAGGGCACCCCCTCACTGCATGTTGTGGGAAATATGTTGACCTTATTTTGAAACCCTCCACCCTCGCCCTTTGTCCCTCCTTGGTCCCCCTCCTGTCCCACCACCATGACCAGCCTCAAACGCTCCCAGACGGAGCGCTCGGTTGGGGGCTCAGTGCCGGCCTCCGACGAGTTTTACACACGACGCTTACGCCTTCCCAACGGAGGAGCACCCCCACCTCGCAGCGAGAGCGCCCACATCTCCTCGTCCAACACCGGGACCAACCCTGGAGTACCTAAAATGGGGGTACGGGCTAGGGTTGCTGACTGGCCGCCCAGAAAAGACGGAGGGAGTGGTGGAGTTTGGCATATCACCGTCGAAACCGATTCGCCGAGTTCAACCACAACTTCTTCCTCTGGTTCAGGTAGTGGGGATCGAGAGAGGATTCTGGGAGGAGAGAGGAGCGAGCGATCAGAGAGAGGTGGCGGTAGCGGGGGCAGTAGTGGTAGCGGCGGTGGTGGGAGTGGTGGTGGAGGCGGATCAGCAGTTACAGCCCATACTAACTTATCTGCCAAGTTAGGCCATCTAATCAGCCCACAAGACTCCTCCATGCTACGCAACATCCAAAACACGCTCAAGAACAAGATGCAAAGCAAGGGCAAAGACAACCGCTTCCTGTCTCCGGATGGCTACCTGGGCTCACCACGAAAGGGCATGCGACGAATCAGACAGCGCAGCAACAGCGACATCACCATAAGCGAGTTGGACGGGGATAATGAAGGCTGGTCATTTTCAGGCTGGACACCAATGCATCGTGAATATGGAAGCACGTCATCCATAGACAAACATGGCGTGTCTGGAGAAAGTTTTTTCGACATGCTCAAAGGGTATCAGTCGGCGGAGGCACCCGATCAGAGAAGTCAAGCACCGGAGAGGCTAGCAGAGTTGCTAACAGTGGCACCAATCAAACAAGCTGCCCTAGATCTACCCGATGGACCGCTGATCAAAGGAAGTCCCGCAAGTCGACTGAAAGAAAGAGAGAAGCAGTTGAAAAGAAGGTCTAAATCGGAGGCGGGGAGTGAGTCTATATTTCGTAAACTGCGTAGCGTTAAAGTGGAAGGCGACACATCCAGAGCAGGGTCAGATGTCGAGGATGGTGGTAAAGCGGACGAGAGTGCGCCTCCGCCCAAACCGTGGGTGTGCCAGAAAGGGTTCTCTCATTTTGATGTCCAGTCTTTGCTGTTTGACTTAAACGAAGCCATACAAAGCCGACAGTGCGGGTCCAAACGCAAAAACACCACCACTGGGGCGTCAGCCGCTGCAGCTGCATCTGCCTCAGCCACTTCCTCCCTGTCGTCCAATCAGAGCGGAGCATATGGGTCCCCATGTGGATCGCAGGAGGAGCTCAGTATGAAAGAGGGAACGGGACACGGAACTAACCCAGCATTGGACCCAGGCGACGACAAGAGCAACGAGCTGGTCCTGAGCTGCCCTTGTTTTCGAAATGAGATTGGAGGAGAGGGTGAAAGGAATATAGCACCTGCCAAACAGGTAACTAGCTACCTAGTCTCAAAGTATGGGGTGAATATTCAGTTTGTACTAACACCATATGGCTTCTGTGCTGATTCTGCCATATGTCTAATTTTGTACTCTTTGGGTTTAGTTGTAGTACGTAAACGTTATAAATATGAAAAAAAGAAAAATGATCTCAGTCAGTCACCACTACTTAGAAGATTGAATTCCCTTATAGACATTGCACACTGTCGTGTCTTTGGGTATGACAGTTTACTTAAGTCTGCTGTATGAATTATAACTGTGTGTGTAAATGTGACATTTATTTATTTTAGTTAAAGAAAATGCAATTTGCACCATGCATTGTGCAGCTACTTGAAAATAAAATATACTTTATGATTTTGCTAATACATTTCAATATATATATTATTGAATGAGAACCATAAAGTAACTATCAGGTCCCTATTTTAACATAGACATTGTTGAATGAGAACCATGTGGAAGCAACAGCCTGTGACCATCCCAGCCAGTTTCTGTCATGGTGCAATATTAGAGTAAAAGACTGGACCAAACCACATGTTCATGGTTAAAAGTCTGTCAGCCATTATTAGATAAAAAGTAGTAGATGGTGTGTTCTCATATAGAGGTAATTTGTTAATATTTCATGAACCTAAAGTGAAATACGGTACTAGTTTTACACCTTGGTTCTCTCAGCAGGGCAGCATTGGCAGTGGGGGCAGTGGTAGCAGCTCTTCGGGCAGCACCGAGGAGGGACCCCTGGACTCCACACTTTCCTCCAACTTCACCAACGCTGGCGTGGCTGTGCTGGAGGCCCCCAAGGACGGGCCCGGCCTGCACACTGACCGCTCTAAAAGATACATTGTGGAGCATGTGGACCTGGGAGCCTACTACTACAGGAAGTACTTTTATCTTCGAGGTGAGCAAAGATGCATGTTTTCAAAGAGAAAGTATAGTATAATATTAAACCGATGAATAAATTCAACTGGACAGTACATTTTTTGGTTAGCTACATGCTGTTAACTGCTGTAATTGTTGTAAAAATTATCTCTAACAAACAAAATCTAATCAACATTTATGAGATTATAAGACAACTAGCTTTCACCTTTGATACAATTTGTCTCGAGGATATCTCAACTTAATATCTTCAAATGTTAACCCTGCAATCAAATGCCATTCACCATAAGCCAGCAACAATAAATCTTAGTAATTGTGACTAATCGACTCTTGAAATAATTGCCGACCGTTGTTAATTGTTATTTGCCCAATAAACGGCCTCTTTCATATGTTAAAAGATGTTTCAAATCAAAACAGCAAATGGAAAATATGTATCTTTTTCAATTAATGTGTTAAAAAAGGTAAATAGATCTTAACAGCCATATCATGTTTATTTGTCTTTCTAGAGCACTGGAACTACCTGGGTGTTGATGAAAACTTGGGGCCGGTGGCTGTGAGCCTTCGCAGAGAGAAGCTGGAGGAGCACAAGGAGCACGGGCAGCAGTACAACTACAGGGTCATCTTCAGGACCAGCGAGGTACTCCTGCAGCCACGTGTCAATGAAGCTACTCTTAGGCTATTATGTAACGCAACCTTCATTTACGTGCACACAGCATACATTTATGCTAATCACGTGGGAGTTCACAATGTGTCAATACAGAGTACACGCTGTACTGATGCTACACTGAGCTGTGCGGAGTTGGGTCTGTGTGGGAGGGAAACATATACCACAAGCTCCTCTCCTGGCTCAGCTGATTATGAAAGCTGTATTCATGTAAAGATACTCTTTGAGGTGCTAATAGAACTAAAACAGTGTCTATACAACAGGCGGTGTATGCTAAAGCTAGTATTTTATGGATTAAAGGACATTAATCAAAATTGACTTTTTTAAATCTTTTAGCCATGTTCTAACATTGTTCCGTCATAGAAAACACGCTTGTTTGATGAATCCTGGTTTGAAAATAGTCTCTCCCTCCAACCGTCAAAAACACTCCCTTCTTAATTCCTTAATATGTGACCTTTTTTTTATTATTTACGTTTCACTTATCTGAGAATCTTCTGCTGTTTTAAGTCCTTAAATCATGGCCAGTCTCGTTCTGAGTATTTCTGCTGTCTAATCATGATCATTTCAACTGTGTCACATCTCTGGACTGCTTCATTACAAAGCATTGTGGATATACACATTTGTGTAATTTCCTCTGCAGCCAGTAGGTGACGCTAGGTTAACATGGCATCGGCCAAAGCAGTGATAAAGTTATATTCTTTTTTGTAAATTTTTTTTTTCATTTTTAATTCTAAAACATGAGATGTCAAAGTAAAGATACTCAAGAGCAGGTTTAAAGGCCAATAACAATACAAATAATGTATGATATTTGTCCTTTGACGTTTCCTGTATGTTTGACTGATTCCTGTCATTTTTAAAAATTGGTCAAAGGTTTCAGTCAATTATAATGAATTGTCTAATGACTGTCAAAGTGCTATCAAGAAGTATGTGGCTATGTGTGATCTCCTTCATGTAATGCTGATATTGCACCAGTGAAACTGCAAAAGGTGCAGTATCAGCCAATTAGATGTGCGTGTAGAGTTAAAGGGACGGGTGCAGAGGAGCAAAAGCTAAGCATTCGTCTACCCTCTGAAGCTAAAGCTAAGCTCAGTGGAGTGTGACACTGATGTCAGCGTATACTTGCTGTTTGAGGAGATGGAGCTGGGGTGGCAGTCATTGACAAGAGCGCTAAAGAACAGACCCGGTTCCTTTATCACATCCTACATCTTCTGTATCTTCTGCTCTCATGGCTCAGGGCTCGTCATAATAAGCATAAGAACCTCAGAATGTAATTTTATTGATTGAAAATCTTTTCTAAAATGTTCTCATAGCAGGATTATTCTGTTTGACTTGTGGCAGTTATTTTGAACCGGAAAACCTTTCTGTCAAATGAAAACATTTAGCTTTAATCCATGAGCTACTTATACTGTCTCAATGCATCAGTCCTTGATAGCAAAGAATAGGAAAATGAGGATACATGTTTTATTTATTTTATGTGATTATTCAACATTAAGACAATATTTATTACAATGTTTGAGAAACAAAGTTTCTCTGAACCAAAGAAAAGGATTATGTTCCATCTAGTTTTTACTGCTGCAACATTAGAATCGGTGTAAAGGCACAACAACCTATCATTCAATATATTATAAATATTCATGATGACATTTCAAGAGTTTAACACTAAGGTTACTAATAAACGGCAGAACTTTTCTTCCTCACATCTCCATTAGCCGCAGTCTTTGAATCGGTGTGTAGGTCTAAAATAGTGCTTTCAGTATTTGAGTGGATAAGCTGCAGAAGTGAAGCACACTGTGAGTAATGGTCCCTAAAGATGACGCACGACCGGTCTTCTCTCTTAATTGCTATTTCGAGAGATAGACAAACAGATCTATAGTATTATATTGCATCATGGTTCTTAAAGGGCACTACCGCAAAGAGGCAGCAATAGCTAATGTTATTTTGCACTGTAATGAACTGTGGCTTCAGAAAGTTTTCAGATTGAGACTTTGGTGGGATCTGCAAAACATTTTTTGTTGTTGTTGTAGGAGCTGACATATTTTTTGTATTTTTGTAAAACTTGAAGTTTCAGATTAATGAAACAAAACAAAAAAAATTATGTTTTGTATCTAGCTTCACTATAAAGAATTTTAGCCAGTGTACGTGAACACGCATAAGAAATAAACTTCTTGGTGAATTTGAAAAGGCACTCCACCACTCAGAAATTCCATCTATCTATTAACTGCTGGACAATATTGAGGTCACAATATATGTGCCTTTAATTATTCATACATAACCCCTTCAGTGGCATCTTCAGCAAAACAAAAATAATAACTGCATCTGTGTTTTTTGCTGACAAAGTCAATTTACCACATATTGTTTTGTACACAAGCTGAAGCAAGAGTGGTTTGATAAAATTCTTGAGCGACATTGGGACTTTTGTAATTGACAATGAGCTTATTCTGCAGCTAATTACACTAAGAACCACTGGAGTGGCGACTCAAATGGCAAACAATAAATGCAAGTCTTTTATGACTCATTATGAAATCATTTATGTTCAAAGCTACACGTAAAACGGTTGTTTTTGTTATAGTTATATGTTGATGTAGTCATATTTATGGTTAATATATAAATATTTGTGTAGTCCTTTGACCTAAAACTTGAAATAAGTTCTCTTTCTTTAAAACAATGTTGCAGTTAATTAATTATATGAATGTAGTTATGCGGTTATATGATCCACAAGGAATAAAACATGGAGTTCAAAAATCTAATACAATAAAAACTATTCTTTTACAACAAAATGCAAAACTATAAGCATTCATTTATAATATAGAATAGCAATAATTTTATATGGATCATTAATGCTCTTATCTGACATTCACACAGTTACTTAACTGTTAATGATAAATTAATTAAGTCAAGGAAAGGTCTTGTACAATGTTAATGATTCATTGATTTTTCACAGAGCTTACAATACGTTTTGTGTATTTGAATCTGAATCTGAATATTTTACATCCATTTTCTTTCTTTTAGTTGAATACCTTGCGAGGATCTATTCTGGAAGACGCAATCCCCTCCACGTCTAAGCATGGTCTAGCTCGAGGGCTCCCCCTTAAGGAAGTTTTGGAGTATCTGGTGCCAGAGCTCAACGTGCACTGCCTTCGACTGGCTCTGAACACGCCCAAGGTCACCGATCAGCTCATGAAGCTGGACGAACAGGGGGTAAAGTTTTTAATTAATTGTATGTATGGAATATTGTACTTTGTCTCACCCTTTTCACATTTGAAAGTTAGGATAAGGGCGTCTCATTCTCTTAGCTGAGAACAACAGGGAAAAGTGCATGTCGAAATGACAAATTGGCAGCATGGCTATTGTCAACATGAAGCGAATATAAAGAGGAAACTTAAATGCAATTTAAGTGCTGCATGAGTCCAGGGATAGGCTGTATACTCTAGGATGATTCATTAATACTATGATATTAAGTAATCACTATATAGCAGTACAATAGTTCTCAGCATGATTAAAACATATTTAGACCTGTTTATTATTTAACACATGCATTGTGCACAGTGCCAGAGCAGTCAGAGCTCTTGCCTTCCAATAAGGAGATTGTTGGTTTGAATCCCGGATCAGACAAATATCACACGATCACTCTGGGTGGAGTCTGCATGTTCTTCCCGTGTTAGCGTAGGTTCTCTCCGGGTTCTCCAACTTCCTCCCTGTGGACTGTGCAGGAGGAAAACAGACTGCATAAACTCCTGTCAGGATAACCTCTGAATTTTTATGCTGGTTTCAGAGTGAGAGCTATAGCCTGGCTGGGAAATTATAGCAGTAATAATTGACAGGCTAATTTCATTTGATACTTGTGTTAATTTCTTCACGAATATGAGGTTGTTTATTGTAAACCTGTAGTTTCAAGTTTCTTTTATAGTTTGTATTCTAATTTGCAGAAATGTTCTAATCTTGCTAATCCGTCACCAGGGTTTGTCGGTTAAAAGTCAAATTCAGCAAAACTACATTTTTGTTTAACTTTCCCATTAAACAACCTGTGTCACTATCTCTTTTTGACTTGGACTCTAATAGAACCTGATGGTTATGTTCCTGATGTAATCATCCAGAGCTGAACTCTCTAAATGTCAGCATGCTCATTCTGGAAAATGACGCCTTAGTGATTACTGCAGAGTGCCTATTCTTGAAATGCCATCGTGAGTCCTGTCTAAAATGTCAACATCCTTACTCCAGCTGCAAGAATACATACAGATATTGGAATAACTTATACTTTGTACTAGGGTTGGGCGATATAGTGACAAAAATCGAATGGTGAGCTCGTCCCTGTGACAATCTGCTGTTTTTGTGAAATCGTCGTATCGTGATTCCCTGTTTGTCTCTTTAATGCAGCTGTCTGTTCAAACACACTTTTTCTCCTGTTGTTTAGCCTCTGAAGCCTCTGAGCAGATGACTTTATTTACCTCCTATACGCCAGGGCTGCACAATTAAACCAAATCAAGCAAATCACAAAGGCTGCATTTTTTAAAGTGCAATAATTTCTTCCACAAACAACAAAATATCTTCCAATGATTTGAATAGCTGCTAACACTGTAGTCTGGATTTGTACAAACATGTTCTGAAACAAGCGACGACAGCATGACACAAGCGACAAAAATGCATTCAAAAGCGACAAAAAACGTGCCAACAAACACGACTCAATGCACCAAAACGTGACTAAAAGTGACAAAGAAGTGTTTAAATGTGACAAACACAACTGAACGTGACAAAAAAGTGGCTATAAGCGTCAAAATTGTGTTTAAAAAGTAAATTTGAACAGAATCCTATAATTAAAACATAAATCACAAATCTAATTGCAATCGCACTGGTCAAAAAATCACAATTAGATACTTTTCCTAAATAGTGCAGCTCTATTATAGGCAATAGAAAAATACAAAGTGAACACGAATCGTGATAAAATCGAAATCATGATCTGGCCCCAAGAAAATTGTGGTAATATTTTTTTTGCCATATCGCCCAGGCCTACTTTGTACGCTGTCTCTACCCTCAGTCTGAGTATGACGACTCTTACAACTGGAGCAACAAAAATGGGAACAAATCAAGAGTTTATATAAATGAGAAACAATCACAAAACATTTCACATTTCATATACAGCTGGTAAACTGGCCAGTGCCTGTAGGACAATAAGAGGGAGTCTGAGGCGAGGCCTTTAGAAGATGTGTGATTAGTCTAACAGGGCTTCAAACTGTCATCAGGGCGGTACAGTGTGATGTCACATAGTATTTGAAATTTCAGTGACCACTAAAGGCACCTCACACATTTTTGACACTTTTTGACCAGAAAGCTGCAAAATGACCTAGTTTGCTCTAAAATTCCCCCTTAAAAAGACTAGGAACAGAAGAAAGTGCTATTGAAACATGGATACAATTTAGTAGCACTTTTTATAGTGACTGATAAAAATGGTCAGGTTCAACATGTATAAATGCGTTGAGATGATTGACTCAGATTTGCAGTGTTCTGTATTCCATTTCCCACATGGTGCTGTTTGCCCGTGCTCATGGCCCTGTCCCGTTGTGCTGTGTGCAGCTGAGCTTCCAGAGGAAAGTCGGGGTCATGTACTGCATGGCAGGGCAGAGTGGAGAGGAGGAGATGTACAACAACGAGTCGTCTGGTCCTGCGCTGGAGGAGTTCTTACACCTGCTCGGAGAGAGGGTCCGCCTGAAGGGATTCACCAAGTACAGAGCACAGCTGGACACCAAGAGTATGTACTTCTACTCATCTCAGTTTACTTTTATCCATAACATCTAAGTAGTTTACAAAGTAGACAGTGTTATTAAATTCTAAAGAATTCAGTTGCTGCAATTAGACCTTAATTTAAAAATAAACAAATAAAAAGACATTTTTCATGTGTATCAGACATTGACTATTACTATTATGTCATGTGTGTCAGTTGTTACCAAACTGTGGTTGTGGTCTCACTGATGACAAATACCTATCCAGCAGTTTTTGCAATTGAAAGGTCCTTATTTTTAATCATACTGCTTTTAAGGTTTGGTCCATATTGCTTTTTTCTTTAAGATAAACATCGTACTGTACAAAAACAGCTTGAGTATCTCTACAATCTCATTAAGTGAAGCTCAATATTGTGGACCATGGAAACATTTGATCCACAGTGCAAAGTGGCACATTTGGCTGAACTTTAATGACAATGCCTTGGCTTTAGCTGCCGTCTGTGTTTGTGAAGTCATTTCACAGAAACAAGCCTTTTGTGTTCTCCACTAGTTAAGGCTGGTTTAAAAGGGTTGAATTGCAGCTCTGTCCTCGTTTATTTTAACTTGTCTGCTGTAATGCTAAACCCACACTCAAATCAAATGGCACAGTCGTTAGCGCTCCCTGAGGAACTGGTGTAATGAATTGCTGTAATTGAGCTGGGTTAAGTATGGCCTTTGAAACACCTTTTGACTGCTTTGTTGCCTGAACAGAAGCATCAATAGCCGGCTGCAGCGGAGGAGGAAGCTGTCAGGAGGCTGTGCAGTGGCTCTTCAGAAATACAGCATCTCTGCGTTCACTCAGAGAGGGACACTTGCTCACAATTACAGACAGTTGAATGTGATTTACCAATAAATTACCATCATTAGAAGAAGATTGTGGGCCTGTCACAACAGTAAATATATAGACTTATCGTTCATGAAATGACAGAATGATCATTTTTACGGCTCAATGTTTTTCGTAGATAATTTTTTGCATTAGCAGCGTCTTTTTTCTTGGTTCGTTTGTAGTACATTAACATTTCACCTGATTTAGTTTAAATCATTACTTGATTAATTGATAAAATATTATGAATATCAACACGCTTTTACACATTGTATATTGTGTTTTTTTTTTTTTTTTACTTTACTTTCTTTATCGCAGCTCTATGGCATGTTGATGAGTATGTGTTCATTCGAAAGCGCTTACTGGGATTTGTTTGCTGTAGGGTTTAAATATCAGTAGCATAAAGTTTGTCAAGATTATCGTTTATCATTATGTTTTATGAAGCAATATATTATGACAGGGTTAATAGATTGTTAGTAGAACTGAAAGACAACTCAAGCTCAGTTATTCAGCAATTGCAGGACGCTAAAGTCTGTGATCTCTTAAGAGATCACAATACCTCGTCTCCATAGAGAACATATGAATTGTGTACAAATGTATTTGGAAATGTACAGGAATGTTGCAAAGGTACATCAGTTAAACTTGTCTAATCTTCATTGTAAATCATTTTGTACAATACGGTTCATTTTTCTTTACTAAAGCTCTAAAAGCTAATCTCTGGATGGCCTCAAAACGTGAACATGATTTTTAGAGGTTTGGTGTAAGATATTGATTTAAAAGCAGGCTTAGTGAATTACTCTATAATATGTCTTTAAACTGCTGTAGCTACAAGAATGTCACTCTGTGGTTGTTCCGAGGTTGCAGTCATTTGTTGTTTATTGTGCAATGAAGCTCTCTCTATTGAAACGTTTCTGTGATAGAACAGTCCTGGACGGATTACACCAACCTCTGTATTTGGTTGATGCTTCTGACACTTGCAACTCCTGAAATAAGAATTAGCAAAGGGGTATAATAAATCAATACAAAATGTGTCGTCAACTTCAATAATACACCCAATGATTCTAATTTAGAGTAAGTTATACAGGGGCTACACATTTAAAATCTATAAATAAAATCTTCTTTCCAACAGCCGATTCAACTGGGACCCACTCCATGTACACAACCTACAAGGACTATGAAATTATGTTCCACGTGTCAACTATGCTCCCCTACACACCCAATAATAAACAGCAGGTACCACTTTTATTGATTCCATATTGATTTTGTTCTATGATTCACAGTATACTCACATTAACCTGACTTTTCTTTCATGTTATGGCTTTGCAGTTACTGAGGAAGCGCCACATTGGAAACGACATAGTGACCATCGTGTTCCAGGAACCGGGCGCGCTCCCGTTCACGCCAAAAAACATTCGCTCGCACTTTCAACACGTCTTTGTGGTGGTCCGGGTCCACAGCCCCTGCTCTGAAAACACCTCCTACAGGTAAGAGGCACACACGTGGGTACAACGACTCAACCCTGGGAGACAAGGACAGGCTGCAGTGTGTAGTTTATGAAATGATGAGCATTGGTGCTGAGATCTTGGGAGGTTGATATAACTGCAGTGTAATGATGAGTGCAGAGGATGGCACAACCTCACTTTGGCACAGCAGTTGGCAAGAAGGTCCTTAGTTTGACTCCCGGTGGCGTGGGGTCTTTCTGAGTAGACTTTGTATGCGCTCCAGTTTCCTCTACCACTTAAACTCCCATATAGAAGGCTTCTCTTGGGCCAGCACTCCCTTGAAAATTGAATTTATATTTTGGATTGTGAAGAGGCTGAGGGTTCTGCTGCTGCGGAAGAAAATAACAGAGGAAGGCTAGAAGAGAGAAGTGGAGGGAGAGTGCATTTATCGCAATCATTTTAGAGGTGCTTGGTGAAAAAGCAAAGGTTTCAGGCTGTGTTTAGCTTATATCAACAGGTGCGCTATGCAGCATTTCTGGTGACGGGCCCACTATTTGCATGTCTCCATGGTGATGTTATTGCTTTGCCTGGAATATTCCACAGTACAGCCTTCAACTTTTCTCGTCTCCTTGGAAGCAACCAGGCCAAATTACAGGTCGGAATGATCTCTAAAACTTCCCTGGCATTTCAAAGTAGTTGCACAATTATATAACCCTCATTCTTTTTTATTGCAGTTCAACTAAAACAATATTGTTCCCACAAGAGTCCATCTCTCACCTCCTCTGTACATTCTCACTTTTAGCAGTTGAGTAGGTTCATCGTGTTGAAAGCCTTTCTTGATGCTTGCAAATTATTACCACATTGTCACAAACACATACTATTAAATCTTAGCAAATGCCAGCCTAGGGACATTTTCAAACTAATAATGACTAGTTGTATAGGTGGTTTATTCCTTCTTGTGCTTGTTAGCTGCTTTACTGTCGGGACTGTTGCCTTGTCGATTAGATGAGGGTTTAATTGCCGTCCGGGTACATTGTGTGAGGTCCCTAATTATGCCCCACGAGGCCTCATTACGGGCCATCAATGCACAGAAAGGATTTACTCAACATACTGTGTAAAGAATGCCATTAGCAAATGTGAGTTGTGTGTGCTAGTGTGTAGTCTTTTACAGATGCGGTTTAGGCATGTTTGTGACTGATGTTTCTCAAACTCTGGTTCAGAAGCTTCTTTTGGTGATACTTGGGGTCATGCAGTTCTACAATATTTAACTTAAAATCAATCTGATTTACTTTGTTTTAGAATTAACACTGTTCATAACTGAGACATATTATGTAAAATCATCTTTTATCCAAAACAATATAGATTGATGCATATGTTTGAGTAATCCTGTATTTAAGGCTTGGGTTCTTTTTTCACCTATCCTTTATCTCTGCCCACTGCTCTGCAAAAAAATTCAGACTTTGAGTCATAGGGTTAAAAAGTGTCACTGCTTACTGCGGGGAAATGCCACTATGAAAAGACTGAGCCAATCAGTTCCTCAGTTTTGAACAGGAAGTTTGTATATTGTTTGTTTGTAATATTAAATAGTACAATGTAAAATAAGGAGCAACGTATGATAGTTTATTACAAATTAACCTGGGAACATCATATTATGTGTTCTTTAAGTAATCTTTTTGAATTTGAAACCTAATCTAGACCTGATTTGGCCCCGTTCTAGACCTGGTTGAGCTGCTGCTACTCAGACTATCCAGCTTTGGTATTCAGCATCTAGTAGCACATTTAGCACTTTCATATTATCTTATTATTAGAGACATGTTTTCTATGCTGTTAACATTTATTGATGAGGTGTGACGATGGTGTAATGGGTTAAGCGTTAGCCCATCAGCCAGGTCCACCTGGTGGCACATGTCGCCAGGTGTTGTGGATGATCAGACTTCTCTTGAGTGGGATGTCAGTTGAATGGACAGTACTGAAAGCAAATGTGACGAATTGAAATAGGCAAGATTATTTTTATTTTGTACAATTATATTGTGATCTAAATAATCACAAATTGTCAGTTAACCAAATAATCTTAACAACACGACTAAACACACACCAAAAATCAGATATAATTACTATGTTTTCTGATTATTCTAATTATCAGATTTTTACTGGTCATGTATATCCATTGTGTAATTGTAGCATCATTTCTAGATCCTATTTATTGTGAAACTTGAATAACACAAATGTTTTTTTTTGTGAGCTCACTTTTACTTTGGCACTAGCCCCTCCCCTGCAGCAGGTATTGACATTCTCTATTCTTTCTCTCTGCTTGGGCTTTGGTGGGCAGCAGGGCACAGATACTGGAAGAGCTCCACTGCCCACACACTAGTTATTTATAAGACCTCAAATCAACCCAAGCCACAGGAACGCACTCTCCCTACTGCAATACATTTCTTTCCCTCGCTAAATGGGTACTGGAAGGGGTTGAGGATTGTACTGTTCAAGACTACATGCTTAAAAGGATGAATGGAGGGGGGGCAACTCTAAAGATGCCTGTTTATAGTTACTTTGAAAGGCAGTCTGATTCATCATTTTGCATATGTTTAATGTTTAGTTATTTAGACATTGGCCTTTCTCAAAACTTACACGGGAACTATTCTTACTGATATTCCAATGCTTTTATAATTGTAAGTAATAATAGCTGTTTGATTATTTTACTGAGTCCTTGTCCAGGTTTGAACACATTTAGATGAAATGTTAACTTGGTTTAGCCCTGAAATGGCTCAAATGATGTAACCATTGTTTATTCTTCAGTTTACTTCAGAAAGCTTTGTATAAAGATGTCAAAATTGTATGAGATGATCTGTTTAGAGGCCCAAACAGGGCGTCAGCTGAACAAATCTAAAATTAACTTGATATTGACATCCAGCGACATAAGGTTGGGACGATCCGCTTTTTACACAAAACGATCACCATACATAGAAGCCACTTCAATATGTTTTGCCATTTCAGTATATTGCCATTCATACATCCAATAGATTACTACCTAAACCTTTATAAATCTGTAAGATGAACAACAACAATTCATCAACACTTCATTTTACTGTCGTCATTACTATTGCACTTGTTATGTTTTTATCATTTTTATCAAATGTTCATGTTGTTGTTAAGTTCCTCATACCTTTTATTGCTCTTTTGAGTCACTGTCTGACTCATGGTGTTGGAGATTGGTACAAGTGCTTTTAGTGGCGGCTTGTAATGTATTGAGTGATGTTTTAGCGCTGGAATAAAAAGGTCATATTTTTATTTAAATCATTCATTTGTTCTCCACGTACACTTTAGACGGCCCTCTCTGACATGGCTGCATGATTCATTTTGTGTCCATGGAACAGTGTCTGTATTGCACTTTTGCTACGGTTACATTGTGTACCTAGTTTTATGGAGGAATTAACAGATATTTATTTAATGCTTTTCATAGTGGTTAGGCGTGGGACAGAATCTCACGTCACAAGATCTTGCGAGAAAAAACTGACAAAAGTTTATGCACACACGGAAATGTATCTTTTTTTTTCTGGCTTGGACAGAAACAGGCTGGTCAGTTACATTGAATGAGAAGCTGTATTTCTAAAAAACATCTCTACAAGACAGCAATAATACAGTATAAAAAATGAATTGAGAACTTAACTGCAGAATATACGCTGTCTGTCCAAAAAACAAAAAAGTCACCACCTGGATTCAACTAAGCAAAAAGGCACAAGCCTCGTATTGGATAATTGCTGCTTGGGTGATTGTCTTTCAGCTGCAGCACAGTATTTAAACCCAACAGATGCAGTGAGTGGCTTTTCATTTCTGAAACAAACGTGTTTAAAGACAAATCCCGAGGTCGTGGAAAATATGCCAGTATGTTTGAGAATGGTCAAAAAAGAAACATAAACTAATTTACTACAGATCTTAACTCTATTGAGAATCTTTGGGATGAGCTGGAGAAGGTTTTGTGCAGTGGTCACACTCTCCATCAATACAAGATCTTGGTGAAAGGTTGCAACACTGAAATGAATCTTTTGACATTGTAGAAGCTTATTGAAGGTAAACATGCCAAGAATAAGAATCCTCAAATGTACATCATTTTAAAAATGTTCTTTACCAAACAACAATTTTATAAAAGTGGATCCAAATGTTCTAAATTACTATCTTGGAAACTTAGAAAACAACAAGACAAAAGAACAATTTTTACAATACAGGATAGACAGAATCATGTCATTTTAACAAACATTAATAACTAAAATGAAATAATGTCACAGTGAATGAGCTAAAGGTCGTCCAACATATTATTAGACAGAATATTCGTGATACTTTTTCTTGACAGGCATGTATGATAAATTATGTAAAAATCTCATGTCTTGTTCTCCTGGACCCAATCTTGTGTCTGGTCTTGTGAAAATTCTGTCCCATCCCACCCATAGTACCAAGTAACCAAGAAATGTACAGCCACATTTTAGCAGATTTCTAAAGGATTACACAAAAATATCGACCGAGTATCGTTATGAGGATAATCCCAAACCATAAAGTCCACTATTTGTAACCCCATGCATTTGTCAGAACATTGAGTCATTTTGTTCCTGTTGCAAATGTAATGTGCATAATATAAAAAAAAACCTTCCACACACAATTGAACTCCACACTGTGAGGTACGTGTTTAGAACGTTGTGGGTGCCATATTGACTGGAGTTGCTTATTAAAAATGTGATTAATTCGCCTGCCAGCATGTATACCGGGACGTGCCAGCGGGGGGCGTGTGGGACGAGTGTGCTCTTTTTTTAGCTATGTTTTTGTTTTGTTTTTTACTTTAGCTTCATACTGTGACTCACTGTGGGTTAAGTGTCTTGCCTAAGGACACAACAACAGTATATGACTGAGTTTGAACTAACTAATCACTGAATCTCCAACACTCCATATTTTAGATTTGACTACTTTCATATCATTATCATCATTTTTATGCAGTTAATTTGCCCAAACATTAGTTTACATAGTTTAAAATAATGAATTTGCTTTAAATGTGCAATCTGTAGTGGAGGACATGCTCTTGAGTGTCTCTGCTTTGGCATTTTTTATCATTTCAAATGTTGCCTTGTTAACAAGATTAATGAAACAAGCATGACTGAAGCTAAATACAACTCCAGGTATGTTTTTGATGAGGAAACAAAGTAATGACATAGATAAAATCTCATTAAAGTTCATTTTGCATAATATGCGTCCTTTAATGCAATAGGCAGCTGGTAGTTAGGTGTATAACTCTGCAATATTAATGATTTAACAGTACATACATGTATTGCATCACACATCCCTGTATTGATGCATGTATTGCTTGGAAACATAGACCGTACGTTTCGATGGACTATGGGAATGTGCCATGGCCAAATGCCATAGCGTTTGGCTACAGCCAAATGAAGCCAATCGTGGCTAGCAGTTATAGCGGCTAAAGTGGAGCCAGACTCCATATTTGGAAATCCGAGTGCCCGTATCATGGCAACCACATGAACTAATCAGGAGAGAGGTTGTTAACGGTTTCCGCCCCTCGGTGGGAGGAGACGCCGGGCAACATGCGGCGCTAGCTGTCAATCAAACCTGTTGCTAACGCCAGTGAAAACAGTCCCTGGAAAAGGAAGCACCTGAGTGGTCAGTTATTATTGCTAATAACTGACATAACAATCTACCAAGGAAAAAAAAACAGCAGGATCATGTAGTGTGTGTCAAAACTGACATTTTAGTTCCAGATGGTGAGTTTGACCAAAACAGTTACAGAGTAAAGGGCACCAGTGTCCCAATAGAAAGGGAATGGCAGCTCGGCTTTATGGAGCCAGGACCGCCTCCATGGATACTTCCTATTTGGAACGTGGCAGCTAGCGGGCTAGGACAGTCCAGTTATATGTATGCTTGGAAGTCAGTCACAGTATATTGCTGTAAGTTACGCAGTTCACCTTGATTTGTTGGACATTTGCTCTAAACCACTTACAGGATCTTCCATTCACTCAAAGCTGTCCTATGTTTTGGACTAGCATTCCTCTCTCTCCTCTGCTTCCTCTTCGCTGTGCTCTGTGGAGTTCCTCACATACCAGACAGCACAGACCGCCTCAGATCCACATACCACGGGCTTAGTCAAAGTTTAGTCAGACGGAGTTACTAAGAGGCCCAGTAGTGACCTTAATGCTGGATTCCTTCAAAGTGTTTTTTGAAATTATTCAGTAAAGAACATTTTATATTAACTTGTAAAACATAAAAGGTTGATGGACTCCAATCAGACTTTATGAATTGGCTGCAACATTCTTTTATTCGAAAAATGCTCCTCAACATTCCGACGAAGTATCAGAATTATGGGCAGCACAGCTAATAAAATGTGTTGTTTTTTTTTTTACTACCTAATTTTTGTCCGTGGAACTATTTTTTTTTAACTCAGATTAACTTTAAACGGAAAATTGGAAACTGAAAGTAGTTTTTCAGTTGTTGTATGACTGTTCAGAGCTTAGCCAGCTTGTTTGCTAATTGCAGTTGGAGATTGAACACATTAATTTCCTCAACACTTGGACTCAGAAACATCTTATTTAAGGAGAGAAACGTAATGCGTTCAACTGTGTGTCATCCTAAACTGTGTGCCAGTGATAAGTGTGAGCGTAGCTGCAGTGTTCTGTTGTTCATCTGTTTACATAGTTTTCTTCTTCTAGATCAGGTCACGTACAACTAAATATTTTAGAGTTATAGATAATATAATGATATAAAATGCAGTAGTTAGCAGGTTAATAGGTGTATAACTCATTTTTCAAAGTATCACACATATCTACAAGCCAAATTACATTTTTATACAACCACATGTGAATAGATTTTAATCTTGTTACGTCATATTCTCCTGTACTTAACTTTATTTTTCTGTTTCTTCCCCAGTGTGGCAGTAACCCGCTCCAAAGACATGCCCTCTTTCGGCCCGCCCATCCCTGAGAACGTCACTTTCCCCAAGTCCTCCGTGTTTCGGGACTTCCTGCTGGCAAAGGTCATCAACGGCGAAAACGCTGCTCACAAATCCAACAAGTTCTGCGCCATGGCCACCCGCACCAGGCAGGAGTACCTACGCGACCTAGCCGAGCGCCACACCACGAGCACCCCGATCGACCCCTCGGGCAAGTTCCCCTTCATCTCACTGGCTCATAAGAAGAAGGAGAAGACCAAACCATATCAGGGAGCAGAACTGAGGAGCTTGGGGGCCGTGACTTGGCAGGTTCATGTCGAAGACCACAACACAGGAGGGGAACTGGACGCGCTCCTGGCTGTATCAAATGATTTTATTATAGTGTTGGACCAAGAGGCAAAGGAGGTTGTGTTTAACTGTGCGGCGAAGGATGTGATTGGCTGGACATTGAGTAACCCCGCCTCTCTGAAGATATTCTACGAGAGAGGAGAGTGCCTGTCACTGCGCAGTGTCAGTAACAACACAGAGGACTTCAAGGAGGTCATCAAGCGACTTGAGGTGAGCACACAAGCTATATATCAAAAATACAGGTATTGTTATTATAGCAATATTACAATAATACCACATCATTACATTAGAATCAGAAACGGTTTATTGCCATTGTCAGTGATCAAAATTCACAAACATAGGAACTTGCTTCGGCGTAAGGTGCAACATAAAACAATGAATAAAATATAATAAAATATATAAAAGAGGCATGCATAAAATACATAGCACATAGAAGAAGTGGAGAATAGGAACTCTTTGGTATGGAAAATACCAGATGGTGCTGGTAATGATACTATTTCAACATTCCAAATGTGTTCATTGTTTTTGTTGTGTTTAGTTAGGGCTCAGTCAGCGGTTACCATGGCACCATACAACAAGTGTGAGGAAAATGCCACAAACGTTTTTTAGAAAGGTTGACAATTCAAGATGATATACAAAATGTAATGAACTACAAATTTTACAGTTTGTCCTTACGACAATAGACTGATATATTTTGCAGTATCAATGCCGTTCTTAACTGCCTTTTCTATTCTAAAAAAAAAAAAAAAGTTTGCTTGAAAAAGTTACATTTCAGTAATTGGACACATTCTGCTACAGTCACTTTTTTGAGCTTTTAATCATTTTCTAATAATGTTCCGTCATCAAAAACATACCCGGAGTATCATTCCACTGCATTCACTCGTTCTGAGCACAGATTTTACACAAATACAATGATAATCACACACAAAATAAAAGAAGAAATATTTTTTGGGAAAACACAGCACATGCCCAATTTTGGATTCATTTATTCATTAGTTGATGGAAATGTGCACGGATATCAGATAGCAGTTTGAACTTCCAGTTCAATTAAGTTCAATTAAATTTGCAGAAATATACAAAATATGGCTTCTACTAATCACTCCTGATCTTGTACTAGATGTAGTTTATGTTGTGTAGTTTATTCCCACGATTTCTTTTTTACAGGTTATTGGTCATTTTTTGTATGAGAATGGCACATGGATTGAACTTTGCATACTAACTTGGACAGAAGATTGCATTGAATTATGTGACCTGGTGTTATATAAAACATCTTTATTAACATCATTATCAAGAGACGCAACAGACAACCAGAATTCTTTCTCCCTACTTCAGTAATTGCCAAATGGCTGTTCAGGGCCATAATAACATAATTACATAAGTAATGGAGGCATTCTTCAACCAAACTCGGTGAAGATCATTTACCTTACTCTGTTCCTCCTGCTGCTCTCAATTTGCAGGTTATTGTCTGTGAGCCGGTCTCATCACAGGGCCATTCACATCCACAGAGTTTTCAGATTTTTTTATTTAATTTTTTGGTGGAGGACACGCTCACATACACCTACACACGCCGGGCGGAAGGCTGCTAGTTTTTTCTTTTCCTTAGCTGTTTCCATGGCAGCGACTTAGAAGAAAAAAAAAGGTGTTTTCTTGTGTAATGATTATTGCTTTAAAACATTTCCCCAGCGTGCCTCTTCAAAGCGTCAGTCTGCCTATATGCCTCCAAGATGATTCTGTTATGTTTATGTAACCTTGATGGCCCACATACATTCAAATGAGCTGTATGAGGAAAGCAACGCACAGTAGTGACAACTGTTTGATTTTACTGTATTTATGCAGATTGTTTGACATACTTAAAGGTGTACTGTGCAAGTTTTCTGATAGAGGGTCCATAATCCATTGATACAGTATTAGTATTATTGCTTTGTTTGGAATTTTCCACAGTAGAGAACTTGGATTCCTCAAACTAGCGTGCATGAAGCTAAATGCACCTAGGTATGCTTTTGATGACATAACATTGTTAGAACATGGCTAAAAGCAATTAACTGGTAAAACTGAGAAAAGCTCCCTAGATTATTTTGCTTTTAGCTGGATAATCTCACTGACATTTGGAATCTCATTTTAAGGGGAGGCCTGGCCCCAGAGGGACTTGGGGTGCTACATCTTACTTTGTATAGTTTGATTGCTGATATTAATAGTAATGTGGCTGACACTGTATGCTTTATGGCTACATTCACGCAGGTCTCAACACTCAATTCAGATTTGTACTCATATCTGAGTTTTTGGAGCAGCACATTGCAAATAAAATGTGACTCAGATCACTTTTCAGCCCAGAAGTGTCTGACGTGGAGAAGAACAGGACAAAAACCAGGAGTTGTGCTTTTGTCATATTATGAGACCGAGTAAAATGAGGAAGCACCATGTAGTCAGACTGTAGTCAGACTATAGTCATCTTTATCTTTTGTCTTAAATGGGCAAAAGGTTATATTTTATCTTTGTCACACTTTACAAAACAAATTAAATTTAAACTTTAACTTTTTGCACTTCCTAGCTTTGCTGCTATTGTTTGGCAGGTGTTTGAAGGTTGAATCTGTTTATCTTTTTCCAATCAAACAATGTGATATTCCTGTTTACTTCAAACCGGGCAACACATTAAGACAGAAACTGGAGAGACTAAACAGCCACTGCACAAAAGGCTGTAGCAGCACAGAAGATCAGCAGCAGGTGGACCACAAAGTGCAGTCCATCTGCACCTAAAAGCAACAAATAACTCATTTGAAGACAGTGAGGTGAAGATTTTGAGCAGAGAGAACTGGTCTGAAAGACGAGTAAAGGAAGCTATTTTTGTGAAAAGAGAGAAGTGGAGGTTTAAGATTCAATTTAGCTAAGATCTATGACAGCCGTCTAACTCCCTGGTCCAGGTTTATTGACCAGTCACATGCTAATCAGGTATTCAGCAGTGACGAGGGAGCGACAGCCAGCTAACAACAGGACAATGGAACAAAAGGCTACCATAACAAAGATTAGGGCTAACTAATAGCTTAACAAAGACAGGCCATTATCAGGGACTCCTCCTGGTGGGCAGGGCTTTCACAGCTCAGAGTAGCATGTAAGACAGAGTTCTCTAACCAGTTCACTGATTGATTGAAAATGACTTCTGGATGGAAGTTTAAACTTCTTGATGATTTTCAAAACGGCGTCCAGATGACGACCCTTGAAACCCCTGGTCGTTTAGACCAGATTTTAGGATCAAGGTGTTACAGCTTTCTTTCAACAGGCTTTAACAGTTCTAAATTGAGATAATATATTTTTGTCATATAAAATGTTATAGGTGAAGTAATTACTGTTTTAATGTCAAACTGCCATGCATACCTATTTGTTCTTTTATTAAAAAGCTTATAAACCTGCAGTTTTCTATAGTTGTTATTCGCTTTACAAAAGTTTGGGCTCAGAAGAATATCTTGTGTAATTCTCTTTATTGATTATATCTAAATGAGCTTGCGTGTCCAAACGTATTTGAACACACATCCATAAAGGGCCTCCAACTTCATTTTCAGTTTTTCTGGTCATTATCTTCAATCATTCCGAGGAGCTGGCTGCCAAGGATAGCGGCTCTCTGGCCTTGGGCTTTTGTGAGTGTTTCTCAGTAGTCTTTTCTTGTTTGTACTTTATCCTCGCTGCTGTGTGTTGCTGAGGCCACAACAACATAGCAATTCATATCAGGTGCCAGACTGCAGCCAGATTTATCGACTTCCTTTTGATTTACAAGTTTTTCCAATTTGCTACTAAAAATATCAGGTTTAAAATATTGTATTAGTTTTTCCTTGTTGAATCTCTACACTTATTTACATGTGCTATGTTATATTGTAAAGAGTGGAATTCATGTTAGTGTTGTGGATTTTTCTTTTGCAGCATTTGACAAAGGGATGTGAGACGACCGAGATGACACTGCGGAGGAACGGCTTGGGACAACTTGGATTCCATGTGAACTATGAGGGCATTGTTGCCGAGGTAACTGTCATACATGAGTGCTACGTGGTCGTATGCATTGAAATTACACTGAATATAACTTCTAAAGCTGTTGATAGAGGTCATAAAGTGTTTTCAGCTCTTAACGTTTATGTGCAGATTTCTAACTTTTAACTATGATGCAATAGTTTTGAAACTATTAACTGAGGCAGAGGGATTCTTATACCGTGTAGTAACCAAGAACTTAACTTGGCTGCACAAAAAACATAAATATGAGGACAAAATAATATTGAACTTACACACAAATGCCCCCATCAGGATTTCATACGTTCTGATGAAATCCAGAATGTATATTTTTGTATATTTTAAATGAAAGAAGGACTGCAACTGTTAGCTTTTTTTTTTTTTTAATCAATTAGTTGACTGGTCAAATGATTACTTGTATTGTACGTTCACATTGAGTTTTTTTTTTTATTATTATTTTTTTTTTTTTAGATTTTGAACCAAATAAAGGTTGGAATATGGTGACTGGAGGCGTCTAGATTGAGAATATTTTCCTAAAAATGTATTATTGATGACAATCAGAAATCTTTTGACACTTGGATTTAATAATGCGGCCTTTGTTTTTAAAGGTCTTTTGGCATTTGTTTTAGACTCTGTACAGTCTAGTTAACAATAACAATGATCAAAATATAACTATAAAAGATTGTTCAGATATTCAGCTAAGCATGATTATTCCGATTAGCCCTAGATTAAAGTTTTGATCAGTCTGATTCAACTCCTTTAGGTGAAGTTGGTTCATCAAAGTGTGGGTCCTGTCATCCTCTTCGTTTTACTATTAGACTGAGTGTGTTTTCCAGGTGGAGCCGTATGGTTATGCATGGCAGGCTGGTCTCAGACAGGGCAGCCGGCTTGTTGAGATCTGTAAAGTATCTGTGGCCACGCTGACCCACGAGCAGATGATAGACCTGCTGCGGACGTCTGTAGCTGTCCGTGTGGTCATCATCCCTCCACACGATGATGCCACTCCGCGCAGGTCAGTGCTCATTTGGACTGTTATATCTGCTATCCTGAATCACAACAAGGTATAAGGCTCCATGCAAGTTTCACAAAAGCGGCTGTGCTTCTAAACCAAGTCTGTTCTTTTGGGCTTTGACTTCCTGTACCAATCCTAATGTAACACGTGTGCCAGAGGTCGACCTCAGGAAGAATAGGCATTGTCTTAGCAATGGCTAAAGGGCATCCTAATAGAACTGTAGTCGACTAATGAAATTATTGTTTTACTAAAGACATGTCCAGCCGATCGATTAGACTACACAAGGGTAGCTGTATCTTTCCCAAATTGCTCAAGACTTTAACTGCACGGGAGTTCATACAAAACAATATATATTTTTTTTAATGAAAAGTACTACAATATGGTGTATTTATTTTTAAAAAGGAAGATTAAAACTCATAATTTACTCCCAGATCTTCTACTTTTCCTTTGGCTGTTATCCTCTTATTAGTCGAAAAAAAATTTTGGTTGAACAAGACACCATCAACCATTAATTGACTAAACGACTAAAGGCTAACAGCCCTAGCTCCCAATACACAAACACAATCCCCAGATAAATCAAAAGACGTACAAGCTATGATGAGCGGCAGTAGCTCAACGAAATGTCTTCAGTAATCTGAGCACCATAAGCTGTGCATCCTGTTGTTGTGACCCTTGGACAAGTCACTTTACCCACTTTGCCTATGTATGAGTGTAGTGTGGGAGTGAATGAATGGTGGTGCAGATTCTCTTCTGTCAGGATAGAGATGCTTCTTACCACCATCGTGTGAGGGAGGAATGAATGAATAATGACTACAATGTAATGCTTTGAGAGGCTTTGCCAAGCTTGTAAAACGCAATACACTTGTAATACATAACAACTATGTGGTTTAGCAAATTGAATAAAATTATTTTACAAAATAACCCCTAACCCATAAATGACTGCAACGAATAATGAATATCTGTCAATTGTGTGACAAACACTGTTGTTCCTAAGGCCCATAGTTTGATAGGTTGAAACCCAATAAGTAGAAAAGTAAGACAAATCTCCCTCCCTCTCCATAGGGGCTGCTCAGAGCTCTGCCGGTTGCCCATGAGTGAATACAAAAGCAGCAGTAATGACAGCGGATCCTTCGAGTACAAGTTCCCCTTCCGCAGCAACAACAACAAGTGGCAACGGACATCCAGCAGCCCCCAGCAGTCCCTCACCGCCTCCCCCCAGCCCCACACCCCGAATCGAGCCATTAGTCTGGGCAGCTCCGTGGGTAAGACCCTGTCAGCGGAGAGGCTAGAGAGGGGGGCAGCTATCCCACGCAGTGTCAGCAGTGATGGACGGCCCTTGGACTCCAAGAGGTAATAGTTAGAGGACTGCATTACAAAAATGAATTCACAAACATTCTTTAACACTGCCGAGTATTGCTTTAAGATGTAAGTGGGATAATGGGCATCTAAGTTGACATTACTCACTCCACCCAAGCTTATTGAATGACAAATTATTCACAATTATAAGCTAATTAATATAAAATGTATCATTTTACAATGTGAACCTATACTAATCTTATTGCAGATCACAGAAAATCATGTTTTTTTTTGTTTTGTTTTTTTATTGTTTATTACTCTTTGAATCAAATATAAATCACATGGAGCTCTACAGTGACTTCCCATCATTTTTTAAAACTGAAAACTACTGTTTTAAGGACATTAATAACCACATTACTGGTTTGCTTCAGTTGTTCACTTTTTTAGTGTTTGCATTTTTGCAAAGTCCATGGGAGAAATAAAGGAGAAATGTACTTCCAAAACCGTTGCAGACTTTGAAGTGGGCTGGACTGTAGAGCTCCACAGAGGTGCTATTATTGCCCGTATCACCTCAAAGGCCCTCGGCAAAGTGCTCAAATGTAATCAGCGGCTTCTCTAGACTGTGTGGGAACCTGAGCTGTTCTGTTCAATCAATCGCATTTCCTCCTGAAGAGAAAACTCTCCTCTGCTCTCGGCTTTTGATTATTTAATGTAGCGTTAGAGCTTCTGTTGGTACCTGGCTGACTCCTGTCCCTATGTGTGCTGTATCAGGATGTCCCCGGGCAGTGAGAGCTACAGCCTGGCCTCCTCTCTCGCTCTGGGCCGGTCCCCCCACAACCGCAGCTCCCCCAGTAACCTGTCCTGCTCCAGCGAGGCCTCGGGAAGCTCCGCACACTGGAGGCAGAAGTCCATGCCCGAGCAGTAAGTACAAGCCACTGGATCAATGCCAACAACATTATCTGGTGCATTTATTCATAGAAGCGCTCTCCAGTCTGGCCAGTCAGTGTAATCTGGTTTTGGTCTATACTTTCAAGAAAAGTGTTATTCAGGTGTCTTTCAATTGGTGAGCGCAGGTCGGCCAAGGCTGCTAATGTGGGTGCAGAGCAGATATGTGGTTTAAGAATATTTGGTGAAGCATGAACGATTGAGTGAAATATTCTATAATTATCAGCTACGGTATTTGCTGGTTTTCAAGTGACAGAACAGCTTTTTCTATAAGTTGAACCCAGAAATATCTTTATTACATGAAGAATCCCATGGCGTCTGTTTTTCTTTTGCACATTTTAGCTTCTGATCACCAACGACCACCTTCAACATCAACTTAGACAAAAACTTCAAGACCATTTTGGACTTTTTCTTTTCTGAACTAGCTAACATCGTTACACCAGAGTTTGAGAATGGGGAGTTCAAACCCAATAAACATTTCTAAAAAGTGATCTCTCGGGCCAGGCTAGAGTAATGTGTATATGCTGTTAATCTTTGTCGTGATGGTATTGGTAACTAATCGAAATGTTTCGTTTTGTGCTTTCTTTCAGGTTTGCAGGTAACACTTACTCTCCATTGTCCTCAGTGAAACGGGTAGTCAGGAAGAACAGTCCCGAGCTGGTCAAGAACAGAGGACGTGGGTGTTAAGGGTCACCAGGCGGCTACAGAGACGATCGTCTTATAGGGTCTATTGTATGCGAGCCTGTGAGGTGGAAATACACTTTTTGAGATGACATTGCAGAAGACTGGAGCTGCGTTAGTTGTGCGTATTGTGACAGATTCTGCAGCAGTGGATTTCATCATAATGCTGCACCGCTGACAGCCACAGCCTCCTCACCACCCAAGTTTGCTTTTAGCTGGCAAATACACAAATAAGGCATAGGATTAATGTGGCCCCCTCAACTTAACCCCTGTAACCTCTGTAACTTTAATAATAATACTAATTCATATTAATAATAATAATGTTTTATGTTTCTATGTTGGCCAACTTAATTTCCTCATGTGTATGCAACAAATTATGCAAACATTTCACCAGAAAAAAAAAAAATCTGCACTTAAGTGTTGTTAAAAAAGGAGCATGCTACCCAGATACTAATCGATACCAACACTATATCAAAACTAAAATAGACATCAGAAGAAAATTACATCAATCTGACAAAATTGGACCTTTCCAGAAGTTTAAAAATGGTCTTGATCTTTTTCACTCTAAGACAGCGTGGTGTTATTAAAGAAAGTACTGCTATTTGTTATTTGGAAATGATGATATTATATTTTAAAAGAAGAGTAAAAATGTGGTATCAAGATTTGTAGAAAGTATCAAGTTTTTTCTTTCATATTTGAAATTTTGTATTATAACACTAGTGTACTTTACAAAATGCATCTTCTAACTTTAATCACTTTGTAAGAGCATTTGAACTACCAAATAATGGAAGCCAATGCAGTGACTTAACTAAATGACTTTGGATTCTTCTGAGACTAGAGATTTACAGCATTTCTATTATAAACTTCAAATCCCTTTAATTCCCTTTTCTTTTTATGGCTTAGGTCTAATTACAAGTCCCCGTCCGTCCACAATGAAGGGACTTTTCTTCATTTCTATAGTTTGCTCTGTCTTCCACCACAAAATCAACATGCCCCGCTTGTGTCCCCCTTTGTCGCTGCAGGATGTGTCTTTGCTGGGCAGTCGTGCGGCCAACTTCCACTCACCCTGTTCCCGTTCACTCTGAACACAGGCGCAGAGCATTTTTTGTGGTTGCTTGTGGCTTTAATTGGTTGGTTTTGGAACAATGCGCCTTAGTCCTGGAGTCCAGTGCTGTCTGATTCTTCTGCTCTGTGGTTGCACTGTCCACTCCCTGCTCCTCCCGGTTTGACCCTTTGACCTCTGAGTGTTGATGATAGTTTGAATCCAGGAAATACACAGGGCATTTAAAGGGCAGGGTTGTTTGATTCAGTTATTGCATAATCGTATCCCAGAATGAATGAGTCATAAATGAGCTCTTAATGATTTTTAAATCTTGTATTGCATTATTGTGGGTAGGTTTGTGCAGTCTTTATAGTCATATTTCATGTTCGCACTAAATGCATATTTGATAACAATTTAATTATGTTGGCTGCCCTGAAAGGAACCTGAAGGATTATGTTTTTTCTAGTTCCCTTTGTGTTTACCTTGTTATTGTTTAAGTTAAAAATGAGGCCCATCTCTTGATTTTGATTGAGGTTGGGTCAGGTCCATCTTTCATGTTTTTATAGGTTGTTAATCTTTTTCAACCACCAAATCTACTCTCTAAATCTTATCATTACCTTGTTTTTTTTTTAAATATTTGTCACCTATCAGGCTCAATTGGAGATTTTCTTTATTGCATGCAATGTTCCACAGTATGGCATTAAATTTGTCAGTCTTTATTTAGTGTTGTCATTAGTGCTGTCACAAAACTAACGCCTGATGCACACCGACTCCGGTCCGGCTCCGGTTCGGGACCCGCGCGGGTCCCGTGCGGGTCCCGCAAGACTTAGAAAGTGCTTAAAATCAATGCGCCCTGTCACACCGACCTCGGAGCTCTGCGGCCGCGGGTCCGCAGCCGCTGGTCTCCGGAAAGAATCCGAAGAAGTCTATTTTTGCCGGACGCCGCAGCGGTCTGGTGCGGCTTTCATGTCATTTGACGAGTGTTTCGCACAAACCACGCGGAATCTACGTGGCTTTCGTCAAAAACGGACCGCAGTTAACCGGTGCTGGGTTGACAGGCGTCTGCAAGAGACCCGCGCGGGTCCCGGACCGCGACCGGACTGGACTCAGTGTACACTAGGCGTAACATTTCCAACCTCTATTTTGATATTAATAAATACAATATTTGCTCAATACAAAATTCTATACTACAATGATGATGCAAACATTCTGTATTTAGACAATATTGTTGTTGTTTTTTTTGTGTGTGTGTGTGTGTGTACGTTTTTTTTTTTACCTGTAGACTTTATGTGACAATACAGTACAGTGGGAATTGGGGATGAAGGAGGGACTGACATGGTAACAAATAGTCAGAGTCGGATTTGAACTTGCAATGCCTCTGGCATGGATCAAGACCATTCTAATCTTAGACCATTCCAATTGGAAATTATTATATAGGAATAATATTTTCATTATCTTTACTTGCTCTAATGAGAATCTCGTTTCGATACTAGTTTTTATATTGATTAGTATCAAATTTTTGACAACCCTACACCCAACAAATCAAGTTTATCAGGATGCAACACTAAAATTCCACCACTTCAATTGGTTGGACTTACATTTTTACATTTTATATTTAGCTTCCTGTCCACATCACAAGAGAAGAGGACACATTCTACATTCATTTCATACAGGCCGTTCTTCAAAAGGCAAGCGTCCACATGAATAAGCGTCTCTAATTAGCAGGAACAGCCCCTTGAGCCTTTGTGCTGAGAAAACTAAGTCACTCTGCAAAGTACTCATTTTTCTGCATGCAAATTGGGGGATACCCAGCACAAGATTTGTTATTTTTCCCTAGCAGATGTTACTCTCTTCCTCTTTGCACTGTGGACAATCTCTGCCCACTCTCTCTCTCCCTCCATCTTGCATAACATGTAGACAATTACACAACAGTGGCGTTTTGGACTTTTGCTTTGGGACATGCACACACACATTTACGCAGTCATCCTCTCGCGCTGCGTGGCTCGTCCAGAACAAACACTGGTGGTGAGCCAGAAGGGACCGACTAGGGACACGCGCCTGTTTGATGTGCAAGGCGTTTGATGACAAATGATGCAGGTTTTTGTTTCATGGTGGTCATTAGAGGAGAGTGGAAAGATGGTCTGTGATGTAGCTTCCCGTGATATCAGCGCTACTGAATGAAACGGGCAGAGCTGGGAGGAGTAAAATGAGATCAAATGTAGTAAAATGACAGAAGTAGTGCTAAAAGAAGTAGTAGTTGGTAAAAACTACTACTGGTATTGTGTACTGAGTAGCTGTTGGGACTGATGTTTTAGTATGAACTCAATCGAGCAGATCAAAGTACAGTCTAATTAAAAGTGCACTGTGACTTTTCTTTTTGGGGGGTCCGTCACCTGCTTGTCTCCATGGTTTTGTTGTCACTTTTTCACAGTATGGCATTAAACAAATCTAGCTGCCATATTCAATTACAAGTGTGGTAAAAGAGAGTGAAAAACTTAATTCTTACTGTGACTCGCCTCTCCACAGAACTGACCTGTAACTTGTCGTGGTGCAATACTTGAATGCCATACTGCGGAGCATTCCAGCCAAAGTCATAATTGCATGAGGACAATACAACACACAATACAATGTTTAACTTGACAAAACTCATAAATAACTCATTACAAAAGCAGTTTCACTTAAGCTTAGTTTAAAGGCTTTGAACCCTTGACACATAATTAAGTCACTTAAATGTCCTTCGATGGACAATAAATAAAAAAAAACTTTCAACCTAAAACACAAAGGTATTGCAGCCATAAACTGTATTGAGTTTTGTACTAAAATAATATAACTTGACCAGTGAATAAGTTATAGAATTGCTCAAATCTAGTCAATTTACACTCCAAAGTCACTAGACTAATAACTACCAGTGTGGAAGGGCGAGGGTCAGTGCTGAAGGCTAGTGCCAAAAGTGGCTTTTCTGAGTCAGATGGAAGTCATTTGTTTGGGCTGCAGGCTTTTGGTGCATATTTTTGTCACTTATAAAAGTTGCCTTTGTTTATTATTGCAGATGCTCCAACCTCCAAATCCGGCCAAGGATTCTCTGGCGGTCCACGCATCCAAAGACAGGAGCAGGTTATCCACCTCTCACCCAAGAAGAGCAGCCAGGTCGGGAATCTGTTCTACATGCTACGCTGAAATTTCTGTTGATCGTCAGGGAAATAAAATGATCAATGGTGCCCTAGTTGTTGGTTTTCAGGTGGCAAAACCACATTCTGTAGACCATTTATGTTCAAATTAGATGTGACACCGCCTAAATTAATATGATTAATCTAAAGAAATTATGATGTGGTTCGATAAATATTGCGGTATATCAGTATTTTAATGTGGTGTAATCTAAATGCCATACTCGACCTAAAATAGTAGTCAATAAACTGCGAAAACAAAGTGAACATTTTATTTTAATACTTACATACATACTATATATTTTTATTTCTCTTGACAGTCCGACAGTCCTTACTCCGGTCACTCCAGCAGTAACACGCTTTCCAGCACTGCATCTAGTGGGGGCCACAGCGACAGTGACAAGTGGTACGAGCTGGGGCCCGGCGGGGGGTCCAGCGGAGAACAGGGTGAACCCGAGCCTAACGGCCTGGGAGGAGGGGGCTACCTGCAGGGCTCCTCTGCAGACAGTGGCATTGACACCAGCTCCTACGCGCCCACGCACCACTCGCACCCACCACACTCGCACCACGGCAGCACCACCTCCCTGCTCGCCCCCAGCGGAGGCCGGGACAGCAGGGACAGGGAGAGGTCTGCGTCCCCCTGGCACAGTCCCACAGAGGGGGGCCGGAGGATGCTAGAGAGGTCCCCTGCCGCTGCTGAGTCTTCGGGACCCCCGTCAGAGAGCAGAGAGGGGCGCACTCCACCCACACACCTGCTGGTCCGAGACGCAAGCACCTACAGCCTGAGCGACATCGGATCTCACTCCAGGTTTGAAAGAAGTTTGTTTATGGTCACAGTTTTAATTATTGATTTCTGGTCGTTCTTGGAGTCCAAATAGGAGCTCGGACAATTGGGTTCAAATATGATGAAAATCAATAATAAAAAATACTAGCAGCACCAGAAAGTTAAATACATGGAGTGCAAAGGTTAAACTTGTTAACTTGCTCGAAGTCTTCTTTTTATTTCCAAATTTCTGTTTCTGCCTTGACTCTTAGAAAATGTCCTTCCGCCAGGTACAACCCATTTCTCCTTAAGAGAAGAGAAAAATAAAATACTTATGTGAGCTGGATCAACTTGATGTTAGCAGTTTAAAAAAGAGAGAGCCTGAGGACAGGGTTTGACAAGACATTTATTATATGCCTTTTAAACCAAGCTTGACGTCAAAACCATTTTCACAATATGGCATTTACAATTTATTTATGAAGCCACTTTGTCTTATTTACATTTATCCAACCTCTGCGTTTCCACTTCTCATTACTCTAATCTTTATTGCCTATAAGGTCCGCCTCACTCAATTAGATCTTCCAAGAAAATAACAGTAGCCAGTTCATGCCTCTGTCATCTTTCCACATTAGAACAGGAAATGCAGACCACGTGTCCAGGCCCTGAATGTTACGTCTAGAGGAGCTGAGGTCATGTTCTGTGACCAAGACATAACTCACACAGACGGAGGGAGCGGTCGTGACCAGGCCATGAGGCGCTTTAGGTCCTGTTGTACTTTGTCATTGTGATGCGTGGAAAAGATGACTCTAGCTGAACAGTCATGAAACCACAGATGATACTGATGCTCTTTACAGTCCCTAATGCAATGGCTTATCCAGGTTTACGTAAGATTTTATTTATTTTGTTACTTATTTGATTGCGACAGCAGATATTAATCAACGTCTACCATATACGGTACCAAAGTAATAGTTTCCATCTAGGCAAGTAGCAAAGATATATATACTTTTTGTGTCCACATTGTATTAATATTGTTTTTTTATGTGTTTTCATTCTCTCATACAATTACCTAAAAAATTTATATATAAAACCCTAATTTGTGGTAATAAATGTGGTTCTAATTCACTGACTAATTGCCCCATCATTTAAAAGAAGTCAAAGTGTCTTATTAAATTAGGATTGATCTGCAGCTTTATAGTGAGTAATTTTTGTTCGATTACGATTTATGCCAATTTGTATCTTCTTGCCATATTTAACATTATTAAATATTTTTGTATGTGATTTATTTCATTCATAAAATAAAGTAAAATATAAAAATCAATCCTAATCACACCTTTATAATAACATTTTTATACAAATGTTTACTAAATTCACTTGTTCTTAAGTCCTTGATGTCTTGGTTACTCTGTTCTTTTCACAGTATTTAATAATACACTTAACACTTCTACACCTCTTCTGTCTGTCACAGCTCCAGACACTCGGCTCACAGCTCGCCCAGAGAAGAGTCCTCGTCCTCGTCCACCTCCCCCTCTCAGTCCTCAGTGTCCCCGGCTGGACCCAAGAGCTTCTACCCCAGACAGGGAGCTCAGTCCAAGTACCTGATTGGCTGGAGGAAACCCGGATCCACCATCAACTCTGTGGACTTTGGAGACACGCGCAAGTAAGGGCCTGGTTCAGTACTACAGTAGACAAGTTTAAAGTGACAGGTTAGACAACTAATTTCACTAAAACGCAGTCATTTAAGATGATACATAAGATCCTGTATAGATTCTCTAGTAATTTTGGGGAAGTTTGTAATTTAATTTCCTGGTTTGAACATGGGCAGCACATGGTTAAACGTAGAGGTAATTTCATAAATATTACCTTGCAAACAAATGTTAAACAATGGCCAAAGCATGTCTGATTTACACAATAGTAATGAATTGACAAATATGACAACAATGATTTTGCTGAATGGATTTTTGAACCATCATCAACACAGAAATTATTACAAATGATTAAATTATATCCAAAATAAAGGAAAAATGTAAGCCCATGGTACACGTTTTCTGACTTGGATATGATTAGAATAGGAGAAACACACAATTTGCACAATTTTATCATATGAACTTTAAACAAGCAAATACAGGTGGAACACTCAAAAACCTATATATGATTAAAGGATGTTAATTTCTATTGGCGTGGAAAGATTTAGTATATGAGGTACACATATCACTAATTCATTTTAAATGTACTACTTGTTTCCATTGCCATTACTGCCAGTGTTTATTGCTATACTGCAAGTATTGCTTAACTTTCTACTACTATACTAGTACTACTACACTTCTTTTGCATTCCATTACTATTGCCAGATTGAGGCTTTGAACTGTGGTTTTGTTCTTGAAGACTGTAATCTCATATTGCATGATTGCCCTCTTGTGGTTTAGAAAAGTAATACACTTGAATATAGTATTTAATGATACGTTTTTACAAATGAATGTGCCTGATTCATGGTTCCATAATCATTTTGTCATGCTTTTTATCTCATGTGTTACAGGTAGATTTCCCTTAGCATTTTTAATTTGTTTTATTTAAGTCAAATGTCCTAAATGATGCCGTACTTTTTTGAATTGACACATTACTTTCACACCCTCTTGTGGCTGATGTAAAAATTTAAAATAAAATGAGATTGACTTGATTAAAGCATCTTTCGAGGTAGATTTGTGCATAATATGTTTATGTTTATTTTATTTAATATGGGACAGTGCACATTAATGAACATGTGTTAGTACAACATGTAAATGCACCATAGAGGCTAATTTTCACCTGTAGTCCCATTGGGAGGTTGATGTAAACCTATGTAACCTATGATGTAAACTTATATAAGATACATATATACACATAATACATAATAAAGACAGATAAAACACAGAACATGGAACACAACACAGAGGGAGAGCTTAAAACAAAAAAAATTACAAATAAAGTACAAGTACATCCCATTTAAGCCAAAGTCTGTGGTTTTTCGTATTTTGAAGTGTGCTGTCTTTTTCGTGGTCCTCCAGGAAGTCTCCAGGTGAGAGCAGCGTGGATGTGATCCCCACCCCAGCCGCACGCCCGTCTCTGCGGGACATGCACTCTCCTCAGCCCCACGCCAAGTCCACCATGGAGGAGGACGTGAAGAGGCACAGTGCGCCGGATAGTCCGCCACCACCGCCGCGCAGGCACAAGGAGAAGGTAACCACAAACCATGCAATATGGACCTTTTTCAAAACAGTAAATGATAAATGCTAACTTTGCTGCTAATATCTGTTATCCATTAACTACAGGTTTAATTACACTACACTGCACAGTTGTTTGAGCACATGTTTAGACTTCTGAACTGGAAAATATGTTCAGTTAAAATTCAATCTTCAGATAAATCAATTTCAATAGATTCAAAATATTACAGGAATTCATTTTCTTTTTTTTTTTTTTACCTTTATTTAATCTTCCTAAGTGGATAAATAAAAGTTAAATTAATACAAAATAAACTTCAGTAAGTATGTTACCTTATATTTATTATTTATTAATAATAATAATAATCATCATAATAATAATAATACATTTAATTGATAAATTAAACAGTTTTATAAATCTTATCCCATAAAAGTATTTTGTGTGCCCCCTCAGTATACCATGAAATACCACAGGAATACACAAATTATTCTCTAACTATTACTTTTGTGTTTTTTTGTGGGTTTTTTTCAGGCAGTATGTAATTCTGTTGTTTTCTATAGCAGAGGGGGCCAGGAAAATGTTTCAGATTTGTGGTGTGGTTCTATAGTAATGATGATGACCTTGAAACTCATATTGTATTTTATATTTGTGAAAATAGAGCTCGGGATTGAACGTCACGTCACTACTGGTAAATCCATTTATTACACAATAGAGTCAGAATACTTTTGAATGAACTGTAAGCCTTAGTATTCATCATCATTTCTATTGGTTTAACATCAGGCTAACTAAAAATTCAGTGAGATGTAACAACACAATCCATCACAGTTTCTTGTGTTGTGTGCAAAATTAGAATAAAAAGTAACATCTATAATTAAAACAATTAAAAATGATCTGAAATGAGACAAAGAACAAAGAATATAAAGTGATATTTATGCCCTTTTGTGCATAAACACGAAATAACCATAATATTGTTGTTAAATTTATGGTCGTTTCATGTCTCGTGTAATACTTGAACCTCAATCAACACATTTTGAAAATATTGTGTGAATAGCGTTCTCAAGATAAAGCAGAAAAACAGTTAGATTATATTGTTTGTCTATTATCGTCCAGCCTTAATTGATATATATATATATCTTATATATCACAGTCTTATAGTTGTAATCACAGCCGTTACATTTTGCCTGCTCCTCCTGCAGCACTCTCAGAAGTCCCCTCCGGAGCAGCCCCTGACAAGGCGCCGCTCGCTCCACAGGACTCTGTCTGATGAGAGCATCTACCGGGGCCAGCGTCTACCCTCTCTGTCCGACTCTGTGAACGAGCCGACGCTGGGCAGTGATGTGCTCTTCAGCTGCTCCACACTCCCGCGCTCTCCCACCACACGGGGCGTCCCACTGAGGAGGCCCTCCTACAAGCTCGGCGTCAAACTGCATGGTATGAACAAAACAAAAAAATGGTTGGTTAGAACTAGCTGGATAAATTTTAAATACCAACTTTCTCTTTTCATAGTTTGAAATGCAGTTCCTCTTGCTGTTTCAGAAATATATTATGTTTATAAATGCTTGAAGGTCCTAAGTTTCCCCATACAAAGACGCTGTGAAAGTTAACACAAAACTGTACATAACAAATGATTATACACATATTAAGTGGATATTATTTTTGGATTGTGTCCAGGAGATCTCTCAGCGTCTGACACTTCTCTGGTGGATTTGGTGGAGCGCCATCGCGGGCCCCTCCCCCCAGAGCTGATGCCCCTCCCCTCGGGCCGCGACAGCCCCCTGGAGTGGACCCACCTGGTGGATGTGGCCAGTACCTTTGAGAGTGAGAGGGGGCCGCACTATGGTAACACACATAAAAAGCGTATGTTCATGCGTTTGTTTGTCTGCAGTTTGTCAGTCTCGAGTTAGCATTAAATGTCCGTCCTCTCCCTGCAGTTCAGAGGAGTTATGTGTTTGGTGAAGCAAACCTCAGGAGCAGTGGAGCGTCCAGTCCTCAGCAGCCGCACATTGAGCTGCAGCCAGCCCCCCTGTCCCGCCCCGCCTCCAGGTAACGCTACACTTCGCAGGTCAAAAGTTCTGTCAAGATAACACTTGATTCTGTGCTTTATTGAAGGGTCATGAATATGTCACAGCAAAGCTCATTATGATTACAATACATTAAATATATTTTATAATTTGATTTATTGTTGTAGTGTCAGATAATTACATTGTCTCATGTATTTGCCTTTCAGTGAGGGCCACATCGGGCTGGAGAGAAAGGTGACCAAGCTTGAAGCCATGGTGAAGATGCTCCAGGAGGACTTAAAGAAGGTAAGGAAATGTTATGTTATTAAACACAAATTGTATGATTTATTAAGTTAACTCAGATTTGAGCACCAGATGGTGCAAGAAAAAACACTTTGTAATTTTAAATCCTCTACGGGTTATTTGGATAGATTTCCCTGCATGCAGAGTTTCTAATAAACCTCATATTTGAACAATTATTCTATATTTCAAAAACTGTAGAATAAGTGTTAGATCAGCAACAACTAAGAGTATTCAATGATGAAGATTATTCTAAGTCTCTAGTCGTCTATTTGATGTTATAGCCTAACACACAAGTCTTCAGCTTAATGGTTCTGTGTGGTTCCTTTGGTGAATGTCATTTTACGGAGAGCATAAATATGAAGTTAATCTAACTTTCAAATTAGCTGAAGTGTATTCAGTTTAACTATAATTGCATATTCAAAATGAATTGTAAAATCCATTCCTCATAAAGCGGACATCTCTTGAACGTCAACAGAAAACAAAAGTGTTTTCTCTGCCCTCAGTTTGGATGGAATAGAACAACATACGTATAACTGACTCGTATAATGCATTATACACACACTAAAGTCAGTGCTTGTTACATTTGGCGTCTATTATCACAAGTGGAAGTGTGTATTTCCCTTGTGTGCTGTGTGCGTCAGCTACAGTCTCGCTTTCAGCTAAAACAAATTAAATTTGTCAAACTCCTGCAGTTTGGCATCAGAGCCTTTTAGTCACTGTTTGGATTTCTGTCTGAAGAAAAGTTTTTAATGTAAGAAAAGATAAATTACATTAGGTTTGTCCTTAATCACTCAAAGTCAAGAGTCTTTGACGGTGGGATAATCCATCATAAATGTGTTTATGCTTAATGTCTTGGTTGAGTTATTGCACAAAATGTCAATGAAAAGTAAAGCTACACGGAGTAACATTTCAGCCAATAAATGAGCTCAAATCAAAGCCTTTATTTATTTAATTAACTCGGTTGTGTTGTTTGGAATGTTGCACAGTAGGACTTTTACTTTTCTAAATCCACCTATCTCTATTTGAGTACATTTGTTGCATATTTTTAGTGTCATGTTGTCTCAGGTCGTGCTGCTAATTTAATGTTTCACTTCCCAATGCTGCCTGCAGAGGGCGCCAGACTCTAATCCTCTTGTTTGAAACGGACCGTGAAACGTCTCGTGTAGAAATGACTTAAAGCGTTTTGTTTCTGCAGGAGCGGGAGGAGAAGTTGCGGATGCAGGCTCAGATCAAGCGTCTGTGGGAGGAAAACCAGCGCCTGCAGGAGGAGTCCCAGACCTCTGCCGCCAAACTCAAGAAGTTCACCGAGTGGGTCTTTAACACCATCGACATGAACTGACGAGTCCTCCAAAGAAATGTGCAAATGTTCGATGTCCGACAAAAGAGAAGCCAAATGAAGAAAGTCAATACGATGGCGTTGCTACCAGGGATTTTTTTTTTTTTAAACAATTCTGTCTTGCTCCACCAGGATTCAATCGTCCTCAAATTATCCATTAACATTACTGAAGATTTAAGATAACGTTTGCCAAATGTTGCTAAATTAATCAAGACTTTCAAATGAGCTGAATACAGACCTTTTTTTTTAAACATTTTTTTTATCTTACAAATTCACCAAGAAAACAAAGTCCCCCTCTTCTGATTTTACTTCTGGAATCATAAAATGCAGTATAAACAAAATCACACTTTAATTGAATTTTCTCACACAATTTAAATGTGTGGATTTTTTTTTCTTTCGTCGTTTTTACCAACTTGATCTTAAAAAAGGTACAACACATTTACTTAAGTACAGCTACTGCACTAATCGCCTCAGTCTGTAAACCACTTTTTTCAACGTGGCTTAAAAAGTGACGGGGGAAGGATTTTTTTTTCATCTCTTCAAGTCGAACTTTTGGATTTGTAAATATTTTCCCATTTCTGCGTCTCTCAGAACCAGGTGGAAATACTTAGTTCGGCATCCACAGCACAAGCCAGAGTTCCTTATTCAAAAGCCATCGGTGACTGGCGCCATTCAATGTGTTTTTACCCAGAGTGCTTTGCGTCCATCTCTTCTATACTGTAGGTGTTTTCTTATAAGCAATAGGAAGGACAAGACTGAGACTATTTTTGCCTTCACGATTAAAGGAGGAACGAGGGAAGACTGAAAAAAGTGGAATTTTAAAAACAAAACAATGAAAACTGACACTGGAGACGCACAAAATGCCAGTGTTGTGAAAACTTAAAGAAGGGACAAAATGCCACTAATCGAAAGCAGGATTTTACTGAAAGAAGGACTAAATATCTGTATTGAAGTCGTTTTTACCCAAGTTAATTTATTCCTTGTATTATAATTCAAATAAATAAGTTGTCTATTGGTACAGTACAGCTCACATCAGTGTTTAGTTTCTCAACAAAATTGTGGATATTATTCAAACGTCTTTCTTTCCTTTCCGGCCTGAATATATGCTTTTTATTATTGAGTATTACTGTAATGTGGCCTGCTGTTGTGTTGCTTACAGTGCCCTCTGGTGATGATCAGTGCAAAATGTTATAATTTCCCTTTTTATCCCAATCTGCTGTCAGTGTGCATTTCTCAGTCGAAACAAGAGCAGTGGGGGTCATGTGATCAACCAGGACCAATCAGGAGCCAGCTTTGAATGACAATCAAAGCAGAGTAGTTTTAGTGTGCACATACTTCGCTCATAGTTTCTCCTCAGGTCGTTCACAAAGTAATATTTCGTATTCAGAGATGATTTTATTTAGGTTTAAAAGACGACACGGATAAATACGTCGCCATTGCAGTTCGTAATAAGCCATTGTGTGAATGTAAGAGTCTATCCAGTCGTGCCTACAGTGATTCTAGTGGTCATTTAACTCGCAGATGGAACTGGGTCGTGCCTTGGAAACAACTATAACGGGGAAAGGGAAAAATAAATGTCACTTAAAATGGTCCAGTGTTGATGGGTACGACATGAACAAGAAAAGCAGGACTTGTCTTACTCGACTGAAGATGATTCAGACTGACAGGCCTTGACACGACGCTGTGGACTTGTGACGTGTAATTCAGATTAGAAAATGGTTTTCTTGGTTTTAGATGACAGCTGGGGGCAGGTAAAAGGACCTTGTCACTAATAAACGATGAGGTCCAAGTTTTGCGGACGCATGAGACCTGTCAAAAAGTAAACACATCCAAATGTAGCTGACGAGAAATCACAACAAATGATTATAAAATCTCCTTGAGTGTTTTGTTACAACGAAGAATTTTCACCATTTTGACAACAAACAATAATATACAGCATTATATTTATCAGCCCTAGTTTCCTGTCAGCCTTTTGGAAAGCCACACAGCGTTGCACAATTTTCTAACTGATCTATACATTTCTGTAATTGAATCCTCAACAGTCACAATTACATTCACGTGACTCTTTGGACCAGTTTTTACAATGCTGCTTATGTTAAAACTATATAAGACTAGCTTGTGCACAACATTTTTAGCTTTTCAGGGCACAGTGTTAGGAGGAGAGCGGTGTAGAGGGTCATAACATATAATAGTATAAAAGTCTTTCTGTGTGTGCCTTTGGATGTTTTGTTGTTTATGTTTAAAAAGTCCGTTCTCTCCAAAAACTGCCGCCAATCGTTCATGTTTTTGTCCACTGCCAAATACAGTGTGGTGATAGCCTTAAAAGTATCACACAGTCTATTAAATGCCAAACTAGATAGATTTATTAAGCCAAATTACTCACTCATACTGGACCAAACTGAACCATTAAACTAAAACATGAAAAATAATTTAAAAATCTATCAAAATCTAAAATATTCAAAATTAAGTGGTACTGCCCTTTTTTCTATAGGTCTTTCCAATAATTTAAAGAAGCATTGTCACTTAACTTTTCTGGCGAATGGCCCGCCACATTTGTCACTATAAGATGTTACTGTCTTGTGGAATGTTCCACAGTATGGCATTAAACATTATCTATCTTGCATTTATTGTATCACAAGTGTTTGCCTCTCTCCACAGATCTGACCTGAGATGGATACGTTTAATGCCATACTGTGGAGCATTCCAGGCAGAGCAATAATAATAAATGATAATATCCACCAGAAAAGTTACATGGTGCACCTTTAATTTAATTTTTATTTGATTGATTCATTTATTTTCAGTTTGTGTCATTGGAAATTATTATATCATCACATTCTAAACAACAGAAAAGCACATTTCTCAAACTGATAAGTCAAAGTCATGTTATCATCTAAGAAATTGTTGCTTTTATTTTTAAAAGATAATTTCCATTATATGATATTCTGAGCTTGCATTTATGTCGTTTGAATGTAAGATTTCAAAACATACTATACAATGTTTACTTATTGAGCAATTTAACTTTGGCTGCACAGATTTTTGAGTTGGTTCTGTTTTAAGAATCACCGGCCAATGCGTGTGGGAACTCCAATATTGAAATGTCTAACTATCAGTGAGATATTTTATGACGTTATGAAAAGCACAGATCTTTTTAAATGTATATATATTTTAGCTGTGTGTTTGCATTGAACACTGGTCTCCTGTCCATGGCTTTGTCCGAGTGTAAATGATAAGATGTAATGTTTGATATTGTAAATGAAAGTGCTCTAGTTTTTGTATTGGAGATTAACAGTATGAGGCCACCAGACCAACTGTGCTGTGCAGATGTGTCAAGTGTTGGATAAACTATACAAAGACTTTCAGACAAGTCACTCAAGAGGATTTCTATTATTTTGTTCTGTGCAAACAAGACAGTGCATGAGGTGTAGTCAGAAAATTACTGGGATTAAATCAAACTGGTCTGAACTTTATTTTACGGTCTTAAAAATTTTGAAAAACAGAAATAGTCTACGTTCACTTCCTTAATGCATTCCTAGCACCCTAATTATTCACTGTGATGAGTTTATAGGCGCTTTTCACGACTTTCAAAGGCCAGAGTGAACTTTTCCCGTCACGGTAAAGCTAACAGCCGCTAGCATGCTAACACTTCCTGCTTCACAGAGAATAAAACGCTCTATAATTAGATGCAAACGCACAGAGGTCTCCTTTTGTGATTTGTCAGCTGCTGGAACAAGACTTTATTACATGAAGAAAATCAGGTATACTTTAAAGGGGTTATTTTATTTTTTTTAAATGGTGTGTGGAAATCAAAAACAAACTTTTTAAAATATAATTTTACTTTGTTTTCCATAATAAACAAAACAACTAAATCCAAACACAAACTGTGAAGGATACCAAAACAAAACTGACATAGAAACACATTTAAACACTGACATGAACAAACAAACTGTCCCTCGCAACATTCTCCAACATTTGTCCTTCCCACATTTTCACATTGTGCGAGTGTTGGGCTGCACTTGTCACCCTGAACACAGATCTGCTCAGAAAAAGTGCCAGCATCTTGTCCCCAACAGCAGCTCACAAGGTTGTGCTGCTTTTTAAGTGCAGACACTGTCGAATCTGTGAACATCGTGTTGACAATAGCAATGCAGCAAGTTATGCATTTCAACATCTCACTCTCAGACTGATTTAAGTAAAGATGCTTTATTTTAGCCCCGCGGCTTTCACCTAAATTTAACAAAGAAGAGTATTTATGACGCCTGTGTAATCCCTCGATTGTGGATTCATCACCAGATAATATGCTCCTCAAAGGTGCCCTTGTAACTTTTCTTATGGGGAGATCTGGCGCCATGGAGATGTTTGCCTGGAATGTTCCACAGTACGGCGTTAAACTTTTCTATTTTGCATGAATCATAGCTGAGTTTATTGCTCATGAAAACCAACCTTATTGCGAGCAGGATTGCCTTTCCACAGATATTACTTGTACCTAGGCCTGGTGGTGTCACTACTTTGTCTCTGTGGAGCAGTTTAATGCCATACTGTGGAACATTTCAGACAAAGCAATAACATTTCCATGAAAAGCTACATAGTCCACCTTAAAGTTTTCTGTCAATACTTTCAACTTCTATCAGTTTTGATGTTTGTTTTTTAAAATATGATACAGCCCTAGACATTAATGTCTGAAAAGCAGGATGCATCTTCATTTTTATCTGGATATTTCTGACCACCTCTCATTGTTCCTGTTGCAGAAGGATTTGATAAATGTGAAGTGTTTATTTCTGTTAAGTTTTAGACCACAATGTTACTCAAAGGGACATGTTTACTGCTCTCCTTAGACAGTTGGACCAATTCATTCTTATGTAAATCTTGTCTGTGTATTTACTCCATACAGTTTAGAGAAAGGTGCTTGTGTTTTTATCTAAATCTGACCCCATATTTTACTCGGACATTACAGATGGGACAGAAAAGGACACTGTTGTCTTTGTTTTAACAGTGGAGCAGAAGGACCTGTGGGACGTCCCCCGATGGACAGTGACATTCGTGGACCATAGGTTTTGCCCAGTCCTGTTTACATCCAGGTCCATTGTCTTTGTAAAGTGTAAAGTTATGAAAACAACATTTGCAGTGATGACAGTATTTAAGTTTCTGAAATAAATAAATTACATATCTGTGTGTGTGTCATTGTCTTTTGTTGACAAAATATTGTATGTTGTGGAGTAAGTATATAATGTCATAATAACTTAGTTATTATTTTTAGTTCTGCATTTCACAAGTCAATTCTTTTAAAGACACACAGGATGGCACCGCTCCACAGATCTGACTGTTATTAACTGTCCTGTCTCCATGGAGATAGCTATGTTTTGGAACTTTCTGGGCAAAGCATTAACATCTCATGGAAAAGTGGGAAACTCCCCCAAGTTACAAAGTGCACTTTTAAGTTACTGACTTACATACTCAAACTACAGAATACTTCTACTCAAATTATTGGATGATTCATTGTCTGCTTATAAAACAAAAACATGTCACACTATTTAAATGTGTTTATAATGCTGAATAAATCATTTACAAGTGGTGGTGTAGTCGGTGTCTTATCCGTGGACATACAGGCGTGTATGAAGGATCAAATACAAATACTTGAAAGAATCACAATCAAAGCTGTACAAAACAATTCTGGCGCCATCTAGCGGTTTAAATGGGTTTAACAACATTGCCCCTAAACGATCGATGTGCGCCTTTGCCTATTGCACTGTTTACTGTTTAAGTGCAAATTCATAAAAAAATATAAATTTTGATGTGAACTTTAGATAATTTGATAAGGGAGATAACTAAAGTAAATGAATGTTTTTTGTGTTAAACAACAATCTCAAGCTCTGGTGCATCACTTCTCTGCAGCTCATTGACAGGTCCATATAGCCATGTTGCATAAACGGACGTTTTGTGGAACAGAGTTGTATAGATTGGATCTTTTTTGTGTTAAAAGAAACCTGAACGCCATACATTTTTTATTTTGTTAATAGTGAGGTTTATTCAGTTATTGTGTTTTATGTTCATTGATCCTGTTGAAACTATTTGTTTATGTAAGACAAACTAAAATCAAATCGAAAGGTAAGGTAAGGAAGACTTTACTGATCCCTGTAGAAATTGTCCTCTGCATTTGACCCATCAATGCTGCTGGGGTAAACTGCAGTGCAGCTACAACGTCACAAGGAGGGTTTTACTACTGTACATGTTTTATTGAAACTCACTCAGACACAGAGAGAATATAAAAACACTCACCTCAGGGGAGTTCATCTGGAGTCTTCTGACGGAGCCACTGTTTTAACCACATAGTACATGATTGAATGATAAAGCTTTTGTTAACACATTAATCTGCATATATTTCATGAAATATTCAACCTATGTGTGATGTGTGAACCTTTGTATGATTCAAAAGAAATAGTTTTAATATGTGAGCGTCAAACAGCAGTGTGTAACTCTGTTGAATCACGTCCCAGAAGAGCACACTAGATTTTTCAATCAAATCTAAATGAATCTGTTTTATATATTCATATTCGTATTGAGCTGTAAGAACTAATAAATGATGTATAAAGTGTGTCAAAACAAAGCATGTTTTCCACAATTCAACTCAAAACATATTGTTTATGTAGCATGTGGACATAACATATGATGCTATTTTCAGGCCCTCAACATGAGCTGGTGTTTTTTCCACCTCAACCTCACCTTAGCCTCTTCTGATATTGGGCTCTGGTGTCTGTGGCCTCTTCTGAACACTTGAGACATATCTTTCGATCCTTAGATCATCTTGATCAACTGCCGAAGGCTCTCAGCAAACCTCCTTGATTTCCTCAGCAGAGCGCTGCTTTTCCTTCTTCTTTCTCTTGTTTGTCTTCTTGTTGTTTGGCTTATCCACTTCAGGATTGTCAACTGAGGAGAATTCATCACTGAGATGGTTCCAATAGTATGGTCCAGGTCTGTGTCAGATTTCACTTTGGTCCTTTTCTGACGCCTGTTTTTTGTTGTGTCGGGCCGTCAGCACTTTCAGCCTGTGCAATTTTAGTCCCTGAAACTAAGACATTGGTTTCAGACATTTTGCCCAGAAGATGGATAATAGAACGGACTAAACACAGACATTGACTCATGTTTATACAATTCACCAGATTGCATTTGGAGGTCCATTCACATGAACAGCACCCTTTGTGTTTCTACAGAACATCTGTGTCCACAAGGAAGAAGAATATTACTAATACATGTCAATCATCAATTCTCTGGCAGTAAAACCATGTGGTTTGGAGCAGATTTTGGAGGAATATAATGACTGTTTTTTGTTTTTGTTTGTTTTAGCATTGTGTTATGCTCAGTAAAGCTATATAAAAATTATTTTCATACATACACAACCCCTTTACCAAAGAGCACCTGTTATACCTTTATATTCTATTTTCACTTCTTACTGCCTGGAGGTCCAAGATGCTCAATAACAGAAAAAAAGCATGTTGCCCTGCCATGTTTTAAGGGCCTTTTTGAAGGTGGTGAGTGACACCAGAGCCTCGTTAGAAAACACTAGAGTGGCAGTTGTTTTTGACGGACAGTTCCTTAAAATGTGTCTCTGACACATATCGACTGTATTGACTCTCACAGCAGTAACATATGCAGTCCTCTGTGTCTGCTGTGGAGCAGAGGCCTGTTAGCCCACTCTGCAGCCCACTCCTGCTCAGCCTCTCAGACTGAGACCTGTGTGGAGGAGGAGGACTGTGTCGGCGCAGCTCTCATCTGTGAAATGCAAGAAAAACACTGACTACTTCCACAGACATGAGTTACATTCAAGCTACAATCCTGACCAAGCCTATATCTGGAGTCGGGCTCTGAGGCATCACCGCTCATAGGAGCATACATATGTTACCATGGATTTATGTTCAAAAAGAATAAACCATAACCCCCAACCTTGGGCTAACTTTTTCAAACGAGCCCCTAATATTAATCTTAACACCACAACAAGGCCCTAAACTTATTTATTATCTTACAAACTGAACCATAACATCATAACAAGGTCTTGACCTTTAACCCCACAAAAGGTTTATCCACAGAAGTCCCTAAATTGTGGTAATAAAGGATTGTGGGAACAGACAGCCCTTATATCAAAAACTCTCTAACAAACATGGAAGCTGAGAGCTGTGAACACGTAGAGCTGTGAGAACATACACCTGTGAGAACATTGACCTGTGTGAACATAGATCTATGAGAATATAGAGCGGTGAGAACACACAGCTGTTGCTATGTCTGTCTAACCTGCTGCTGTTGCTACATTTTAGCAGAGCCATGTCAGACCTAACATTTGGTGCACTTATTGGGAGCATTAGATGAGCTCCAGGGCCTCTCGTGGTCTGGGTTGGTCTGGTTCCTCCTCTGGGCCTGTGCTGGCACTTGCTCTTCCTGTGTGCACATGCTCAATAATTCAGCACATCTCCACTCTGTTACTGTCTGTGTGTCAGCCTCGTCGCCCATTACAGTGTCAGGCTGGATGACCACTGTTAGCAGTAAGTGCATGTATTGATTGGCCACATAACTGACGCGCATTTGTCTCCCATTTGTGCACTAAACTGGACATGAAACAGAATACCCACAAAGAACCCAACAAACCAACATATTCTGAAGCACACTCCAATGTCATATTTTAGAGATCACAAATACTCAAATGTTTACACGCGATACTTATTAATCTAATTTGTACATTTTTCAAAGCAAAACAGAAATATGAGAAGCTGATTAATTGTCTTTAGCTTTGACTATTAAAACAATAAAAAACTTACAAACTTACATTACTAATGATTGCCTTTTAACTAATAATTCTAATAATTCTACATATTTTAATTATAATGTGTAGATGTGCTCTTTATTATTTATTCTAAAACTACAAATTAAAAATTGCGCCTTACTTTTTTTCTATTTTCTATAGGTAAAATATATTATAAACATTAATTATATACATTCTGGCCCCTTACATACTGTATTGTCACTTCAGCCTGGAGAGTCTCAAATGAAGACAATATGCATTATGGATAAATATCTATGAATGGTATGTATAATTGTAAATATGACACAGTAGATTAGGGAATGATGAGCGATACACAGGAGGTGAAGAGCAGCCAATGAGACGACAATAAAAGAAACAAAAAACTTAAAGAAAAAAGTGAAAATAGGGGTGCTGTGGTGGAGGAGGGCTGCAGAATGTTACTTATTTGTGATTGAAATGCAAAGCTCTGTGGATTTGGCAAACTACAACCCCATTTATTATTAAAGTGCCCCGAAAAATCTAGAAAAACATCCCTTCGCATCAACAGAATTTTGTCTTTTCAGCACGGTGGTAAATTTGGGTGGTTCTGGCTCGTCTCTTACAGTGTGCTTTGGTCTTGAATTAGGCCAGCACATATTTTTAGTCCTCTCCATCGAGTGGGAGGATATATTGGGGTTGTTTCTGTTCCCCTGCTGTGTGTTGACACGCATCGGCCCGGCACAGTACAGTACGGGGCTGCTTTCCTTTCCTCTGCGCGTGTTGCATCACTGTCTTTGAAGATCTTTACGCCATCACTGTCTCCGTCCGCAAACAGTCCCAGAAGCGTCGGGACTACAGCGGAGAAACGAACGATCCCCAGGGCCTGGACAATGATGGATTTTATATTCAAGGAGGCGCAGAGTCGAAGGAGATTCAATCAGCTTCTTTTAATTCAAAGTCATGCTGCCTCATTAAATATTGAATGGATAAATTGCATGTGGCTGGAATGATTTACTTTAGACCGAGGGAAAATGAATGAGGTGTGATGATAATACACAGATCTAATGCAAGGGTAGGATTTATTGCAGCATTGTAAAAATCATTGTACGACATTTGCTCTTTTATTAAATGTGCACAGTGTAACTTTTCTTATTATTTTGCCTGGAATGTTCCACAGCATGGCATAAAATACATACACTCCATGGAGACAAGCAGGTGACGCCTCCAGGCCAAGTTACAGGTCCGTTCTGTGGAGAGGCGAGACTCACAGAGAGAAATAGTCATTGAAATACAAGATGGATATGTCAAACCAAGCAATAATATCTCCATGGAGACCAACAAGTGGCAGATTCTCATCACAAAGTACACATTTAAAGCATTTTTGGCCTTATTCCGCTAAAGATAGAACAAGAAATGAATATGAATATTTTCTGCGACTTTCATCTCAAATGAATGCACTGCCTCTCCCCTCCTTCATCCTGCTCTTTCAGCTTTCCTCCGCTCCGTCTCTGAACCAGCGGCATAACCATCAGCCTCTCCTCTTCTCCCCCTGTGGGACATTTCCCCAAAGTTTCTCCTTTCAGTAAACTACTCACCGCACCTCACTGGATTCCTCCCTCGTTTGAAATGCCATGTTTTAGCGACTTCTAATAGTCTAGACTTTTAAATGTTAATGTCGTAAGTCGTGCGCTGTCCCCAGAGTTGTTAGATTCCCCTTTTACTTCCTCCTAATATCCAAAACCAGGCCAGTTTCTCATCTCTCCTCTGTCATTATTCATGCTGGTCCTTGATTTTTGTGCTATCTCAGGACAGAAAAATGGAACTAAAGCGGTCCCTCTTTGAACAGCTGCCACAGTTACATCACTCTCAGCTTAATCCTCTGCATCTTTCTCGCTCACACCAAACTAACTTCTTGTAATCTTTAACCACATCTTTAAATCTCCTCTCTTGTCCTTGCTTGTTAGTGCTTAGCTCGTATTTGCAATCCTGGCGTGTTCAGTAAATCCAAATGTGTTCAGTCTGACCTCTCGGAATCCACAGCTACAGGCTCTGGCCGGCTCTAAGCATTTGGTGGTCTTAAACAAGGCACTGTTTGATAATCAGATGCCGACTGGGAGGCAAAAAGTGACTCAGGATCTTTGGAGAAGTGGGTCATTTATTCATCATTTTGTTTTTAAAATGCTATGTACTCATATGTAAGGGGGGTTTGGGGTCCTCTCCCAAGAAAATTAGAATCACATGTCATTTAAGGTGTAAGGTGTGCATTTTATATGTAATATTTTAAATCATTATTAAAATATTATAGGCTAATTCTTTGTTCTACCAGGTCTTATGTTGTATTTGTAGATAAACCTTCAGGCGAGGACTGAGGCTCCAGAGAACCACAGCAAACTCTCATGTCAGGACGTCTGAACTTGTTTTGCACTTGTAACAATAACCTACGCTTTAGTTTCCTGTTGATAACTCTGACTCGGTGTGGTTTGTATCAGTTGTGTCAAGTTCTCTCTCTCTCTCCAGAGCATGTGGGCCCCCTGTGGTTGTGGCCCTCAACACTCGCTTAATTTGTTTATGCCACGAGTCGGCCCTGCAGCTAGGCCTCTTTCACTGTGGACACTAAGACAAAAATTGTTCTGAATGTTACTATTAAAGCTTTACACCACACATGGCTACATCTTATGAGGCCACTTTTGAAATTTCTTTGTCATTAAATAAAACCGTAGACAACGGTTTAGCTTAAACAGATCAAACATTACCTGGCACCTGGCTGTTCTTTTAAAGAGACTGAATTGCGTGGATTGTGTCCTACATCTGCAATATCCAGACATATGAGTCACTTCTACCTTCAAATATCATCAAAAAGGATTCCTAGAGATGTTTGTGAGAAAAAACTTTATCATAAAGCACTGCCCCTGTAACCTTTACTGACATTGACAGTTAAAATGATGTGATCTTTATGAAATAGTGGAAACCTATTGCGCTCCAAGTGATCTGAGCTGTTGTTCAGATGTCACTCATGTCAATGTAATAAACACTAGAAAATCACTGGTTTATCTTTGGTTTGTGATTTTATTTTTCTACAATCAACATTTCAAAGCAGTCAATTATGCAAATCCTTAATGCAGTTTTTGAATCATTATTATTCAATAGTTAAATCATTAAACGAAAAAAGTACAAACTCAACGCTAAACTACATGAAACAACTGACTTTAGTGGGCAATTTGGGTGAAGTGTCTTGCTTAGGAGCACATAACATAACAGTAAGTGCCTCATGCAAGTTCTGAACCTGCAACTCTTTTGGTCTGGCACAAAGGTGAACACAATGTCAGACAGGGATGAGTGGCTCAGATTGAGAGAGAGGTTTGAATCAGTGATGCTTAAGTCGACACTTAAATATACTCAAGAGCGCTGTTATGAGAAGTATTCCTATTATTTTTAGTAAGAGAAATAAAAGTATAGAGGGCAAACCAGGCTACTGAAGTGGGAGTAATTGCAAGAGGAACTGTCTAGACACCGGATTTACAAATTTAACTCAAAAGTCAAAACATTAAATCATGCAAAAATCTGGTCAAATAGACCCCAAAATGGGAATATCTGAAGGAGTGGTGCAAGAAACACAAATGTTCAAATAATTTAATATTGACAAACATAAAGCGTTTGTCACTTTCTCACAGCGAGAAGAGGAACCAAAACATTTACTCGAGTTTAGAGTACAGTTATTGTGAGGAAGAAACAAGGAAAGTCAGTAATGAAAGAAAAAGTATGGCATCTGAAAACCACTCAGCACAGGTTATTGTTATCAGTGCAAGATTTATTAAAACGTTATGAAGTAAATATACTTGAGTAAATGTGAGTACTACCCATATCTGTCAAGTATAAAGTATAAATGTGTTTCACTCAAATGCCATTGATTTTAATGTTGGCCTTAGTTAACCCTCTGCCTCTCTCTCTCAGACCTATAATGCACCCGTCCTGAGTATACTGCACGAGCGAGTGGCCTGTTTGAAGCCACAGCAGAGCTAAAGAGCCAGAGCAGAGGCACATCAGGCATTATCTGTGCCGTGTGTGTTTTCAGTCAGACCCTGTAACAAAGAGGCAGTTAGCAGAGATGAATGTGTTGGCTCCACTGCTGTTCTCCAGCCTCAGGGCAGCAAATGACAACAAACAACAAAGAATCATTATTTCACCTGCGTTTGACACTACTATCACCGCAGGCACTGGGAGGCTTTAAAATGATACACTTTGGTATTGAATATTCTTCTAATTAAAAATAATTCAATGCAAGATCCTGGTGTAGTTTACAATCCAAAAGCTAAGACACCCAACGTAATTAGGTTACGTTGTATTTTCACTTGTTTGATATGGACCCGGAGTCTGAAAAAAATGTATTGATATTAAATGTTTGTATTTAAGCCCAGGTCTTCAATAAGCTGAGTGTGATTGTTGTCATAGATAAAGGGTTATTCAGGGTTTTCAATTAGAGAATTCATGTTCAGGTTACACCAAACCTATAACTGGATCTACCCAAACACATATTGGCAAACAGCTATAAGAAAACTGCTGAAGTCTCTCAGCCAAAAGGTGAACATTGCCCTGCACATGGCATGTTGCCAAATGTGCAGTTTGATCTGCAGGAGGACACGATCACTCAGGAGCTACAGTCCATTCAGACCTCAGAACACTTTCTGTCTTGTCTATCTGTGTTGCACTCATGAACCCTTCAACACATGCCACTTAAAAGGGCTTTAATACACTTTAATATTACTTTGTATTTACACTGCTGATACTGCACTGTTACTCTGTCCACATTGTTGTCTTTTTTGTTTTATTCTTGATACTTACTTTACTATGCATGCTTATTTATATATTTAAAATAATGAATTAATATTGTTTCATGTTTTTTGTCTGCACTAAATCACAAAGCAATTTACTACTCTGTGAATCTTTGTTCACTGACAAAGGCAATGAACCGCTGGCTGTACAAAAGCTACAGTTGTCAAGATAAAGCTAAATGTGTTGTCGCTGGCCCGTGGGGGAAGCTCGGCATACATTTGGCCAATATTTGTCACACTCTCATTTAAATAAGATCAATTTCACCAGCTCATCATTACATTCTATCCTCTCCGTGCACCTGTTCCACACTTGCACCTTTATCTTTATAACCCACAGTACAGTATGGTAATGAGGCAGACTTAATTATGTTGTACCACTTTAATATAGCCACATATGCCACAAAGTTCTTTTATTTCTAAGTTTGCAGACCCATTTCCCCACATTGCACTGCTTTTCCCGACCCCCTTTACACTCATGGTCTATTTTAAGCCCTGCACGGCACTACTCCTCTGCTACTTTGCATGCAGACCCAGTAGATCTGAGTGTTGTGGTCTATAGGCGTGTCGTACCTGCCTCACGCTCTCTCCCTCTCCTCTCGCTTCTCTTTTCCTCCCGGATCCAGCCTCTTTGCGCGTCTTTGGCTGCTGTGCCGCTGCTGCGCTCACAGCCGCGCTCTGCTGCTCCCGTGGGCTGCGCATCGCTCGGATCCAGGGGCGAATGCGGCGAACGGAGCTGCTTTTAAAAGGTATGAGAAATTGCTTACAGAACATTGTCCGGAATTGTTGACAGACGAGATGGAGCAAATCATCGGTGCGCACGGCTGAGAAGGTATCTGCAGCGGGCTCTGCTCCGGTCTTGGCTGCGTTTGGGTCCAAATAAACGAGCTCCTGGATATTGTGAGATTTATCTTTTTTACGCAGCACAGCAAGCAGCATCTAAATTTGATGTTAGATTTCGTGTTTGGCATCGGAATAACCTGGTCTTGTCCACGCTGTCACCGGTTCATCAAAAACTTTGCGGTCTTTTCCCTGTGGTTTATTTTACGCTGGATAAAGTGTGGTCTTACTACAACACGGTGCCGCGTAAAGAGCAGGACTTCACATCGCTTTGGAGGCTGACAGAGCGATGTAAGAAGTCGTGAGATGTGGCCACTGGATGCGCTGGCCAAGTGGAGTGCAGTTGTTCTCAGGACGTTTGCCTGAAATATGACATTTAGCCTTGTAAGACTTTTACTTTACGCGTTTTTGGATGACTGTTGTAGTTAATGTTCTGGTTTGCGCGTTAATCCTTCTTTAGAGTCTAAATTCGTCCTGTTTTTAGCCTGTTTTAGTCCTGATTGCTTCCTTTAGTCCTGTCTACTTGCCCTGAATAGTCCTGGTTTAATCTTGGTTGTGTTTTAGTCTCCATTTCGTCTCCATGTTTGTTATTTAGTCCTGGTTTAGCTCTCTTGGTTGGTTCATTGGTGACTCATGGTTTAATCCTGCTGAAGTCCTGTCCTCTTTGGTCCTGGTGTAAGTCCTGGTCTGAACCACGTTTAGTTCTGGGTTTTGTCCAGATTTGATGTGTGTGAGAAAGTGTGAACCAGTTTAATCTTGATGGGAATGCAGTGTTTCTCCATGGAGGTTTAGTGAAGATCTGGACCGCAATGCTTGTCAACATCAGCAGGTAAAGTTTTATTGTAAATATTTGAGTCTGTGAGTCAATGGACCAACAGTAAAGACCATTCCCACCACATGCCATTAGCTGTAGAGCAGGGAATGGTCTTTAGCTCTGGTTTACTCCAAGCTCATCTCTGCATTAGCCAAAGGTCTCTTAGGGCTGGGCTACTAATCGAATTTTCGAGTTTTAGTCATTTCTAGTCGTAAATCCTCTGTCAGTAAAAGCATGTGATTTGGACCAGAGTTCGAACTTAGGAGGATCAGATTTGATTAGTTGTGTTTGTTTCTAGTAAGACTAAAGTGAATAAAATGAAAGATAGTGATAGATCGGTATGTTGAAAATAAATTGTTAATATTTTTTGTCATATCACTGAGCCACTGAGCTGGGGATGACCTGGAAGAAATCATTTTGGATTTTAATTAATATTTTCTTCGTTAATAGCAATATATTTTAGTGAAATTAGGCCAAACAACACATTAAACCACTCATATAAAAAGCTGAATTGAAATATTTTGCTGATTGAAATGATTACATGATTTATCTTTGCAGTGTTGGTCCTCGTGTAATGGGTTTGGGGGCATGACCTGAAAAGTTTGGGGATCCCTGGTCTATTTATTTACTTATTTGTTTGTTTTACAGGGACAGGGTAGTTTGATTAACATTACTGTAAATGTTTCATCCATTGTTCCTGGATTGGTGTTAAATTTGTCTCCCTAAAAACAACACTGATTAAGCAAGAAAAGATCCAACATGATAAAAGTTACAGAAAATGTAGAATAATTAAGCCTAGCTATGAACTATTTTAGAAATGAACTATAATCCTAACCCTCTAATGTTCTGACAAACAATCTGACAAGAGAACGACACAAACGCAGTGAGCTGAGGACAAGGAAGATGTAGCAGATTTATGTTGATGACTGATTTGCTATGAACCATGTTTTATGAAGAATGTTAAGAGGGCAGCTCTCTGATGTTTCCGGGGATTGTGTTCCACTCCTGGGACGCTGAAAGAGAAAGGGCTCTTTGGCTGAATGGACTTTTACACTTTTTCTTACACTGACAAACTGCTTCAGTGGAAGATATGACCTTATATATTAAACATTTGATTTGACATTTGATTATGTTTCCCATAATATTGTAACTAAAGAAAAGTTGAATTTGATGAGTTTTGCTTTGAGTAGTTGATGATTTACAGTGTCAAAGCCTTTCTTCAAAGATCAAGAAACACCACTCTAACTACTCCACCTTTCTATAAAACAAACAAAACATTTATTTTCTCTGTTGAGTGTTGAACTGTGAGACTAAATTCAACAGGGTGAATGAAAATCAGGTGGTGTTTGTTGAGCAATGAGCTTCTCTGCAACTTTAGACACTGTTGGTATAATACAGATGGGCCTATAATTGATCAATCATAATGATGATAAAGGACATTTATGGCATCATTTTTAAACTTAAGCCCAAGGACCATCAAGTCATTTACTTTGATAACACTGGAAATTATCTTTTATCTATACCCGGCCCGACTATCCTTGGCTCCATTCCAGGTAAAGCAATATCATCTCCATGGAGACAAGCAGGTGACAAACCCTCCGCCAGAAAAGTCACATAGTGCATCTTACTATTGTCATTGTAACATGACATTCAGTTGCATGATGCAGGATTTATATCTGTCATAATTCACGCATGAGTTTAGAAAAGTACCATTTGCCTGATCGCGGAACAGATTTCACATATTTATGTTGCCTGAACATTCATTTATTGACACTAAAGCAGTTTGTGTGAATGTTTCACAATCGAATATGGCCCGAGCTCACAGCCTCTAATGCTTTATTAAACTCTTCATTGGAAAGTTTGTGCAGAAAAGTGGAACAGTCATTGAGTGAGCAGCCATGCAGAAATCCACCATTGATTTTGTCTTGCACTTTCACCTCTAAACACTATTATATGGAGATAATGTTGTATTGGCAGACACCACTGAGAACATATTAAATAGAAGGAAAAAGTGCAAAAAAGGAAAACAAAAACAAGAAACACAACTAATAGAAGTGTTAAGAATAAGTATTGTACCTGGATATTTAAAATGACATATAAATATCTGTGGAGGGGCAAGTCCACTCACTGTAATGCCTCATTTAACCTCAGAACGGGGCAAGTATTTTAGCGTGTTTCTTGCAGACTGCCTGTCACATTAACCATGATGCACTGTGGTGCATATTTGACCAGGTTCACTTGGGTTCAGGCAACAACATGGAGAAGTACTCGTTGTACCTTGTAATTACCTGAAAATCACTCCACTTCACTGTGTTGTCTGGAAAACTCCTTTCAGCCCACTTTAATGACCAGGCTCAATACTAACAGGAGCCATGAATCCACACCGCTGCACGAGACAGAAACTGGCGCTCCTGCAGCCAACACTGCCCTGCCAGCTTTGTCATGGCCCGACCGGGTGACTGAGTAGGGCCAGGGAACACATGTCCTTGTTGCCGTGGTGAACTCAGAGCATGGGAAGAGAGAGCTGAATAAGAGTGGGTAGTTGAAGCGAGTCATCAGAACTGTTGCTGTTGTGTTAATAGTAATGCCCGGCCCAGGAAAACGATCGATGCCACTCCAGCCCTGCCTGATAGATGCAATATGTAGAAGTGTAACATAACTTTGAAACAATCTTAAGGCATACATTTTCATACTCTTTTTCGTTTCTTGGTAGATTTCCTCTGGTGGTTTCCCATATCAAAGTTCTGACCACAATCATGACTTAAGATTTGAACATGGGTCCCTGCACCTCACTGAAGACACCCCTGTTATGTCAAGTATGAATCAGTGAATCAAATATTATTTTACGTAATTTTTCATCAGATGGGAATGCAATGCATTTCCTTGGAGGTTTAACAGAGATCCAGTCAGTAATGCATCAACATCAACATCAGCAACTGAATTTGTATTGTGTATCTGAGTCATAGCGAGTCAATGGACCAACAGTAAAGACCATTCCCACCACAAGCCATTAACTGTAGAGCAGGGAAATGGCCTCAGCAATGGTTTACTCTAAGCTCATCTCTGCATTAGCCAAAGGTCTCTTAGGGCTGGGCTACTAATCGAATTTGGATTGAGATCAAGATTCAGTCGTTTTAAGTCGTGAGTTTAGACTTTGGAGGAGGAAACTTGATTATTTTAATTTGACACCATAGACCATTGACAGATCAACATGACAACAATAAATTGTCATATTACTTCCCTTCAGACAGCCCTGTTGTTGTTACGTGAAATATGATTGTGATGTCAGTTTATTATTTATGAATTATCTAATAATTTACTGTACTCATGTTGTTAATATTATGATCATCAGCAGAGGGCGCTAATCTAAACTCTAAAGCTTCCTGTGCAGGGATGGTTTCAGGTGTGTGCAGGCGTTGGTGGTAGTGATGACCAAATGAAGCCTCATGAACCATTTGAGGTTTTGAGTCCATGCCTTGCAAACTTTCGTTTGCTCCACACCGCCATCTTGTGGTAAAAAAATAAATAAAAAGATGCATGTAAAGCAAGTACAGTGCTGTGTACAGTGCCATAAACCAAAAAAAGTGTATTTCATTGAGGAAAACACCAATAAAACGATTAGGCCTACTTGTACAGAAAAGCATTTCCAATGTATGCACAATCTCCAATGTTAAGTGTCCATGACACCATGGCATCAATGTTAAGAACCAGTGAGTGTCAGTCTGCCATCCTCTTGAGTTCCAGGCAGATGCTCTACACGTAAGCCACCCAACTATAGACAGACTGTTTCGAATGTTTGGTTGTACGCCTCAAATGCTACTAACAGCAGCGACGTCATAATTCAGTAGATTGTACTTTATTTTTTATGAGCTTAACACAGACCTATAACCTGTGACTTTATGAACTGCTGTTGTATGTTGCATCAGCAGAGCTCGGACCAGTTGTATCTTTCTGAACCACTTCAGCAAACAGTGCGTGTGAGACCGTGTTATGTGAAGCAACATCATAACTGAAGCAATGACGACATGTGCACAAAGCGAGGCCTCATGTTATGGACTTTGTTGTTTGCCTTGCCTACATCCCTCAGACCCTCCCACCTGATCAGCCCAGCTTTTCACCGGTCCAGTCATATGTTTTTTAGCAAACCGAAGCAAGCCTCGAAGCAGGGCTTCATTTGACACGCCCCTTTTTACTCGGTAGAAGCCTTGATGCCTCGGCTTCATGTGACCCATCACTAGTTGGTGGTATTGGTATGTTCTGTTTATAATCTAAACAAGGTGTATCCGGAGTAGACATGGCATTCACCAATTGTAAAATAAATGCCAGATAACTAAATGAATATGCTACTTCACAAACATGATCTTGCAATATTTAAATGCTTGCTACAATCTAAAATGTACAGTTAAAATCTGTAAATTAAAATTCATACAAGTAAAGCATTATTTAAAAACTATTTAAATTGAACATTTTATATTTCTACATTTTTTTCAAAGGTTTTTGATCAGCTTATGTTACGCTGCATCTTGCAAGTGAAAAAAAAAAAGTATTGAAGTCGAGTTGAGTCTCTGTGCTCCCTTTTTCTTTTGAAGTTCCCCCTGCATTGACTCCATAAAGACATTGAAGAATGGATCTAAGACAGTGGACAAATGTCATTTGAACAATTAAATATGGAAAATGGGCCTCTCAGTTTCTTTGTCGATTTTTGAGAGTAGACATTTTGTCTTGTGTACTTTGCTAATTTGTGGTTTTGGTCCAAAACTGATAAACTTCAGAAGTTTTAATTGGGCACTTTAAAAACACCAACTGAAGCCTGACAGCATTAGAAAAAGAAATCCTCTGCAGTAGTTGGAATGTATTTGTAAGCTTTTGAATGCTCCAGCAATTCTTTCCCATTTAAGAACTCATAATTGCATCCTCTATATTTGCTGCCAGAAACTGCTTTCCATTTTGGAATAAGAAAATTACACAATTCACATGAAGCTAATTGGATGATCAAAAAGCATTTGACGAAGACCTCAAAATGTGAAGATTTTAGAAACATATTTTAAGGTGCAATGAATTCACAATTATCGGTAAGAGAATTATTGGCTTTTAGAGAAATTGTGCAGGCTACTTTTGGAGATATTTTTGTCTTAAAATTTTAAATCATTTCACTTGTTGCAGTTTGCCTCTCCACAGGTCTCAAAGTAACACAAGGAAGCATAAAACAGTACAGCTGACTGGCACTGTTAGAACCCACAGACAAATGCCATTAACTTCACATTAACAATGAATCTATTGCATATCTTTACGTAAGAGAAGGACTAACCACTGCCACACTGAACCCTAAAATGCTGCTGAAACTTGCAACCGACTACACGAACCGAATACCTTTTATTGTGGTGCCAAACCCTTTTTCTCAATTGCACAGTGTCGAGGATGACTAACCTTTCTACTACAATGCTCCTTGATGAAACTTGTCTGTTCAAATCTAATACACAGTTGATTTATTCTAATTACATTGGACACGATTTGGTTGACCAACATTTATATTAGTTGCCTAATTATTTTTGGGGGAATGCTACAAGATGTATATGGATGAATTGCGAGTTAAATCTTTCTTTTTACAGATGCACAATTTACTATTACTTTTCTACATACATTTTTGTAATAACTTGATCCTGTATTCTTGTTTTCTCGTCAGTCCACTCTGGTTCAGACACAGATACAGCTCAAATCATAGATACTTAGTAGGTTTGAGAGTTTTTAACAGCACCATGTTCTTTTTAATGAACTAATCAATACACAAAGCATCTCTCTAGTCGACTACAGCCCTTGTATTTTCACTGAATTACTCAACCTAAATGTTTATTATATGGGCCACCAATAGGCTCTGGAACAACATAGACATCGGGAATTGAGCCCAGTGGTGAGCTTTACCGTTTCATTCATCTCCTCTTCTTTCTCTTCCCTTCTGCAGCATCTTATCCTGAGGAGAGGGCACACGAGGACAAAACACAAGATTCAGAACGATAAAAAGAAGAGAGGTTAGAATCAATTCAAGATGGCCGAGGCGACCCAGCAGCCAACACAACAAATGGAACCAGTGGAGAAAGAGGAAACGACGCAGAAGGATGAAGAGGAGAAAGACCAGGACCAGGACCAGACCAGTACCGAGGGGTCCACAGAGTCTGAGTCTGAGTCTGAGGACGGGTCCAAAGAGGTCCAGACCAGAACCCCGACCCGAGCGTTACTGTCCATGAGGTCACTGAGCACAGTTGATGTGGAGGATGACTCGCCTAACATGATAGTCTACAGAAAGGTAAGCAAAGTGTCGAACCGGTCGCTAGTTTTGAATACACAACGTCATGAAATTGAAGTTTCAAAGTTTTGGACAAAAAGATTACTTTGCTGGTGTATGTTGTTGGAGAGTTGGTTTGTTTAAGATAGAGGTATTCAATGAAGTCTTCCTGAGGGCCAAAACACCTCCACATTGTAACACCGGCACCCACAAACAAACATGTTGTATTTATGAACAATTCTTCTTCTTAATCGTTAACCAGTTTACTACATACAATGCAAATAGTTTATGTAAAAATAAACAACTGAAACATTACAATTTGAGCTTTTCAACACGCAATAAAGGCATAAACTTCATATTGTGTACATCCTCTGACATCAGCAGCCAGCAGTCCATTGTTGACTATTTGCTGCACATAACTTTGTTCTGGCGTCACTTTACCTTTTCTAACCTTTTGGATGTCTCTGTACTGAACCCTGAGTCACTGCTGGAGGTTCTGAGGTGAAGTCAAGTGAAAGTAAGTTTCTCCTGCTGCTATCTGTCAGACTGCTGTCATGCCCAGGCTTTATGGACTCATGCATTCTCCAAACCTTTATAAATACAGCTACAGTCTGACAACCAATCCATGGAAATAGTTTGTGAAAAGAAATGGGTGAAATTCATGTTTGCAGGTTTCGAACGATTTCATGCATTTTCACCAAAACACTGGAGCTGCAACGCTACAAGACATAATTCTTAAGGATGTGACGGTGATGAAAGAGGATTGGGTTTCTATCCATAATTTGTATTGCTTGGTTGCACTGTGAACCAATGTGCTTTGTGACCGAGGGAGCTGTCATGGACTGTGATGTATGAGGAAAGATCATACCGTGCAGTACAGCAGGCCGTCTGGTTTGAAATGTAATATCGAATTAGTTTGGAACAATATACATTTCTTTGTATTGTTTTGGATATTTTCTCATCGTGTTTACTCAATTTTAGTTGAGTGTCAAGGACCAAACGAAGATAATTAGATTCCTTTACTGGTTGTTTTTTTTTAATCTTTTTGCTAATTTGTTTTGACATTTTGCTGTTAACAGTTAATAGAAATACCCATAGCAACAGTCTTTGTAAGATTTAGCACAAACTTATTTTGGGTGAGCCAGTGAGTAAGTGGACAGCAAACATCTGGGCAGATCAAAGGTATTTATAAAAGGACTGAACAACAACGGCCCCAGTATGGAACACTGAGGTACACCCAAACGGGTATTTAGAAATGAGGAATTGTCTTTTATGAAATAACTCCTCTGCGACAGCGAGCAACAGCACATCTTGTCTCTAGAGGAGTCTTATTATGTATGAAATCTCCAAACTTTTTTGTTTGATAACCTTTTCTGAAATAAATGGGATTCTTATTTTTTAGTTTTTCAAAATACATTACAGATCTAATCCAATAATTCAGAAAAATTGCTATTTCCAAATCGATGCAGACCTACTAACAACTTCTTTGAATTATAAAATGTGTACACCTATTCATTTTGCAATTAGAGCTTTCTAATGCTTGAAGTTCTTTATCATTTTTTCTATTTGAGTCTATTTGAAACGATAATGCTACATATATAAGTGGCTGACATAACACATGCCGCTCCTTTGCATTTCAAAGGCCTATAATAATAGCCTGTTATCCAAGCTCTATCGTCTGTATATTTCATTTCATGTGCTACGTTTTATTGCTCTGGTTGAACGTATTGGACACAGGCATATTTATTGAATTGTGACACTACTCCATGGATATTTTATTGTCTCTCCTACACGCGGCTCTCATTATACGGATAGCAACATGGAAAATCAATATAATGTCACTGTATAACATAGAGAGGTGAACAAAGGCCAAGTAGCAGAGTCGTTATCCCAGAGGCTGAATTATGACCACTATGTAACAAGACAAGAAACTGGGATTGATCAGGAAACATCAAATGCCGTCTCCTATTGATAATATTGACCAATGTATTTTAGAGTTTTCTCTGATTGTTGGTGTTATATGTTTGCTGCTTTGTATTTTATGTTAGTAGTAGTGTTTCAGTAGTATCAATACCACAGATGTCTTAATCAATACAAATAACAATAATAAATGTTTGTCATTTTATTATAACAACACCTAAATGGGCCTTTGTAGAAAATGAGTTCTCAATCCCAGAGTCTGACATGTGACTCGTTTTGTAAATCACTTCTGGGCTCGACTTGTAAACGAAAGACGGGAACTTGACACTTACATCTCTCAACAGTGAGAAAACAAATGGGATGAAGTTCTGACTTGGTTTAAGATAATGACTTGACCTAAACCACAAAGACTTGAGCACAGATTTGTCCTAAGTAACTCAGACAAGGAGGACTTCAACAAAACTACCATACTGCCTCATAGTAATATAGTAATTGTAAATAGCACCAATATTAGTTGATGTATCGATAAAATGTATCATTGGTGTCTTGAAAATGGACTACATCAAAGATAAGTGGAACCTAAATGCAATCCTTTATTTCCCATTACAACTTACAAATTACATTGAAAAATTCAGTAACATTTTAATTTAGTTGTACGTCCATTTCGCCTTTTGGAGCTGAAAACAACACTTGTAAGTATTAGTGTCACGACCTAGTGTCACAAAGTCCAAAAAAGTGCTGGAATTGGCAGCATAATTGGAGAATAATTGACAAAAACACAAGGAGAATAATTGACAAAAACACAAACTCAGAAAGTTCACAATACATCTCTGAGGTGCATCCGCTGTAATGTGACACAAATAAAATCAATCTGATAGTAATTCACCTTCTTTCTTTCCTATCCAACGCCTCTCCATCTGTCAGTTTGCGTGACGATTTCACAGTTTCTTCTGAAGGTCAAGACAATTCAACATTTCTCCATAAGCAGCACACACTCTTGTTAGCTGTGTGCTCTAAGTTGTCATTCAAGAGCTGTTTCTCTGCTTGCACAAACCAATCAGACCAAACTCATTGAATCGTTGTTTCCCAGCTGTGTCTGAGGCTCCCAGCATAAGGCAATTTTCACACACTAATATCATCTCTGTGTGCGCACTGCTTTTCTGCTCCTCAAAGCCTTCTATAATGGATTACTGGGAGAATTGGAAGATGTTTTGAGAAGATATATCAAGTGTCAATGCTGGAAGAAATGCATAATAACACGGGCTGCATGATGGGAATTAGAATATAGCAATAGAATAGTAATATAGAGTACTGTAATGTGATTGTCACACACACTAACTTCAGCACAAATTAGTTTCAGTTTATTAAAGTCACATATTCTGCTACAGTGACTTTTGTGAGCTTTTAATCATGTTTCAACAATGTTCCTTCATCAAAAACATACCTGGAGTATCATTCAGGTGCATTCACGCTGTTTTGAGGAATGTTTATCAGAAACCCCCCCCCCCCTTCCAAGTGTCAAGCACACGTCCTGCGAACTCCTTCTATCCGGGACACATTTTCGGATCATCTACGACAGAATATTCCGCTGTCCTTAAATCATTGCTAAACTCGTTCTGAGCATTTCTGCGTCTAAACACGATGGCACTGAAGAGCATGTTTAAAGGCTAATAGCAATATGAAAAATGCAGTATATTTTTCCTTTAAACAGAATATTTTTCCTTTAAAATGATTGACTAAGCTTACACTATAAACTTGCCAAAAGCCTCGGTCACAACGGCGTTCATACAAATCTCGTAGATGTGGCGGGGAGTATAGTTTCCTACAGCCTTCTTAAAGCGTGTATACTTCTGACTTTCACTTCTCAATTCTCAGCTGACAGCTTGAGGAAACGAAGCTGTACAAAGGTTCTGGAGTTTTTACATCTTTCTCAGATGTGCTGTGTAGGTTTCCTAATGCATCTTTATTTGAGTCCTTCTGATGTCCGCTCTTCGTGCAACTCGAGACGCTGTTAAGTCATCCTTATGAAGATCTTATGACGCTAAAGTTTGCATTTTGACGATGACTAAATGCACCTTTTACGGCTTAAACTTCTGAAAGAATGGGATCTAGCAGTTTGTATCTGCTGTTTGGCTCTCAACACTCCACTGACTGGTGATATATTTAACAAATTAGTCTTGTGGTTATTTATATGACTTTATGGTCCCTTTTGAGCCGTTTTGTCGTTGTTGAATGGATATAAAAAGCAATACGTTCCAACACACTTGTTGAATTGTTTGTAAATTGTTTTCTTTTTGGTTTTGACCTGGCCAAAAAATATTCCTCATGTTTTCATTAATAATTGTTGAAATATGAAAAGCAATACATTATAATACACTTTTAATTTAAAAAATGGCAATACATCTTCTTCGTTGTGTCATCAACACGTGACACGTTAATCTTTCTACCTACACTGTACGACAAACTTAAAAAGTGAACATCAAAAAATCATACTGCTGTTGTGTGCTGTTTGTTTGACTCAGGCTTGACTTAAGAGATCAATAATTACAACTTAATGTGCCCTTGAACACTTAAGACCAGACATTGAGAGGGGGGGACATGGGGTCTCCAGGAGTTTTGACACACAAACACTGTGCGTTGTCCTTGTGTCGCTTGTGAGGCACTGGTGCGGCGCTCAGGAAGGAGGGCTTCGGAAGCTGTTTGTAGAAAATCTTCGACAAGACCATCGACTTGGCCATGAACTTAAAAACTGGCAATGAACACTGCATTTTTATCACAAATTTGCTCACAGATTTTTGTAGCTGTTCGTACGAGTTATTGTGACCAAGGCTTAACTGAAGAATAAACTAGAACTAACTCCATCGGCCAGGCTTAGGTGCATGAGTTTGTCTGACTTCCTGTATCAGTTTTAAACTCACTAAGCCACATGTGGGTGTCAAATTGACTAGGACTACAAAATAAAACTCCAAATTAAGAGACTTTTGTGAAGGCACTCAGTTTTGGTCTAATTCTAAAAATCCAAAAGGGTTGAATGAAGAAAATAATCAATTTAGTATTCATTATAAAGCTGAGGAGGCCGACTTTATTCTTATACATTTAATTTCCCGCCACAAACCTAGAATAAAGAGCGTGATCTGATGCTAAAAAGGCATTCCCCTGCTTCACTTCAGCATCTGAAACGGCTGTTCTATAGTTGTGCATGTGCCAAAAATGCATGCATTTGAATGCCAGAAATGTGCCAAAGGGTTTAGGAACAAGTCGCATAGTTGGATATTCATTTACTTTCTCCGTTCATGGTTTAAATTACATCCCAGCCTTGATGGCAAATGGCAATACAAAACAACGCTCTTAGTTTCTGGCTTGACTTATATTGTGGTTAGAAATAAATAACATACTTTGTCTCCATATTGCCTCATGTGAGTTAACGTTCATTGCGTTGTTAAGTAAAGCTGGATAATCCTATAGCTCGGTGTTTGTCTGTGCTAATCGATGTAGCCTTATGCACTGAACCTCCTTATTGATTTGCACATTCCTATTGTATGAGCCAGCAATGCATTTCTTTGTAGTCCACACGTTTAATTAGACCATTGTGAAACTGTAGCAGTGCTGTGTGAAGAGAAGCTAAGATAACAAACAACACAAAATCATACCAAGGGACTAAAGCTCTGAACTTTGTTAACAAATGGTACAATTAAATTCACATTGGCTTGTTATGGATGCAAGTCTAGCTATGTTGTGCTAATTAAGACTGTAGATCTTGGATTGCATTTGTAGCTGACTATATGGGCATTATGAGTTTATAATTCATGGGAAAAGGCCGACATTCAAGCTGACTATAATAAATGTGTAAATGTTGGCATTAGGGCAAACATTTAGCTCATAACTCAAATCACAGCTATTATGATTATATTTATACGGTCTAAATTAATTTCACTGTTATTAAATACCTTTGTAGATTAGGAAAGTAGCTTTGGGAGTGCAGTAATCAGTGGCGATTAGATGTTTGTGGACAAGGGACGTATGGGACATCTTTTTGTTTTAGGTATTTTGCTAAAGTCTCATTTTGACAACTATTATTAACATTAAAAGTGAGCACCAGTGTTTGAACATATATTTTTTAAATAAATGTGACTGAGTAACTGCCTCCTGTAATGGATTTTGTAACTTTGCTTTTTGTAACTATTATGAAGATATTTTTTGCACTTATCAGCTGTACGTCAGATAAAAATAATAATCACTAAACTGTACCGACCCTGGTATTAATGCAGGGAGGGAAAAAAAAAGAAAGTCGTGCCTTTTTACCCGTGTGTAGGTCGTGGTGTGAATGTGGACGGGAGGTAGAGGTGACATCAGGTGAATAGCAATGAAAGCCGTGTAGGAGCACATTTACAGTCCATAGGAGTGAGAGAGTTGTGATGTGAAGGACGCATTTGTGACCTTTCTGTCTTGTGCACTCTTGGCTTTTGGTCTTATCCTTAAAAAAAAAAAAACACAATTTGAGGACAGTTATAGGCTCAAGAAATACATATTAAAATACATATGAATTAAAGTTTACCATCAGAAAATAAAACAAATCAAAAATTGTTGTTGATCAATCTGAGCAAATAAAATAATTATAAAGTTTGATTCACTGTATTGAAAAGTCAGATTGACTAAAGGCCAAAATCATTTATTGGTAGAAAGTGGGGATTGACTAAGGCAGGAGTGTCATAACTCAGGGGTCTCCAACCTGTGGCTTGGGATCTACCAGCTCTGTACCCCCTCCAAAAAGCTCCTCAAAGGATTCAGGAATAACACATCTGACGCTGAATCTTTCTAATAAGATGGATCACAGTCCTCCTACCATTGTAAATGCATACTTTAAATGCTTAAATAATAAATAGATAATGGATTATGTCAGTGTTTCTCAAACTGTGGTACTCAGCCGTTTTTATTTCACATTTTCTACATTTTTGTGTTAGTTCTTAGTCAGATTTACTGCATCATTGGTGGAGTCCTATTTTCATCCTAGTTCAGACCTGAAATATTACTAGTTTAGACCAAAAATATAGTTATTGTTTATGTTATGACCCAATTTTGGAAAGCCAAATATGTTCTTGTGGGCAGGTGTTACTTGGTGCAGATTGTTTGAGAACCATGTTAGGTTTTATGCATCTACTTGTACCCCGTCTAAGTCTTCATTATTGTCTCTGTTACCTTGAGTAGCTCTCTACCATTTTTGTTTTGTAAAAGTAGCATTGTGGCTGAAAGAGGCTGGAGATTCCTGCTATAAATAAATCAGTTTAACAATCTGTGAAAAAGGTTTTTAGATAGAAAACTAAAACTCACAATTCATTTTATTTTAAAATGAATTTAGTGATTTCTGAAAATCAAAATGGGATCCCAGTCAAGTAAAGATCGTCCTGCAAAGGATTTTTGTGAAGAAAATGTAATTTTTTAAATAAATAAAGCTCATGAGTATGCCTTTATTTATGCATGCCTTAGGGTTAGGGTTATATATTCTTTATATTTTATTCATTGCTTTATGTTGCACCTACGCCGAAGCAAGTTCCTATGTTTGTGAATTTCACTGACAATGGCAATAAACCGCTTTCTGATTCTGATTCTGATTCTGAGTAGAAAGCTAAGGGACTCAATGGAAGGATGAGTGACAGCAGTCTAATGGCACTGAGAAACAGAATAAATTATTCTGTCCAAAAAGACAAACAAAGTGCAAACAAAACAAATAACTGAAATAAAAAGGTATTTTGAATGTTTAGAAATGTGGGGAAAAAAAGCAGCTAAAGCAGTGCAAGTGAAGCAAAAAGAACATGAAAAGGGAGGAAGAATCCTGAAAAATGTAGACAAGGTTTAAGGACCATTCAAGACACACAGCTTGATCTGCACTCTTCTCTTTTGAAATATTTTTATAATGATTTCTTATGTGTGTGTCTTGTGTATTATGTTCATAATGATGTCTTAATCTGTTTTGTGATTTTAATGTCATTTTATTCTGTTATGTACTTCTGTTAAGCACTTCAAATTGCCTTGTCTTGTGCTCTACAGATAAACTTGCCTTGTCTTACCATAAAACTGCTCTGTACAACTTCTAATGTTTAAACTTCTCACTATCTTGTATCTTACTGTGTGCGTTGGTGTCAGAGAAGTACAGGGTTGTGGGTTACAATTCCAAGCTGTTTTTGTTAACTCCAGTTTCACCCATTTGTCAAAATAATTTAATTCATACCTGAGTTAAAATTATAAATAGCTTTGGACTTTGTGTGAGCCTTTCGACTTAAGATTATTCAGTTTCTTGATTTTGCTTTTAGCTGATGAGAACTGTTTAATTCCAGTTTGTCTAAATCGACCTGACCTCCGCCTTGACCCTTTGGACCTTTTGAAGCCCTGGTCGCTGGATTAACGCTGGCCTGTGCATTCAAATGACGGCACCTCTTTGTTACAAGCTCAGCCTCATCAACACTTCAGTTTGTACAAAAGGCTGACGTAGTTGTGGACAGTATAATAAGGTCTTTACTATGTATTTTTGTTTTGATAACCACTTGAAAAACTGTTTGGGATGAAGTACATTTTGGACTGTATCTGTTAAGAAAGAAACAAGCAGATGACTTGAATTGAAAGTAATTTTTTATTTGGTCAGGACAGTACATATCAATGAACATGCCACTCCGGAATGGGGTGTTTTCATCCGTTGTCTTGTATTCACTCTCACAAGCACACTCTCATTCACACACCTGTTGTACATGTTTTAGTGGAAACCAGAGCACCTGGAGCAAACCTACACACACACGGGGAGAACATGCAAACTCCACACAGAGAAGCTGCCTGCGTTAGGGTTGTATTTATGGACATATTGCTTTGGGTGTTGTGGTTTGGTTCTGATTTGAGCCCAGTTTGAGTCCTGGTGTGGACTCGATCTGGTTCTGTTATAGTCCAGCCAGGTTTAATTCTCGGTTCTTTCCTTTGGTCCTTTGGTTTAGTGATTCACAGTATGCTATTAAAGTACCTATCTCCATGGAGACAAGCAGGTGGAACCACAAGTTACAGCTCAGATCTGTGGAGCGGTGACAGTAATGCATTTTTGTCAAGGTTTTTTAAAACACCTGTCAGCTCCTTGTAATATGCAACATTTTGAGGCATTTTCCCATTCAAAAGATATACTACTTTTAGATTGTTAATTTCTATGGCAACGGTCCTAATTTCTCATCATTTTGAAACCCATGGATATTGTGGAACATTCTAAGCAAAGCATGGTGGACTCTCCATCAGAAAATAGTGCCGCTTTCCCCCTGCTCAGTCAATAACTTGGTTGTTAGAAACGGTAGTTTTAAGATGAAAAGCCATCATGTTTAGTCTATTTACGTCTGCTTGCCACATAGTATGGATATAACTTCCCAAAACTTTATCATCAACATTTGCACTATTTTTCTTGCTGGTATTTGTCAGTCTATAAAAACATTTTTAGATAGAGTAAAAAACTTTTGAAAGTCCCCATTTACATTCCGATGAGATTTCTTGTTTTTGCTCTGTGGTGTAGAGATTTGTCGACCTTGGAATGTGACCAGAATGCTAACACCCCCCCACCCCCCCCGATTTATTCCCTCCATATTTGCAGAGACACCTCTAAATATTCCATGTATAATTCAGTTTTGGATGTGTGTATTGAGATATATGACTTCCTGCTGTCAGCCTGTTTTCCCATTATGTTTTGACACTGTTTTGGCACATAGTTCTGTTTACTGTAGAACCAACTGTTTATTGCTGGCTTAGGTGTTGTCACGCTTTGAGCAGTGGGTCGTGAGCTGGAGCAGAGAAGCTGAGGCCACTCCGGGTCAATCTGCAGCCTCCAGATCAGCAGCTGCGGAGGGCAGGGTTTGGACTTTAATATCAATAGATTTATGAAGATGCATGGGTACGTATGACTTAGTGTCCCCCTTTCAGCTTTTTTGAACATGTCAATTGTGAAATCATGATCATTACATTTGCATTTCTAATGAATGAGTCAATTGAATACGCATGCAGTTATTTATTTTATGGAAACATACAACACATGTCACACCACAGATTTCCAGTGCGTTTGGTCGGAGCCATATTGTCTCTACCGGAATCGTCAAATATTTACTCATTCTACTTTGCCTCTTTATGCACGTAAAACGATTCCACAAAAGGAGGCTATTTTTGCCAACTGCCGTCACGCAGGACAGTCAGCTCCAAGATCAGGACTTTTGAGCAGCTTTTCCACAGCCTACAGACTCACAACGGTCTAAACAATCTGTAAGCTAAAAATCACATAAAACTTCATCCACATTTAGTGCAGCACTACATGGAAGGTTTCAGATGTTTACAAGCAACGTGCCTGGGACTGCCCGGGTGAAAAAAGTCAGCAAAACTCCGGTAACATTGGATTTCTGTAATAAATATAGATCAAATCCCTCTAACGCGCATGTATTTATGGACTTATATCATACAAGTTTTAGTCAAGATGGATCTCAGGTAAATATCTAAACAGACTGCATTATTTGTCTTGTTGCTTGAGATGGGAATCTATTGATCTTTTAACAGCTCAAGCTAAAGTAAGCGGCTAACGTTAGTGAGGCGTTTGTTCATAATCACAGGTCAGCATGTGATGAAATAGCTCTTCTGTCTGGTGTGATTCAGTGTTGCTGTGTACAACTTAAGACCTGTCGCTGTCCGCTGTCGTTTTTCCAACTCTTGCAAGAAAAAGTATTGGATAATTGTTTAATCTCTGCCATCAAAACAATACCACAACTTAACAGAGTACTCTTAACTCTGTTCTGACAGCTGTATCCATCAGTGGGAATATCTGGAATTACCAAAGCAGTTCTCTTCGCTTCTCTGCCTCCTGTCAGACTGTCATAGTTTATCTGTTCACGCCTCCAGCTGCTGGTTCAATTCCCTGCTAATATCATCAGTGTCACCATGTGGAACGGAGCCATGGGCCACAACGTGTTCAGACCACCTGTCTCCATCCAGGGACACTTTATGTGGCATTGTGCAGGATGGAATTGTGGGAGAACTAATAATGAAGCTACCTGTGTTTGTTTTTTATTATTATTTTGTGTGTGTGTGTGTGTGTGCGTGTGTGTGTGTGTGTGTGTGTGTGTGTGTGTGTGTGTGTGTGTGTGTGTGTGTGTGTGTGTGTGTGTGTGTGTGCGTTCGTGCGTGCGTGTGTGCGTGTGTGCACCACATGGAGGGCGTCTGTTTCCAAACTCATTGCCATTGTGCCCCTGGGCAACACACCTCATTAACTTATTGCAGTTTTATTAGAGCACAGTTTTAACTATAAATAGAAAACTAATTTGTATATACATTGTATAGTTTGAAGAGCCATTCATTTTGGGCCTCTGTGATATTGCTGATATATTTTTTAAATAATACATTTGTTTTTTGCACCTATAAAAGTGATAAGTAGAAAATAATGCACTATGAGGCTTAAATTGTCTTCTTCACTTTGAAATAATCTATATTAGTGTCAATATTAAACCATTATTTCAGTAAAAAAGCTACATTAATCAATATTACATACTGTTGCACTAGAGCCTTTTGGGCAGTTTCATAGCAGTCCATCCAAATAATCTATATATATACATATATATATATATATATATATATATATATATATATATATATATATATATATATATATATATATATATATATATATGTATAGAGACTAATAAACAGGCTATATTATTATATATATTTATATATTATATAATATATAATATATAAAATTCCCTTCTCACCCTCCGCGGGTGGTTACATCCATCTCTGAGCTCGGGTCCTCTACCAGAGGCCAGGGAGCTTGAGGGTTCGGCGCAGTATCTTAGCTGTTCCTAGCACTGCGCTCTTCTGGACTGAGATGTCTGATGTTCCTCCAGGGATCTGTTGTAGCCACTCCTCCAGTTTGGGGGTCACTGCCCCAAGTGCTCCGATCACCACGGGCACCACCTTTGCCTTCACCTTCCAGGCCTTCTCCAGCTCTTCTCTGAGCCCTTGGTATTTCTCCAGTTTCTCATGTTCCTTTCTCCTGATGTTGCCATCACTTGGTATCGCCACATCAACCACAACGGCCTTCCTCTGCTCTTTATCCACCACCACGATGTCTGGTTGGTTTGCCATTACCATTCTGTCAGTCTGTATCTGGAAGTCCCACAGGATCTTCGCTCGGTCATTCTCTACCACCTTTGGAGGTGTTTCCCACTTTGACCTTGGGGTTTCCAGTCCGTACTCCGCACAGATGTTTCTGTACACTATACCAGCCACTTGGTTGTGGCGTTCCATGTATGCTTTCCCTGCCAGCATCTTACACCCTGCAGTTATGTGTTGGACTGTCTCAGGAGCTTCTTTGCACAGCCTACACCGTGGGTCTTGTCAAATATGTTCTTGTGGGCAGGTGTTACTTGGTGCAGATTGTTTGAGAACCATGTTAGGTTTTATGCATCTACTTGTACCCCGTCTAAGTCTTCATTATTGTCTCTGTTACCTTGAGTAGCTCTCTACCATTTTTGTTTTGTAAAAGTAGCATTGTGGCTGAAAGAGGCTGGAGATTCCTGCTATAAATAAATCAGTTTAACAATCTGTGAAAAAGGTTTTTAGATAGAAAACTAAAACTCACAATTCATTTTATTTTAAAATGAATTTAGTGATTTCTGAAAATCAAAATGGGATCCCAGTCAAGTAAAGATCGTCCTGCAAAGGATTTTTGTGAAGAAAATGTATTTTTTTAAATAAATAAAGCTCATGAGTATGCCTTTATTTATGCATGCCTTAGGGTTAGGGTTATATATTCTTTATATTTTATTCATTGCTTTATGTTGCACCTACGCCGAAGCAAGTTCCTATGTTTGTGAATTTCACTGACAATGGCAATAAACCGCTTTCTGATTCTGATTCTGATTCTGAGTAGAAAGCTAAGGGACTCAATGGAAGGATGAGTGACAGCAGTCTAATGGCACTGAGAAACAGAATAAATTATTCTGTCCAAAAGACAAACAAAGTGCAAACAAAAACAAATAACTGAAATAAAAAGGTATTTTTGAATGTTTAGAAAATGTGAGGAAAAAGCAGCTAAAGCAGTGCAAGTGAAGCAAAAGAACATGAAAAGGGAGGAAGAATCCTGAAAAATGTAGACAAGGTTTAAGGACCATTCAAGACACACAGCTTGGATCTGCACTCTTCTCTTGAAATATTTTTATAATGATTTCTTATGTGTGTGTCTTGTGTATTATGTTCATAATGATGTCTTAATCTGTTTTGTGATTTTAATGTCATTTTATTCTGTTATGTACTTCAAATTGCCTTCTTTTGTGCTCTACAGATAAACTTGCCTTGTCTTACCATAAAACTGCTCTGTACAACTTCTAATGTTTAAACTTCTCACTATCTTGTATCTTACTGTGTGCGTTGGTGTCAGAGAAGTACAGGGTTGTGGGTTACAATTCCAAGCTGTTTTTGTTAACTCCAGTTTCACCCATTTGTCAAAATAATTTAATTCATACCTGAGTTAAAATTATAAATAGCTTTGGACTTTGTGTGAGCCTTTCGACTTAAGATTATTCAGTTTCTTGATTTTGCTTTTAGCTGATGAGAACTGTTTAATTCCAGTTTGTCTAAATCGACCTGACCTCCGCCTTGACCCTTTGGACCTTTTGAAGCCCTGGTCGCTGGATTAACGCTGGGCTGTGCATTCAAATGACGGCACCTCTTTGTTACAAACTCAGCCTCATCAACACTTCAGTTTGTACAAAAGGCTGACGTAGTTGTGGACAGTATAATAAGGTCTTTACTATGTATTTTTGTTTTGATAACCACTTGAAAAACTGTTTGGGATGAAGTACATTTTGGACTGTATCTGTTAAGAAAGAAACAAGCAGATGACTTGAATTGAAAGTAATTTTTTATTTGGTCAGGACAGTACATATTAATGAACATGCCACTCCGGAATGGGGTGTTTTCATCCGTTGTCTTGTATTCACTCTCACAAGCACACTCTCATTCACACACCTGTTGTACATGTTTTAGTGGAAACCAGAGCACCTGGAGCAAACCTACACACACACGGGGAGAACATGCAAACTCCACACAGAGAAGCTGCCTGCGTTAGGGTTGTATTTATGGAGATATTGCTTTGGGTGTTGTGGTTTGGTTCTGATTTGAGCCCAGTTTGAGTCCTGGTGTGGACTTGATCTGGTTCTGTTATAGTCCAGCCAGGTTTAATTCTCGGTTCATTCCTTTGGTCCTTTGGTTTAGTGATTCACAGTATGCTATTAAAGTACCTATCTCCATGGAGACAAGCAGGTGGAACCACAAGTTACAGCTCAGATCTGTGGAGCGGTGACAGTAATGCATTTTTGTCAAGGTTTTTTAAAACACCTGTCAGCTCCTTGTAATATGCAACATTTTGAGGCATTTTCCTCAAAATGTTGAGGTGTCTTGTGTCTTGTCTGGTATGGTAGATCTGGGCCTCTATCGCTCTGGTGCTCAGGGCCTGTTCCTGTGCAGCCATGATGAGTGCCTCTGTGCTGTCCTTTAGTCCGGCCCGCTCTAGCCACTGGTAGGATTTCTTGATATCAGCCACTTCAGTTATGTTCCGGTGGTACATCCCCTGTAGGGGCTTGTCCTCCCATGATGGTCCCTCCTCCGGCACCTCACCTTCTGTTCCCCATTGCCTGAGACATTCACTGAGCACATCATCATCTGGGGCCTTATCCTTGATGTACTTGTGGATCTTGGATGTTTCATCCTGGATAGTGGCTCTCACGCTCACTAGTCCACGGCCTCCTTCCCTACGGCTAGTGTACAGTCTCAGGGTGCTGGATTTGGGATGGAACCCTCCATGCATGGTCAGGAGCTTTCGTGTCTTAACATCTGTGGTCTGTATCTCTTCCTTTGGCCATCTTATTATGCCTGCAGGGTATCTGATCACTGGCAGGGCGTAGCTGTTTATCGCCCGGGACTTGTTCTTGCCATTGAGCTGGCTTCTTAGGACTTGCCTTACTCGCTGGAGGTATTTGGCAGTTGCTGCTTTCCTCATTGCCCCTTCGAGGTTGCCATTTGCCTGTGGTATTCCAAGGTATTTGTACCCATCCTCAATGTCTGCTATTGTTCCCTCTGGGAGTGAGACCCCTTCTGTGTGGACTACCTTCCCTCTCTTTGTTACCATCCGACTGCACTTTTCCAGCCCGAATGACATCCCGATATCAGTGCTGTAGATCCTGGTCGTGGGGATCAGTGAGTCGATGGCTCGCTCACTCTTGTAGAGGAGGTGACTGACGGTGGCCCCATTCCTGAGTCGGTATCCATAGCCAGTCTTGTTGATTATCTGGCTGAGGGGGTTCAGACCTATACAGAACAGCAGTGGGGACAGTGCATCTCCTTGGTATATGCCACATCTGATGGTCACTTGTGCAAGTGGCTTGCCATTGGCCTCCAGGGTGGTCTTCCACAGCTTCATTGAGCTTGCTATGAAGGCCCTTAGTGTCCTATTGATATTGTACATCTCCAGGCACTCAGTGATCCATGTGTGTGGCATTGAGTCGTAGGCTTTCTTGTAATCAATCCAGGCAGTGCACAGGTTGGTGTGTCGGGCTTTGCAGTCTTGGGCGACTGTTCTGTCAACCAGGAGTTGGTGTTTGGCTCCTCTGGTGTCTTTGCCTATGCCCTTCTGTGCTTTGCTCATGTATTGGTCCATGTGCCCACTTATCTTAGCCGCGAGGATGCCTGACATGAGCTTCCATGTTGTGGAGAGACAGGTTATTGGCCGATAGTTGGATGGGACTGTACCCTTGGAGGGATCCTTCATGATCAGGATCGTGCGCCCTTCGGTTAGCCATTCAGGGTGAGTCCCGTCCCTCAGCAGCTGGTTCATTTGTGCTGCTAGGCGTTCATGGAGAGCAGTGAGTTTCTTTAGCCAGTATGCGTGGATCATGTCTGGGCCGGGGGCTGTCCAGTTTTTCATGCCTGAGACTCTTTCTTGGATATCTGCCACTGTGATGGTGACTGGATTCTGTTCTGGGAGGTTGCTGTGGTCCTCTCTCAGAGCCACGAGCCACTTTGCATCGCTGTTGTGTGATGCCTCCTTTTCCCATTTTTTATTTTTTTTTTAATTTTTTTTTTTGCAAACTTAAATAATTCTCCCACACTTGAAATGAGAGTTTCAAGCCTTATGTAAGGTTCAGTGGGTGTCGGGGTTATGTTAAATGCACCCATCGGACTAAACTCACAGTATCGACAATCGATCTGTGCCCCTCGAGGAAAAACGCTTAGACACGCCTGACTTGGACAAATTGACTCAATAATTGGCTAGAAATTGGCACTCAAACAAATGATATTGCTTCGTTCCATGTGTATAGTGTAGTATAGGAGAGTATTTCATAATAGCTTCAGTGTACTTTTTGTTCCCTGACTTGGTGAAGTAATGCCTATTGTTATACTGTTTTCTTCTCATTTTGAGCCCCCTACAGGTCATTATTATGTAGTACGAGTCTGAAAGAACAAATGAATTTCACTGCAGGCTAAACGCTTGCAAGCATGTTCCAATTATACTCCTGGGTTGATATAAATAGTATTGCATGTCAACCATTGTATTAGATTTCACAAAACATAATGGACTTGAAATTCATTGCGGCTTTCCGTATCCATACAGAGACTGCTAAACACGTGTATTCACGCTGGTTTAATATCTTCAGTGTTTACAATGAAATAGCCTGTGATTTACAGGCAGCCATTGAGCTTTGGAGGTCTGTAACGTCCATAAAATTCCATCGGTGCATCACTAGCTCATATTTATTAGGCAATTTCAAATGGTGTCGACATTCATTGGTGATGGGGGGCATGAATCATAGAGCGACTGCAGCGGGTGATGTTGTGGACTGATGGCATCACTATTACACGAGCTATTGTAACTTCAATCACGTCCCCGCTCAGTCTAATGGGGACGGGGTTTATCACATCCTGCAAACTACAAAGATGTATGGCTTAAAAAGAGGTACGTTAGCTTTTTGAATACATACCCTTGAATGCACCCCGCACCTTACTCTGACATCCCATGGTTTTAGGATTTCAATACATGTATTTGATGTATTTGTGCAGCATTTTGTTATTTTGTGGTATTTGATGGTTCCTGTCGCCCTCTTCTGATGGTGTCAACCCAGCGAACACATTTACAAGAGGTCAGTGTTGAGTGTGTAAACCGTTTGGTAGATAATACTTAGCATGTAAAACGGTCATGTGAGCTGAAGGCTAACTTGAGATGCAAATGTGGTCATGTCTCAGCAACCAGCAGAGACAGAGTATATTGCCTATATGAATGTCTATATATATATCAGTATAAAGTGTGTGCGTGTTTTATAGTATTTAGGGTGATGGAATATGGATTTGAAAAGAACGATTTTGATAGGCATGTGTTTTAATATTTACTTGCCCAGGGACTGCAGGTGGAGGCAACTTCACTGGCTTAAAGGTCATGTATTCTTTTGAAAGGATGTTAACATTATTATGTTAATTGATGATCGTGATTTTTCAGGTGACAATGTAATCTAATACTCGGGACAACTTTAGAAGCAAAATGAAGTCAGTTCAGTCTCCAAAGAAGTAAACTTAAATGTGAAGTGCTTTGCTTTCTTATTTAGTTCATATTTACTTTACATCACTGCTTTCATAAAGCTGGTCACATAGAAGAGGAAAAGTATTTTATTATTAGATGATGTGAATGAAAGTGAGTGAATAAAGGATTCCACATTTGGTCATGTTATCACCAATTGTGAATAATCATTTTATTATTATATCTCTTCTCTTCTGCTTTGCTTTGTCATTTAAAGCTTTAAATGTACCCAAAATGAATGCATGAGAATAATGTTGATGTGCCAAAGGGTTTGTGACGTTATATCACATTCACAGTATACCTCACGTCGTTTTTTTTTCATCATTGTTTTTGGAGTGATTCTCTCCCCATATTCTGTTTGTCAAATGGAATGTTTATGTATTCAGTTATAATTCTCTTCCGCTCATATTATAGTCAATTGTTTGTGATGGGATGTTGAGATTCTTCATGATAGAGCTGGTTGTCACGGCAGCATGAGCACGAGTACAAGTACCCCCATTTTCATGTATGTAATATGCATGAGTTATATGCTGTGATACTTAGGGAGATGGATGTTTTAGGGCCTTGTAAAGCACTATCTGATGTCACTTACGGGAACATAGTCCATTTTGTAGCCCTGCTTTCAAATGAAAATCCATCAAGTTAAGAATGAGACATAGACCAGCTTGATCAGAGAAACTAAGTCAGTATTATACCTGTTGTAAACTCCCATGGTTTAGCTATTAATATCGTTTTTGAGTCAGAATCCATTGTACATTGCCAAAAAACAGTGTCTATAATAGTGTACACCAATTTATCACTACATAAATCACGGCGGCCCCAGAGATAGAAATCTAATTATAGAAGTTATACACTGCAAGGTTTATTTATGTTTTTTTTTTTTTTATTACAAAGTGCTAATATTTAATCATTAATTGTACTAATCACCAAAGTATATATTTACCATTGTGATGTGGAGTCAGTTGCCTTTGTGGAGATTTCCCTTCTGAAATGACTCTAATGACTTACGCTATATGCATATAGTCTGTTGGTGGATTTGTTCTTATTTTATCTGATATTATGATATTTTTTTGTGAAATCCCTAAAGAATCATAGAAGCACTCGTCTCAAGTCTGCAGAGGTTTTTTAGTTCTCCTCACTTCATGTTTTGGACAGCGGTGACAGAGAAACAACCTCTCCTTTGCCTGTCCTGTCAAAACTGATTTGGACTGGTTCTGTTGAGTATAAAGTGACTCCTCTGAGGCGAGGAGCTGAGGACAAGGCTGAAAGTTAGATATTTAAAACAGTAAAACATTCAGTGTTTCATGTTCACTGTGAAACTAATCTATTTATAATTTCATGATTTGAAGACAGAAATAAAGTGGTCATTGGACAACACTGGGCTAGAAAAATCTCAAAAGATAATAAGTGAATAAAAGCTTGTATTCATTTGATTTTGACTTATAATAAGATAGCCAATGGAACAAGCATAAAATGTATAGTTAAAAAAAAAGAAAATAAGAAAAACACAAGCATTTTCTCAGTTGAAATTTGAAAAAAAAATCCTACAGCACTGGACATCTAAAAAACAAATAAATATAAATAAACAGTAACATGTACATTCTTTGTGTCTCAAGTGATAGTTTATGATTGGCTGCTTGGTAGATTAAATGCAGATTATGCGGATAATTGAGAGACTTTTGGCACAGATTGGCTGTTGTTACTACAATAAACACTTCCCACCATAAATGTAATGAACAATGAACAAATGATGACCTTTATAAACGTTTTGGTTACCTATTTACAGTCTATGTATAAAGCCGCTAACCTCTTCTTTTGGCCAACAGCATTTTGAAATCAGGTGATGGATTATGTAAACAAACAATAACATCAATAACAGAGAAAAGCTCCTTGTCATGCTGATCTTAATTTTGCTTGGCCATTTCACCGCGTCCTCACCAGCCCTTTCCCTAGAGCTGTCTAAGGCCTAATTAACATCACACTTATTCACAACCTAATATGCTTTTGTTTGGGACCATAATGACGGTGGCATTTTGAGAAGCTTGTCATATTTTTGGCACCATTTACAAAGTATCGCACATCAAACGGGCTATTGGCAATGCACAATACTCATAGCTAGAGCGAATAGGATTTTTGCAGAGAGGAAAGGGTTAATATTTGGTTGAAAAAGACTATATTAAAATCCACCTGGGTCTATTGTTGTGCTAATACTGTTTGGAGTAGGTACGGTCCAATATGCTGACACCTGCATAGTTCAAATAATGAGGTAGAGGGGAATGAAAGCAGTTTTTGTCCGTGCCGCCACAGAAGGCCAGCTATTAAATATATTTCTAATAAAAGATGAAAGCAAAGGGGGTACATGGGGTAATTTTGAATATATGTAGTCAGCACGGCAAAACAAAGTGCAACTTGTGGAACAACTTTAGAAATTTGTGGAGGAAAATGTTGTTAAAAGCAGTGTTGCACTTGTTCATCCGAAGTAATCTTGCAGTCGAGAGATGGATAGATAGATACTTTATTGGTCCCGAAGGAAATTCAAATTCAGCTGCAGAAAACGTCGCTTCTCAGTCGCCTTTGTGTCTCAGTCAAAGGTCTCAGGGCATCTTAGCAGGAGAGTTTGTCAGGTACAGTCAGCAGATTGTGTGTCAGGCAGTTTGAAGAGAGTAACAGCCCTCAGGACAAAGACTCCTCTGTGTCCAATAGCCTGTGCATCCCAGTGTCCCTCCTCTTTGTCCTGCATCCAAGGGGAGCAGGTCAACGCCGGAGACTCTGGAAAATTCTCTTCTAAACCTCACTCTTCGCTCTCAGCTCAAACGAGACGGGTCATTCTGTCAAAGCAGCTTTTGCCGGGTCCATTTAGTGTAAAAACGTTTGTAGCATTTCAGCTAGCTCCGTGCAGGGTCGCCATGGATACAAGAAAAACAGCTCAAATCACACAATGCAATTCTTGCCCCTTGGATTGCATGTAACAAAAACACATACAATATCTGAAATGTTGAATGTATTAGCTTGATATTGACTACTCTTTATCTAATGTGGGAGATCAAGTTGTTGGTGGCAGTTTATAGAATGTGATTTTGCTCTTTTACTACCTTTTACTACCCCACCAGGGACTCTTATTCTGTTAATTTTTAAAAACAATCTCAAGTGAGTACAGAGCTGTGAGTGGGGACAGTGGTAAGGTGAAAATGTTTTGCACAGAATGTATTGGGGAAAACCCCTATAATATGGTTCATAGTTCATAGTTTGCACAAGAGCCAAGAGCATCTTTAAGAGCCAATACTGTTTGCATGACCCAATATTTGAACAACAGAGACGTGAGAAAGAAACATGATCTGATATAAAATGTATTCTAATTAAAACTGAAAAATAATCAACCCAAAGTGTACAACCCAAGTGACGCATACTTGATTTAGTAAACTGAATATTTTAAAAAGTACATCATTAACAGTTGAGTTGAGTAGAATAGTTTGAAATGTATGTAGTTACAGTATACCGAACACCTGCTGTAAAATGTATTTTTAGCATATTCCGTCATACTTCTAATCAGTGAACAGAGAACCTTTATCACAAATTAGAGAAGGGAACTCACTATGAGAGCTAAATATTCTTTTTTTTCTCACTTATTCAGTGCAAATTGTAGCCCAACACTTCCCAACACTTCCCAACACTAATCATTAACATTTCATCATCATTACAGTCAACATTCTGGTCATAGGTTAACTTCAGCAGTGGGACCAGTGGTTGTTCTCAGTCTAAAAGTACAAGACCTGCATTTCCCCTCAGACCACAACACAAGCCCAGAGTCCTTCAGGTGGGACAGAGGGCCAGAACAGTAATGGGCCCTCACCCAAACTCTCCCCTCTGTCATGGGACCACTCCAAGAACAGATAATGATTTATGAACGAACTACAGTCCCCATGTAGCACAGGTGCATTGTGGGTATGGGCACTCTGATGGATGATCCGGAAGCAGCCTCTCCATTAGTCCTCTTTCATTCACAACTGAGTCTGGGAATCTGTCGCTTACAATCAATCACAAGCCACTAACTTGCTTTGCTAGAGTTTTGTTGTGGTTTGGATCCATTTGTGTGAAGTTTATTGCAGCAATTTGATCGGAAATAGAGGAAGTAGTGGCATAAAACAATACTTTAAAATGCTGTTATTTGAGTAAGCATTGCAGTTGCTTTTCGGCTATTTTCACAATGCGGTCACTGTCTCACCCATTACTACTTTACAATTACTTATAGGACAAAAGATATCCTTAAAATACAAGTAAAAGTGAAACAAAAGTATTAAGTTGGGCTGCAAGATTAATTGCAAACGTTGAAATCACAGTTTGAGTGGTTATAATTAGGACATCGCAAAGGCTGCAATTATTGTTACAGCATTTCCTCTGAGCATTATTTTACAATATAAATCACAAATTATACCACAGTCACAATGCTTGTCACACAAGTTTATATTCTTGAATAAAATAGGATCCCTTGTCTAAACCTTGGACAAAACGAGTTTTCCCACTGAGTTTTCCCACCTTTTTCAGTTCCTGAAACTTTTTTTTAGTTCAAGCCCATTTGAAACGTGTTCACACAGCGTAGGAACTAGGGACTTGGTTGTTGGTACTTTCATGTGTGAAAACACCTAGTAAGATCTGGGTAAAGAGTACCTAGCTGGAGGATTAGGTTTCTGTAAAGATCAGAAAAGCCACTGATTGGTTGAAAGACATTCCCTTCATTGAACCCTCTAGGCTCATTTGCATTTAAGTCCAGATGTCGCGTTCAAGCTCATGTATAAATCATTCGGCATTACAATTTCACTTGGAGCACAGCCCTAACCCCGCGCTCTGCCACACCAACATTTTGTTTCCCAAAAAATGATCCATGAAGCGCATCTCTGCAGTGCACTGAGGCAGGTGGTGCTTTACTCCCCAGGGAACAACCAGATATTCACAATCTGCTTTTGCTTTCTCACTATTTGCCTGTTTTTGAGTTATTATTGTTCATAGATTTTTGTATAACGTTTAGAAAACTTGAATTTAACAACATTGGTAATTGTGTAAACACACAAAATCATAAGTTTCACAAAATTATTCTACTTCTGCTCTATCCTAAGTGTCTTCCTGCTCCTCTTCCTATTGTGGGTCTGTCTTGCAGAGAGGTCTCTGCATTATGAGCTCTGACAGCAGCAGTAACCTGGCTAACATTGCTGGAAGTATAAGTCCAACCTGTTCCCAGTGCAGGACTTTCTTGCCCATTCTGTTCATTATTTTGATGCAGAGAATTTCTTGGTGCAGTGAGAGGAGCCTGAGTCTGGAGATCAGAAAATCTCATTCTTGCTTTTTACAGATTGTCTTGTCTTGTTTGCTTCAAAGCCAAGGACTATCAGAATACACTGGGGCAGTTTGCAGCCAAGTGTGAAGCAACAGGGACATTTGGAATGAGCTCTAAGACACACTTGTCATTGGTCCTGGTCTAGTCTAGGAGTGTGTTCATACTTGTTATTTGGTCCTAAATTGAGTCAATTTTAGTCCTGATGTGGATTTAGTTTGGTAATGTTAGTCTTTGTTTAATCCGGCTCTGGTCGTGATCAAGTCTAGGTTTAGTTTTGGGTTTAGTCCTGGTCTAGTCACACTTTTGATGTGGTGAATGTGCAAGTGTGAAGGCAACCCAGGTTTAATTCCTGCTTTAGTCCCAGTTTAGTCACAATTACAATGTAGTGTGTACAAATATGAACATACCTAAATGAGTTCCTCCAGGGTTTCTAGGAATTCTGTTTGACTTTGTTACATTTGAACTATGCACCACTAATCTTCACCAGTCCCAATAATAGAAACACAACTTTCTTCACATTTTCCTCCTCCTCGCTGCCCCGTCTTCTTCTCCACAGCTGTATTTCCTATTGGAGCATGTAGTTTGAACCATGGCAGAGAGTAATGCATGGTTACAGTGAGAAGTAGGCCAGGCCCAGGCTTAAGCCCCACTGGGACAGGAGCCAGGAGACGCTGAGTGCGTTTAAATGGGAGGAGTAGCTGTACTGGGGTTAACATTACAGAACAATGTGCGGAGTGTGATACTGAAATAAAATACAGGAGTAATGTGTCTCAGCAGGAGTGTAAGGACCACCTGGAGAGTTCACAAAGCAATTAAACTGAGGGCAGGACAAATGTGGTGAAGCTAAATGGCAAATTGAGAAACAAAGCACTTTTTGTCCTTATTTTAAAGTGTAAATTAGTTTTCATATTCTTTTCTACTTTTTGAAGTTCATACAGTATATGGACCCTAAGCAGGATATCTCCTTTTAGAGTAAATGTAATTAATGTTGGTGGCCTTTGTGCAAGTTCTTGGTTTAGGCCAGGTTTACTCAGGGTTAAACCTACTGTGTATGGACTGGTTTTGATTCCTGTTCAATCTGTTTCAGATTGTTTTGTTAAATAATAATCACGACAACCATAAAATCACAAAACATGTCAATTTAGAAGCAAATTGTATTAAGCTTTTTGTCCTTTCTGCCAGTCTTGATTGTGGCCTAGTTTTACCTCTGCCTGAACTCCAACTTAATGTTGTTTCTTGAATCTAAATGCAGCCATAAATGACGTGATTGACACATAGAGAATTACTGAACTAAATCTGCAACTCATGAGACACTTTTCATGCTCCTGAATCACACAGTCTTAAAAAGGGAAGGATAAAGGCATGTTGTTCATGAGCCTGAAAGTTGTAATAGTATATTTGCAAACTAATCTTAACGGGCAACATTTATGTGCAGATGCAGAAATGGCAAGGCATCACAAGTTAGCGGGTGCTTTCAGCTTTTTCAGATCAGGTTTTACATTTTAGATCTTGGTTAATTCTTAGACTTCCTTCAACAATGGTGTCTAATTTTCACCGGTCGAAAAAACATATCTAAGTGCACTTGGAGAAACAGTCGTCAGAGCTGCAGTAAGCATTAGCACTGGCCACTTAAGATCACTCGGGCTGTGCAGGACAGGATGTTAGATACTCAACACAACATGGCTTCATTATAATAGACATCACACAGGCTGGATGGAGAGTGCCAAAAACTACTGCATTAAGCTTAGAATTATGTGAAACTGCTCAAACTCTTTGGCCAGAAAAATAAAAAGGTTGCATTCATGTAACATCACATTCGAACCCACGATCTGCTTATTGGGAGGCAGAAGCTCGAGCTGCTCTGTCACCGTGCACCCAACATGGTTGGGTTAGAATCAATGGTGAATAATGACATTTTTTACCCATAAAAGCTCAAAACACAACTAAAATGTGAAAAAGCTGCTCATGTCTGAGAAAAGTACACAAGTCTACAACTCTGCTAAATATTTTGTTTATATCTGACATAAAAAAAAAAGAAAATCAAGAAAAAAGTTGTAGAAAACCAGATAAACAACAGGAACTCACATTTCTCACTGATACAGAATTTGGGATCATTACTTTTCTTTCCTTAAATAAGATGCTTCTGAGTCCAAAATGAATTGACAACATGAAGCTAAGCTAATCTCTGAACAGTTGCATCAACAACAGAAAATCTACTTTGACATTTTACTGCATAAAATTTATTTGACCAAACAAAAGATTCACAAAGAAAAATTAGGCATAAGAAAGTAAAGAAACATTTTATCAGTTGTGCTGCCCATAATTTTGCCACTCAGTGTCGCTCAAGTACAATATGATACGTTTGTGGAGCCAAATAATGATAAAGTTTAACATTTGAGGATCATAAGTTGAGATATTTCTTTCAAAATCACTGAGTCTCCCATTGAGTTCTTATTTCCTCTCAGTCTTTCTTCTCTTTCCCAATTGGCCACTTTCTGTGACAGTGTGTCTTTTAGCTCGACACTGTGCCACTGATGCCCAGTGAACTGTAAATGCATCAGACTAGCCACTTCAGGAAGTCTGTTGCAGTCTCTTGCAGTCCACCTCCACTGAACGTCTTATAGTTATTTCAGTTTGTACGTGAATTGACTTCGCTATGAAGCATCGATCTCTTATCATCACATAACTAATGTCTGTGCTGCTGCTATTCCGACAGACCCCATTCCTCAGTGCTGTCATCAAAAGGCAGCTAACTACGAGAAAGAAGTGGTCCTATGAATTAATTTGGGTCCAAAAAATCGGACCAAAAGCAAGGTTTTTTTTTAGATTTGAATTACCACTTTTTAGTTAAGGGTTTGCTGCTAGAAGACTCAAACTATTCAAATGTGTTTTGTTGATTAGCTGACATTTCTATGATTGGCAAAAATTATGAGCATAATTGAATTGTTCTTAATGGGAGCCTTCACAGCAGCCAGTCTGACTTTTGCCACTTTAACGAAAGTGCATTGATCTCCAAAAGTACAAAACCCTGGATAAATCTTCGTAGACCTTTGTGCCAGTTTAACAAGCCTCATTTTCCCTCTGCTGTGCTGTGTGTGTTGTGCCAGCATCTTCTTCCAGCCTGATTCGTGACACTGCTGTGACACAGCCCAGTGCGGACATAGCGCTTTTATTTATCCCATTAGTGGCACACATGGCCTGCTGCACAGGAGATGACAGGAGATGGGCCCACATTTGCTCTGCGAGGCCTGGTAAACACTGGTGTGAATGCCCTCGCTGCCAAAAGAACCAGAGAACCCCATTGGCCCACAACTGTGAACAAATGAAAGGAAGTTGGTGGGGGGCAATGGACTGTGCAGTTTCAACACTCAATATTCAACATAAGTATTTCATGTTTTATAACTTCAAACAATGTGTATGGAGTGTGATGTTTTTGGTCAGGTGCTGGTTCTATTACATGGGACCATTTCATCCCAAGTCTATGGCCAACAAGTCCAAGTTAGTCAAAATCCTATGCTGAATTTCAAGTCCTTTCAAGTCTTTACACAAAAATGACAGAATACATGTTGTATATAGGTAATTCATAATTTTTGTAAATGGTTCTTCTTCGTCACAAATGGAGATTTGAGACACATCTATAAAATTAAGCACTGAAAGTACATCTAATTATTTACTGACAAGAAAAGACTAGTTTTGAAAGACGTACTACTTTCGTCTCAAGTAACAGGGCTCCAAGTCCAAGTCAGGTCCCAAGTCTTAGTCCACGTTATCGAGTCTCAAGTCATCATCAATCACTCAAATCTGACTCAAGTCTAAGTCACGACTAGCCACACCTGAGGCCTCATAAGTATTGAGTCTATCTGTATCATCATCAAGTGCTCATCATATTAGTTCTAGGTTTAGTTTTTGCAATACTACTCTACATCACTCACCTTTACCACTGTAGTTATAACTGCCATGGTCCAGGTACTTCATGAATATGAGCTAAATCTTGATGTATGTTCACTTCATAGTTCCAGGGGCCACATTGATCAAAGCATTGTGCCTAATTAAATTGTGAGTGAGAGTGTTGCCTTGCACTGTTGAAATTTTAAAATCATGACCACTGATACTCAATACATCACACTCCAATGGAAATAATGCGCCAGCTCATTTCTTATTTGTAAAAAACGACATGACATGAATGTTGATTCAAAGCTTTTATCAGAAACGTGTTGATGTCTTCTTAATTATTCATTCTTGAGACCTAAACAATTGATGGTGAAGTAAATGTGGATAGTTGTGGCACATACAAGGTAAAGATGTCTTCCCCTTGTTCTTTTTATTGTGCACCTTGAGTTACCATTCGTGCATTTTATAACAAAAAGTTCAAAATTCATACGTTTTGAGCAGAATGGTTCATTAAAATACCATTTACCCTCATTCAATATAACTCATCAATATTGAACCAATATTTTGAACAATGTCTAGTGACAAAAACAAGCAAAGAAAATGCTCTGTTTGTTTCAATTGTGGAGGTGGGCGGACACAGTGTTTAGACAGCTCCGATAGGTATAGACTTTATAGATCGCTGCCTCCCTCATCCTCTGTCAACACGAGGCATTAAGACATTCACATCACCATCCATCAAAGCGAAGTTTTCCCTCAGTATCTGCGCATCTGTGCTTTCAGTTTTTTCAAATGTGTTTCTTTTTCTGGCCTGTTCTGGTGAAGAATGTCTACCAACAATTTACCATTTACAGCAATAGACATTTTCCAATCTTTGCTTTATTATCCCACAAAGAGACTCGTTTCTAAAGCTTTGATATTTCCTTGATAAAGCACACACATTTATGCATTCACTAAGAAAATTATGATGGATTGCGGTTTCCTTTTCATGCTTTCCCACACACAACAATTTAAAGAGCTGCATTAGTTTGGCCACGAAATACAACTTGATGGCAATGATGGTTGCAATATTCATATTGCAAAGGCTGAAATAATATTGGGGAGTGATACTTGGGTTTCCTTCAGGGGTCACTCTTAGGTCCGCTGATGTTCTTTTCTTGTTAAATGGAGTCTCATTTATTTATCCTTCATTCCGATTTTAAGCTTGGATATTGTTTTGGTTCTGAGATTGCACTTCTATTGCGTCTTCCATCTATCTCAGTTTAGTTTTGGTTCTGGTTCCGTGTTATGATTTTGACACAGTTGAACTAGTAAATATATCCTTTTATCATTTCTGAAGCCCTCTTTTCATATTGTTTCACTTGTATTTGGCATCAACTTGCACTTGGTATTCCTCGCGATCTTGACTTTGCTAAATCTGTGCTTGGCCCCACATCTCCTCCAGTCCTTGATCTCTTCTCTGTAGTCTGTGCATTGATCCTTGAGATGTTGAGATGTAGTTTTGTTTAATATTTGATGGGCTGGAGATGGGGCCAGGATTGCCTTTGGCTGGCAGGCACAGGTCTTTGGAAGCCAGTTGTCAATATCCATCAATGACTAGCAATAATCGCTAAGGAAGTACAGGGAGACTACTTTCTGCATGGCTAATGACACAGGGATATTGTTAATGCTGTTTCTGCGCGGGAGAAGTATTAGTTTACGAGGACAGTATTGCTTTAATGCAGTTGCTGGAGATGTAGAAGGAGAGCTCATTAGTTTGACTTTTAAAATGATACGTGTCTTGTGTTCTTGATGTACTAACAATCTGAAGGGCCTGAAGGAGGAGTATGAGATGCATGGGAACACGGCAGATTTCTTATCTTCATCTATTTATTTTCTATGTTTAAATATATAACCAGAGTAAACAAAGAACGCAACACAGAGAGGGGAACGAGAAACATGCAGCTCACTCAAAATATCGTCTTTGTCTGGCTTGTACCAAAGTTTGATAAACATGTCCATTTTCAAATTCACTTTCTTTCTCCATCATGTAAATGTTCATTCTTATTTTAGCCCAGTCCTTGCCCGTTGGCGCATTCTTTGACATCAATTTCTACCTTTTTTCTCCAGCCAAAAGTTCATTCCAAAAGTATCCATCTGTTGTTTCCATTGCAGGTTTTAATGTTGAGGATTGTTTCCAGTGCTTTATCAATCTCAGTCCAATATTTATGAATGTTGTGACTATTCCAACTGCAATAAAATGATGGGCAACATAGCAGCCATAATTTCTCCGGTAACAAGTATTTCCTTGTAAATAGTATGCATAGTGTTACAAAAATGCAATCATACATTTTCCCATCAAAATTCTTTCCAAACATGAAATTGCGTGCTCCGCCATCAGCTTTTAATTAATGTGACTGTACCATTGAATGTTACACAGACCTACAGCATCAGTTTGTTCTTGATAATATCTTCTCTTATTCACATGCAACAAAAAGCAAACTTTTCTTCACAAAAAATTATAAATATCAACATTTGTGAATTATTTAATCTGATTTTTGTGCCTAAAGATTGAAGTGAAGTAGATGGAGAGGCGGAGGGGGTTGATGGTCCTTCTGGTGGAGATGGGGCTGGAGGACGGTTGAGGACATGGCTGAAAGGAGAGCGTATGTACAGTATGAAAGGCTTGAGTGATGATTGGTTCAGATGTAAAAGATGCCAGGCTGTGAGTGATTGACAGTGATAGGGAAAAGATTCTGCTAGTCATCGATCTATCACTTGTCCAGAGTTTCTGAGGCTTTTGTTTTGTTTTGTTTTTCTCTAACCGCAAAAGCCAACTTTCTTTGCTCAGTTTACTAAAGCAAGACATGGCATAGAAGAGAAGTTGCATGTATAGGGTTTAAATGTTGTCTATAGGGGGGTCCTCTTCAGCTCTTCAGTGCAACACGTGTGTCTTTAGCCCGGAGAGACGGTTTGCTTAATTGGACTGCCCATTATTCCAGCGGTGGCAGTGGAGAGAATCGAGTTGTGCTGATTCAGTAGAACGTGTGCCCCTGGGTCACTGAGCAGAGGAGAACTGATTTTAGAACGTTTTCTACAAAGGTTTTCCTCGTTAGCGTTTCATACAAGCACCAATCCACAGCACACAGCACTTACAAATGTGCTATCAGCGGTCTCACAGGACACTTCATGTTGGATTTGTTGAAAAGATTTGGAATTTAGTGGTAGATTTTGCCAGAAAATAATTTGACTATCTAGCTTTTCTCCATTTTTATTCAAATTAGGTAATTTGCAAAAATGTAGTTTTTGCCATTATAAAGTAATGGTTTCATTAAAACATGCTTGAAATGCGGTTGTGAATAAAACAAACTACACCTAAACTTCAAATGCAGATGCTCATTGCACACAAATACTGTTTTATATTATGATCGTGGTTTCAAAAGTGGTTTCAAATCGAACCTTTTCCATGAACACTTTTTAAGGTTTGGAAGATTAGAGAAATTTGTCTTCTGCATTTGACCCATCCTTAAATACCACTGGGGTAATCGGCTCTGCTACCCTCTGCCAGCTTTTTGACCAGTTTCTGAATAGAACCATTGGAGTAAATAATGAAATTACCTCTTGAAAAGCTGAATGTTTTTCAGCTTTATTGAGTGTTTGTCGTCTTTTATCCACTATAACCAGCAGAATGTGTGTTTTGTAGCCAATGTATTTGCGGTTGTTAATTTCCCATGTGGCTTTAAAGGTCTCATTCTCAGGTAAAACAAAGTAAGAGACAATAATGAATTATTTATAAAGAATAATGTGTAAAATATGTGCGAGCCTTCATTAATCCTAATGCAATGGAGCAAGGTCAGTATCCAGGTCTGCAGTGCACAGCCTGTGGGACTGGGTTACTTCAGATATGGAAATGTGATATTATGGAAGTACATGAAGCGGTGATACTCGGCTCAGGTGGCCTCTGACGGAAGCACCTTGAAAAGAAGACATTCAGAAAGTATTATATTTTCTGTAGGTGGGTATTTATTACACTGGGCTGAAGATCTAATATCATTTCACATCTTGTTTTCAGTTTTCAATTTTCTTTATTTTAGAATGATTATTATTATTATTATTTTTCCAATTTTGCTCCTAAAGCCTATATTGGATTTCCTAATATAGGCCAGTGCCAGTAGTAAAATGTATAGGTCACAGACAGAATTAGTGAGGCCTTAAGGAGAGGCTGTGTGTTTGCTAATTAGAAAGTTTTACAGCAGCATTGTTGGACCCGTTATGTGAGAAATCTCAGCGCTTTGTTCCAACTATACTTTCTCTATAAACTGCAGCATCAAACATTTTTAAAAAGAATGCACATATGAGTCTGTTGTTGTGTCCCCCAGCGGGAAGGGCGTCCGGTTTAAAATTCTCTTGCACGCCTCTGTGTTACTTCCATCTGTTTTCCTTCACAACGTCGTTCTCGTGAAACATTCAGACCCCAATACCTTGACTCTGCTGGGCTCATGGAGGATTCTTAGAAAGCAGACGGCTGATTGTGTGGGGAGTAAGTTGCAAGAGAATCAATGATGTAAAAAGGTGGATCTGCCCAGTGTTGTCCAGGCTATTGACAGCTGAACTAATCCTGTAACAGCGTGTGAAAGGTTTGGCCTGTATGTGTCGGTTTGTGATGAATCCAAGACCTTCTCTTGTTATGGCAAACGCAAGAGTTCCAGTGGCGTGCAGAAACATTTCGATCCTCTAACATGAAATTTAAAGGCCCTATCTGTGCAGGCCTCTGAGTTCTGGATAGTATTTACACCGCTGCATATATGTGTTATAGGAAAAGTAGATGACAGTAGTAACTATTAAACATGTGAAGAGAGAATAGGGATCTTTCTCATGCAGAACTACAGCAGATGTGACACAGCAACATGCATATGCTGCTTGTATTTCTGGTTGTATTTATATAGTACAATACATGCCAATACAATAGAAAATAGAAATAACATTACGCAACAATTAGAAAAACAACTGTATTCTCACTTGATTTTCCATCTTGACTTTGTATTTTTTGTGAATGAATGAATGAATGAGCAGCATAGAAAAAGTTATGTTAGTGTCTACATAATTAGAATAAGCCGAGCAACAACATGTTTTGAATAACATTATCTAAAGCATTTAAGCAAAATATAGCCCCTTCTAAGATTGCAGAGTTTCTTCTAAGCAGAAGGCAGTACAGATCCCTGGACTATTCTGTAGGTGGAAAGCCTCTCACGGTCGTTGACATTATCTGGCCATTTGTTTAAATTGCTGCAGCAGGGGAAGGCTCCTATACTTTGCATCTCACGGTTTGCTGAGAGCTCTTTAAATAATTGGACTTACTCCTAAAGAGAAATGCCTCACTGTGTCTCGTACATGCATTACTTTGAGTCACAAAAGCTTCACCGCTTTTAAAAAATACTTTGTGGTTTTGAGAGGCAATATGAGCATTTAAGTAGCTCTTCTAAGTTCCAGGGATTTTCTGTTTTTGCGTCAGTGCTAATTCTGTAAAGGAGGATGAAACAATATAAAAAGCCCAACAAATGTCAAAATGGAGGGACATGAGTAAAAATGTTCAAAACACACACATGCACTGGTCCTAAACTCATTTGTTTTTATGCAGTCTTTAAGATGTTGGGACACAAGTCAGAATTCCATCTATTGTATTTAAAAGTTATGGTATTATTCAAACACACTGATGGCTGTATGTTGAAAGACTTGAAGCCACATGATAAATATGACCAAATTGTGCAACGTTCAACATTTGTTTGCATTTGTTTTGGCTCTGTTTTTGAGTCCTTCATAGAATTACAGACATTCTGACATCTAACTATACTGTGTTGTACTGTACTTAAACGTACAATACAAAACTAATAAAAAAAAAAAAAATAAAAAAAAAAAGAATATAATAGGTTTCTTGGGGATTTTTCTCAACCCTTAAGTGCCAATGACCTCTAAACATGACCCCCAGCAGCAGCTTGAGGAGGCCATTCATCACTGGGCCCTGGTGACCTACGACCTTTTCGACACTGTGTGATTGTGTTGTGAGCAGTCTCTACCTCCAAGGGATATTTGAAGAACAAGCTACATTACCTGGTGTGCATTGGTCATGGAAAAACGGAACAAAAATGTATTCAATAATTTTGCAATCAACTTTTATTGAATTATGGCAAATGCTAAAGACGATAATATTGCTTTTCATTTGCATCTAATACCAATAAGTGCTAATAAGCTATTCTCATATTAGCCCCGCATGAATAGGATGAAATGATATCCAGTGCATTTATGGATTTCTCAATGGGCTGCAGCTCATATCTGTTTATTGGTGGATCATGTGTTTCAGACTTCAAGAACAGGAGGCAAAAGATCATCATTATTTCACCAACAGTATGTCTTATGGCCTGAACATAAAACATAGATTATTAATGGTTACTGATGAGCAAATGGACAGTATTATCTAATGTTCGCTGTTAGGAAATTTGTTCTTGGCATTTGACCCATCTTTCAATACCATTGACCTGCCAGGAGCAGTGGAGAACTGCCTGAAGTGCTTGAAGACCCTTCTCCAGATCTTGAGCCAGTATCTTATGGATCTAGGTGAATGTTTAGTGGTTAAAGCATGCACACTTCAAAACACAGTCCTTTAAATGAAAAATATGTATTTTTTGTATTGTTATTAGCCTTTAAACATGCTCTTGAGTACCTTCAATTTGCCTTCAAATCTCATGTTTTGGAAAAAAAACAAAAAAAAGTTTATTATGGAATAATTAAAGTTTTTTTCAGCAGTCTGGAAAGATACTCTCTTCAGCCAGTAGACGGCGCCAAGCGCTTATCTGTGTTATCTCTTGAAGTGAATGCTACAGGCAATCATCAAAATAGCAGCAGAAATTATTGTGTTTATATGGAAGAAATGCTCAGAAAGAGTCTGGCTGTGATTTGAGGACTTCTCGGATAAGTGACGTATGAAATCTGAAAATACATCCCAGATCAAGGAGTTCAGCAGGAAGTGTATTTGACGCTTGGAGGAAGGAGGATTTTCTGATGAACATTTTTCAAAACAGCGTGAATACTACTTCAGGTATATTTTGGATGACAGAACATAGTTAGAACATGGTAAAAGCTCAAAGAAGTCACTGTAGCAGAACATGTGTCCTTTAAGCTGGGTGTCCATGCACAGTTTTGTCAGTCTGTAAAAGATTTCCGATTGTGGGGAAAATCTTGAATTGTAAGACACTTAGAACCTGGAACCATCTTGAGGATGTGCTGCAAATTATATTAAGTTTGTCTGTTATTTTTGTAATCTTGGTCGCAGAGTGAGCCCCCTCTGGCTGCATCAACGATCCGTCTGTCAAACATGTGACCAACGGTAACGCTCCATTAACAGCATTAACAGCAGTACTCCTCTGTCGTGAACTAGGACTGTATCTCCTCATTTCTCTTCACTGGGTAACTTTTACAAACTCAAAAACAGGGCTAGCCTCAATCTACAACTTCAGGGACTTCACAGCACCAAGAGCCTGATATTTGATCAGACCAACTTTGATAGTATAGCTCTGATTTATGTGTGAACCATCGCACAGTGTGTGATTTAAATTACCCAGGTCTTGTAGAGTGATATCCAGAAGAGCTTTATACCATGTTTTTCTCTCATCATTAGCTTTCTCTGAGTTTTTATTGATTCATGAATGTTTGAGTAGTCTTGTATTGTCATTTGAGGATGGAATGTTTGGCTCCAAAGCCCCGTCGATAGCTTTGTACTTGTAAATCTTTGAAAAATGAAAACTCTGAGTCAAACACTCAAAAATGTATATCTGCTGCTTGCTACAGTGAAATGCTTCTACAAAGAGAGAATTTGTTCTGCTGATGACGCTGTAAGTTGTTTTAGATCACCATCAGAATTTATAATTGACAAATATTTATTACATAATATATGTAATATAAAAATCTGTATACAGTATGTAATAGTTAACTCATTTCTAAAACCATATTATGTCGTTTTTAAAGGCCCTGCATGGTCCCGAGAATTAAACCTTTCCAGCTAAGAGACAATCCCAGCAAACTGCTAAATATTGTGGTCTCTTTGTAGCTTATGGCCCCATTTTAGCAAACGTTATTATTTCCTGTCTGTTTGTTCTCCTTTCAAAAAATCTAGGCTTCTGAAAAGTGCACAATGAAGACTCCTCTCTGGTTGTGAAATAGCTGCGGTCTTTGCCAGGCGTCTCTGTATTGAGAGTGGACTGTGATTGGGCACAGCTTCGCCTCTGTGTGTTTTATCAGTGCAGCGTCGGCCTGCTGTGATGAAGATGGACTGTCACTGTTTGTTTCAACGTCCTCTCTCCATCGAGGGTTCAGCTGTAATTGGCAATGTGAAACTGTCTGAGGAATACTGGAAGAAAGTACAATTTAGTGCCAGCCACTGAACTCTAAATCTGGAAGCTGATGGCGTGTATACATCTGAAAAAAAATGAATTTGACTGCTGACTATTGCACAAAACGGGAGGTCAATCTCGTTTTAGCGCTTTGTGGATGGAAGATGGGTTGTGAGTGCAATAAATGGAATAAGAATCATTTTACATTGCAGATAAGTGATTGTTTTATGCTACAACCATAGTTTTGAGACATATAACATCATCTGAAGCCCTATTCGGACAGGATTAGTTAGTAGTATAAACATTATCTGTGTTTGTAGTCCCGTGCAAATCATCTTTGGCTGTGAAAATGTTCAGAAAAATACCCTCGAATTTGACCTACCTTAATTCAGCAAACTCAAAGGTCCTCAGGTAAATAGTCCCATGTGTATGCTTTTGTTTGTGCTTTGGACTTTTTTTAGTCAGTGTGGTTGAAGCTTAAATCGATTTAAAATGTCTGAAAGTCTGAACTAGATTAATATTATGAATTCTCCACAGAACTTATAATTTTTTCTACAATTAAAAAGTTGAATTGACTGAGCAGAATGGAAGCTTTTTGTGAAAGTTTTGCTGCTTTGGTGCACCGTGCAGTTTGGGTGGAGGAGCTGTGTCTGGGTGAACGGATTAAAAGAGACTCTGTTTCATAACAAATCTGATCGTGTGTGATTCTGATTGCTGATTGTAATAATGTGGTAAAGAGTGAAATCTCACACTACAGTACAGGTACATAGCGCTAAAAACAAACCTAAAATAGAATAGAAGAAACACTTGCAACATGGATGAAATAAAAGGTCCGTGTCATATTTAAATGTGTTTACCACGGCGCCATTTCCGTAATAAAGTCCGTAAAAACAAGTGATTTACCGATACTGCTGATCCTGTGCTAATGCTCACAATAGTGAGGCACCACCATCACTCAGGACCTCAAGTGGGAGCCGACCATCAGCTCCATCATCAAGAAGGCCCAGCAGAGGATGTACTTCCTGCGGCAGCTGAGGAAAGCCAAGCTGCCGGCGCAGATGATGGTGCAGTTCTACACGGCCATCATCGAGTCCATCCTCACCTCCTCCATCACCGTGTGGTACGCTGGAGCCACAGCCAGGGACAAACAGAGACTACAGCGCATTGTGCCTCTGCTGAGAAGGTGATCGGCTGCAGCCTTCCATCTGTCCAGGACCTGTACGTCTCCAGGACTCGGGGACGAGCAGGTCGGATCACAGCTGACCCTTCTCACCCTGGACACGGACTATTTGAGCCCCTCCCCTCGGGCAGGAGGCTACGGTCCATCCGGACCAGAACCTCCCGCCACAAGAACAGTTTCTTTCCCTCTGCCGTTGGACTCATGAACACTTTGTAACACCTGTCACTTCAACAATAATACTATTTAAGAACAATCTATTTGCACTACTCATTTGCACATTGCACTATCTGCCAACTGTACATTCTGTATATAGTCTATCTTAGTCTATTTTATTCTTAATTTTATGCATGCCTTTTTATATATTTTTTATATTTTATCCTTTGCTTTATGTTGCACCTACGCCGAAGCAAGTTCCTACGTTTGTGAATTTCACTGACAATGGCAATAAACAATTTCTGATTCTGATTCTGAATAAACACTGAAGTAGTGGTGATTTTACAGACGTCCCTGGGTAAAACTAATCCTGTCTAAAATAGGGCTTATCGCTCACTTTGATGATGTTGAAGGATATTTATTTGGCTAATAAATAAAGATAAATTTCTCTCCCTCATTAGCTGTTTTCCAAAAGCCTTTTTTGCATTTGACACTTGTAGTGTAGTTCAATCTGCTTAATGCTACCACAACAAATGAGCTTGCAAATATTATATCCCTCAGGGTCAGGGCCATCAATAGACTTTTAATACAAAATAACATAACACTGTCCATTTCAAGAGATCCCTTTGCATATGGTCCTCTTTCATGGCCCTTTGCTGTGATATTTAAATCATTCGTGTAGTAGAAGTTAAATAATGCAGAGGATGAATTTTCGAATAGGGACAATAAGCCTTCCCCAGATACTGTACCTTACCTCAAGAGTCTTGTAATCTGATTAGATCCACACTAAACGATCCAGAGGGATGATCTTATGAAACTGTGAAGGCGACTCGCTTTGCTTGATGTGTTTAGGAGCAGTTAAAGTTAGAGTGAGCCTAAAGCCTGTGTCGCTGTGCATGGCTGAATTATTGATGTCCCAGAGCCATGGAGAAATCGCTCTCTCCTCCATCACTGCAGTTTGTTCAATATTACACTCAGCGCCTGCTTCTGGGGCGGCTGCACACGTCTGGAATTAGAGCACTACAAAGTCTGTGGGTTATTTCTCTACTTTGCGCAAAGTGGTAGGACCTTTTATTAATTATTTTACATCCTCAAGTAACCACAATGCATTCAACTTTTACTAATAAACTAAAAATTATCAAAGTATTGGAAAATTAGACTCAAAAGTGCATATTTTCCAAGGAATATGAAAAGTATAGCTGTTTTCTGATCTTTTTGTATCGAAATGCCCATCACATGTATATTTTCAATAAAAACCTCGATTTGAGAAAGTTATGTGCTTGGTTTAGTGGGGAGTGGACCATCTTTTTTATTAATGAAACGAATACTGTTTGTATAATTTAGATGAGGAAACATTATGATAACAAGTTTATTATTACTTGATTTATTTTAATATTCCTTTTTGCGTAACATGTCACCTTTAAACACATTAACTTCAGTGCAATGTTCTCCACAGCCTCACAAGTACTTGCATGTATGTTATCTCTTCATGGCCGCCCCACAGGAATAACTGTCCAGTGTGCTTCTGGGTTTGGTAATGGCATGCTGCTATCTCACTCCACGCCACGCTGAAATAAAATGACTTTTCACCCCTTGGCTGCTCAAGCCTCTGGTCTCCAGCTCGGCCTGTGTCTGCTGCTATTAAAAGTGAGTTATATAGGAACAGGAAACGAGGCTTGGGCAAAGTAGTGTTCTTTTCATTCAAATATTGTGCTGGAATATAGTGGCTTTTGGTATGTTTGTGGTTGCTGGCTCTTTCTAATATGAAATGTCTGCATTTGTTTCATGTTTTTTTGAGTAATCCTTACCCTGGGATTCACTGATTCATTATCGTTTTTGTCTTTTTCTTTTTTTTTTGTCATTTTACTATAGCTGATACTTTTGTTTTCTATATACTTTTCCCAAATAATTGCTCTCTTTTGTTTCATGTTTCAACTCTGCAAACCACACTCAACCAGTCCTTTGCCAGATTTTTGGTGACTTGAATTTGTGACCCTTTTTTAATTTAGTTTGTTTATTTGAACAAGTTTAGCTTTATTTTCATCTCATTCGAACCTGTATTTTCTTTTGCTGGTCAGTTGCATGTCCCCAAGGGGATGAATAAACTAATTCTGATTCAGATACACTTTGTAACACTTACAATTCTGAATACTATAATTGTTGATGAGCTACATATTACTCGTTTTCGGTTCGATTGTCACAAACTTAAAATCTCATCTTAAATTGAATTCTTCTGTCCATCTTTGCAGCCCTTTACATCTTCAGTCGGCTCACTTGCCCTCCTTGCCCTCTCATTTTGCTCTATGGATCTCCTCGAGGTTTCAATGGCTATTAAAACGTACCTTATTTTACCTGTAAAAGTGTGTGAAGTGTGGTGGAGATGAATGGCCTCGTGCTGGGCCTGCTGAGAGCGCAGGAGGAGTGATGTCTTCTCTCCTCTCCTGTCTGAAGCAGTGGCCCCGGTGGGACGTCCCAGAGATCGATCCCAGTCTGAGTAATGGGGCTGGGGCAGAGGAGGATGAGACCAGGCCTGGTGTGGTTACAGGCGGAATACCAATAAACGGAGAGAGGCATTCTTCACAAATGTGTTTGGGTCCTGCACGGCCGATGGTAAACCAATCAATTCTTAATACAAGTAGAGTTATCTGCGCTTTATCTTAGCCTTTGGGCGGGTTTGGAATAGTGTCGTCACTATACTAACATTTCCAACACTATTTTGATGCCAAATGAAAGCAACAACGTGTAAAAAGTACAAAATACATAAGGCACGTTGATGTTGTCCTATCCATGTCAGTCAGAGTGATGAAAAGTTAGCCATAGTAATTAAAATGTCAAAAAAATATGTCACTTGTGTCAAAAGTCCTCAAGATGGTGCACACAAACAGGAAAAAAGACATTTGACTGAAAGCATTAATATAGTCATGTATTTACTATCTTTATAATATGCAATGGACCACATTTGTAAAGGACATGTTTTTTGTATTGTGTTTGGCCTTAAACATGCTCTTGAGAAAAAAAAAAAAAAGACTTCATGTGACTCTTACGTGAGTTAGACTTAGAACGTGCACAGACTCTTCTCGTCAGGAGTGCATTGTTTATATAAACGAGTATTCTCAATGGGTAGTTGAAGTAATGATTTGAGATTTCCTGTGTGCTTGAGTGAAATGGATTTTTAATGTTGTTAGAATCAATATTTTGTACAGTGTGAGTGTTCCCTAATGTAATAATAAACAGTTCAATCATATCTTCTCCATCACCAAACTACTCCTAGTTCATTGTGGCTTAATGGGAAATAAAGTGCTCAGAAAATGCCTCATCAAAAATGTCAAGTTTTTATTCATGACCGTTTTTTTGTGAAGTATTCTCTGGCAATAACAGCTGAAAATGCTCCCACACCAGGAAATCGTTCACTCATTCACTTGTTCCAAACTGACTGATTGACAGCTCTATCTGCACTGATTCTACTTTTTATGTTAAAAAAGATATATATTTAAATAATCTTTAAAATGACCAAATATTCTTGATTTTATGTTCTTACTTACTACTTAGTTAATCTTTGTGGTTGTTTTGCCACATTAGGACTTCAGTAGTCCTGGTTTTAATGTTGTCAAAGTTGAGTCTTAGTTACGTCATCGTTTTGTGGTCGATATAGCTTACATTTATTTGTCATTGTTTAGACTGTTTAATTAAAATATTTATCATAATAATTTAAAATATTTGCTTTAATATTTTCTTTTTATATACATAATTTGCAGTGTAAAACTTCTTCTTGTGCCACTTTCTATTTACGTGCGTAGATTAGGTGTATGACGCCCTCTGCTGTCAACAGTCAGTACTGAACTATTTCAATACGACAAATTAGCAGCAAAGCAATTGGACAGCAGAATTTACGTCTGGATATAACGGGATTACTTAAGACATTCTTTGATGAGATGCTTTTTGAGTAGGCTTCATCAAGTTGTCATCTAGAATAGCTGGACGTCCACACGACAATCTGCTGCTGAGTCTCGTCAAGTGAAGAGTGGCAGATGGTGCGTTCACTGGGCTTCCTCAGCATCTGTTCCTCTGTCATCTTAAATATCGTTTCATCACTTCAACAAACACTTGGACCAGCAAGAAACACCCTGATTGAGCCATTCTTCCGATAAACACCAGCGCCATGATGAAAGAGGAAGTTTTTGAAGTGTGGCTAATTTCATGGCTAATCTTTAGATCTGAAAGTCTGTTCAATCCAGCCAATTCTGAAGTAATGGACAAACAACATTATTATTATTATATAGGGTAATTCAGTAATATCTTGTAGAGAATATTATTTTGTTATTGCTAAGACGTCAATAGATCCAAAAGGTGATGTTGTATGACATTTGAAACAGTATTTTGGGACTCAGGATTTATCGTGTTTGCTGATTCTTTGCACTTGTGGGATTTTGTTTAAAACCCATGTCTATTAACCGGATTGAAGTTGTGCCTAATAAAGAGACAAGTGTTTGAATAGTGTTTAATAGGAGCAGATCTGACATATTGTTCTGTAAAGGACGGATAAAGCATGTGGGCTGGTGAAGGTGTTATGTAATACTGAGAGCTGGAGAATGTGCTGATCCAGTGTGCATATGTAGGTAGTTAAATCTTATCGTTTTATATTTGTATCTTTTCTTTTAATAATGTTGTTCTGAGCGTCTCTGTGTAGTTCTCCCACTCTGTCCTCCTACATAGTCCCGTGCACCGCTGCCTGCTTTAGTGCCGTTCACTAATTGTTATCAAAGAATCATCAATCACAAATAATGCACAAATATCGTATGAATTGTAGCGCGTCTTACAGAAAGGCACCATCTGTGGTTAGTTTGCATTGTGCTGACTCATATCTTCCTACTAGACCCTGTGGGCAAACGTTACTTAACACGGCATAAAGCGCAGAGCAGAGTGGGTTGTACTCACAGTTACTTGTTTATCTTGAGAAACTTTTTAATTCTGCTTGAGAAGATGTTTTGCTTACTCTTCCCACTATGAGTAAGCTTTTTTCTTTGCGACAAATACAAGATAAAAATAACCTATGTCTAGTGGCTATGACTGTGGTTATACGTGTAGTAAATGGACAGACTAAATATGAGCAGGTAAAGTGACTTAACTTATAATACTGTATAAAGTAAGTGGATATGACTATGATTTTTACAATGCAGTATGGACAATAAATGACAGGTAAAGTGACTTCAGTAAGGATTGCCCCAAACACATTTACAATATTGCGACACACCTAACAGTGTTTGCAGTGTTCAGTGTTTTCTGTTTCTGTGTGCTTTAGTCTACACTCTCTCTTTTCCGATCATCTTGCTCTGGTGCTCATTCCCTTTTTAGACAAAGCCAAACAGTGACTTTCGAAACCGTTTCAGGTTCAGGGCGTGATCCTGATGTAAGCCTCTTGCACAGTCTGGGCATTGAACCAAGGACCTTGATGTTGTGAGGAGAGAAGCCACATTGTCATTCTTAAGTACAGTTTTTTGTCTTAACTTTGCTGGATTAGTTTGATTATATTTATTATTTATCTTTTTGCTAAAGTGCCATCTGACCAATGACTACTGAAAAGTGTCTCCATAAAACCTGTGCCATTTCCGCCAGTGCAATCATATCAAGTGCTTTTCATTTCCTCTCTCCAGGACGCTTATTGTTTATAGAGCATTAGTAATATAAATTATAATGGAGATAGAATAGACAGAGTTTGTTTTGATACACTCTAATACCATAATGTATGAGAGAATATGTGCAGAACAACTTCCTCATTATCAAGTCTCAAAAGTGTTTCAAGTTTGCATTTAACATGTTTTAAAGCCAATGTTATTTGTTTTAGTCAAACCTTAAGTCCTGTTTTTGCTCTGGTATTGTCTAGACCAAGAGCAGTCCTGATTAAACATTTATGGAATTAAAAGCAACGCATAAGATCTCGGAGCTCAACCTATGACGTCACACCTCTGTGAAATTCCCTGGTTTTGATTGTGTTTTTGGGAAAATGACTGAATGAAGTAGTAAATGAAGCTGAATGCAACTCCAGGTATGGGAACAAGTTTAAATGAGCTAATACGTGCAAAGCTGCTCTGAACACGTTGTAATAACATCACACAGGTCCTGATGCGGCTCTACTGCTGCTATGCTTTAGTTTATGTGATTATAAAGTGAACTTCATTTATGCAGATGATTTTATCTATCTGCTGCAGTGTAACATGTATAAGTTATTCTTCAGATCGGCTGTGCTGGGTCACTCTGGGGGATCTGTGCAGTGGATGTTGAGATGCCTCATAGCTCCTTACGCTGGTTAGGATCGTCCTCTGCTAAAGGGAATGTGAAAGGAAGCATAATGTCTCCTTTCTTTACTCCTTCCTAACTTCACTTCCTAACATAAATTTGATCAATGATAAGGAGAAGGAGCTTTCTAGACTTATTTAACAGATTTGGATGGTTTGAGCCTTTTAGTCTTGATTGTACTGTGAAGATTTTTGTAACCATTATGTGGTAAGCAGCATTCTCATACTTTTACTAATGAGTTCATTTCTAATCCAAAAACTAATTAAAAAAAAGTTCAAGTAGAACTAAGTAAAATGTTTACTTACATATGTTTGGCAACCACCTGTCTCTGCGTGGAAAAGCAGTCTTGCAATTTTCCTGATATCGACCCAAAGACGACTCTCCTGAGAAACCTTGGCTCTCTTTTTTATATTTGGTGACATGAAATGTTTTTGTATGTACTGCCTTATTTCAATAAAAAGGGAGTGGAAAAAAGAAGAAAAAGCAATTGCGTCTTTTTACTTGGAGTGTGTTTTCACAAGGGAGCTGCAGGGGGAGCTCTGTCGCTGAGCCAAACGCCATATAGACGTTGAGCTTTCATGTTTTTGCACTTTAAGATTCACAATGAGTCCTCTCCATCTGAAACAGCTCTCTCACATTGAAAGTATAGAATGAAAAGATTTATAATGAGCACACAGCAGACACCCACGTCTGTGTCCCTGCTCCATCTCCCACTAATGGATTTTACTGACAGTTCCAATAAAGTGAAGATGAACCTCTGCTCTGTTTTAAATTTATACCTCTGAGCTTTAGATATCTTATGGATCAATATTATTCTCAGCAACTGATTATATTTTTGAAAAAGTGGATTTGCAGCAGTTGTTTAAGACCCGGAGTTGGAATTTTTAAACCTGTAAGTCCAGAGCAGCTCAGGAAAACAGACATTTTCTTAACGTTCAGGTCTCGAATTCAGTGCATTATATGATCACTCAAACGTGTGACGGCAAGGCATGTTTATTTATAGAGCACAATTTATACACAAAGTAAATCAAAGTGCTTTACAAAACAAAAAAGCCACAGTAAAATGAGTAAAATAAGAAAATATTTTAAAACAGAATCATGCATATAAAATCTCTCCGTTGTATGCAGCTAAACAGAACTGGTTTATCCTGGATTTGAACATTGTCGGAGCAGAAGCCTGTCTCACATCTACAGCAGGAGCAGGAGTCTGAGATGTTTCAAATGCTTGTCCGGAATGTACTTTTGAATCACACAACATAAAAAGCCACTGATTAGGGAAAGCCACAACATGGCTGAAATACTCTAAAAGTCAAATATTCACACTCAGTCTTCTTTAAATCAAATTGTATTCTGAGCCTGTGGTGATCAGTCAATTGGGAGTGATTGCTTTGGTGAGTCAGTCCCCTTCTGATGATTGCAGCTCTGTGCTCAAACAAGACTATGCAAATACATTAAGGATTGACAGGGCCACAGAGAGGGATACAGAGGGTGGAGGAGAAGCCGTGGAGAAGACACCTAAACGTGAAAGATAACTGTTTTGGAGATATGCAAAATGAATAAGGATGGAGAGAAAGTTGATTAAAAATAAAAGAATCTTGCAGTTTATTAAAGTTAAAGTCTATGTGACAGGTTAGACAACACTTTACTCTCAAATGTAGTGAATGTCAGTATAATTAATCCTTTCACCAAACATTTTGCCTGTTCAATCCCATTTTGACAGTTTGATGTTTAATGTTTTTATAATTGTCCTTCCTGGTTGGACATGGGCAGTGAATATGACATAGTTCTAATGCTAATTCTACAACTGTTACCTAGCAACCATTTTGAAAACAAGGGCCAAAATAATAATACCTGTTAAGTCCTTTACTTTTTTGAATGACCTTTTAAATGTTTATTTTTCAAAATGCCTTCACAAACTGCAACTTCACAGAAAATATGCTAAATATATACCACAGGTGCTATCCCACCAAACTAAGTCAATTATAAAATCAGAATCCGTCATATAGACTTTTAAGTTCTCTATTTATCATTGTATATATGTAGATTTTACAATAAAAATAATATTTATGCACTTTAATTTTACAAACATTTACAGGCAGGCGACGTTTACTGATGCATTTCCATATCATTGGGTCATTTTTTCTCAAAACGATACAAGCTATTCATTTTTGTACAATATAAAATAACAGGTTAATTACAAAAATAAGCCCTGTGAACAAATTATGTTTATATTATGATTTTTGATGTGATTTTTATTTTTATTTAAAGGTTAACTAAAGAAATGACTCATGTTCTGTTTCTGAGGTGGACATATGTCTGTGTCTGAGCCTGGTTGTTTTGCTCTTTCATCTGAAGAAGAAATTGCCCTCAATTTCACATAAAGGAAAACAAGAGAGAGTCAAGAACATTAGTTTCCTTTCTGCTCTATATAAAGTGTAGACAGAGAAAAACTCTCAAGGACACTAGGCTGTAAAAAGTTCTTAATTCTTTCTGGTAGAGGGTTCGCCACCTGCTTGTCCTTGGAAGGTTTTTGCTTTCCCTGGAATGTTCCACAGTGTGTTTTTTATCTTGTCTATCTCCATGGAGACCAGGCCAAGTTACAGGTAGAATGCAAGTCTTTCAGGGCATTTTTGAGCATTAAAAACAATGGGCTCTGTGCAAAGTGCGCTCGTTACTTCTGGTCAGTAGAACAGTCAGTATTACTATTTTCTCCTCAGTTCTTTATATGAGGTTGTCCCCGAGTCGCACTAAAACCAATAAATCCTGACAGATCAGGCAGTCGACAGTGAAGTGCGGGGAACGCCAATAACAACATGTTAAAGACTTACAGCAGTATCCGTAGAAAAATCGTAGTAGTGATTGTAGCAATCATTGTAAGTGCTATGTTTATGGCATTCTAATAATGTTACTGTTGTATTGTGTGTAAAAGATGCGAGATGATTCTGATCACCCATGCTCTTCATAACCAAAAGAAAAGCATCACCAGACATTAGAGTGCTCTGTTTGTCCCCAGAGGGTCTATAAATACACCTGACACTTCCACATGCCGCTGTTCATTCTGCGGGGAATACTAGAGACCAAACACATGCCATTATCCTGCACGTAACAACATTGAACGCTTTACAGACAGTGGTTATAAGGAAAAAACAGGAGGTGGAGATGAGATGATCATGTTTGTATTTTCTCTGTCCATGTTGAAAATGGAAGCCCTAATGGGATGGAATAATGAAATGGAAGTCGGCTATGACTTTTGCAAAATCATCCAGTAATCCTCTACTTCCTTCTTCATTGTTACTCTCAGTTTATCAGCCTGCCACATGAGTCAATTAGTCAAACATTTATTTCTATTATGTATACTGTATGTTGAGACCTTTTAAATAAATGATTAAGCAGGGGTTGAAATCTGAAAGCTTCTAGATATACAATATTTTCAATTAAAACGTGGATGAAAATAGGAAACCGTCTTTGGGGGACACTTTACAACAACTACGCTTATTCCCACCTTAATAAAGCATGAACAAAGACTAACTTTGTTTATTAAGAATGATTCAGGTGTAGTAAATATTTAACTAATACTCCAACCCTATGTTCTGAGCTTGAACCCTAAGACTAACCTCACATTTTACTAGAGTATAAATATTAATCATGCTTCACATATTGGTCTTCCAGAGGCAATAAAAGCATACTTCTGTCTCAATAACATGTTCTTGTATTCACCCCGTTCATGTAAATGGAGAACGAGGGAAAAGTCTCGTCACTAAAACATTACGTAAACTGAAGTAGGTTGATTTGTGTAAAATGTTTAATGAACACGAGCACAAACAAGTCAGAAACGCACCGATTTCCTGGGCGGCCTGAAAACAGCTTTTTAGTCCATGTAGAACTTATTTTCCGTTGAGCTTGTCTTCCTCGTGTAAACTACTTCAACGGGAAAAAGATGGCGGCGCCCGCGGCAACTTCCGGAATAAGGTGAATAAAATGTCTGAATCTCAAGGTTTATGTCTGTTTGGCCAGCGTTGTACAATAGACTGCTCTCATTTGTGGTTTTTCTCCCTCTGCTCTTCTAAGTGGATATTTGTATGTTGTGATCATATACAGCTGGACACGTTTATGAATAACTGCAGAAGCCGTATGGTGAATTTGGACGCAGGTTTAGTTATGGACAGACCGGGATGTGGTAGCCCGGGGCACCCCGGTCTGAGCTCCGATGTGTCAGCTCCCATCGATGCCACCCTCAGTCAGGGAGGCCACGTCTCTAATCCCAGCTCCTCCGGCGCTCGCCTGCCCTTCAGCTATTCTCCCCAATTAGTTTCACAGTCTGTGCACAGCCATATTGAAGAAACCCGGCGCCTAAAGCCTTGAGGTCTCACAGACCGTACAGGTGTGAGTGAGACCGAGAGCACTTCACTAAATGTAGGTTTGGGAGAAAGATGGGACGGGAGGTATTTACAAAAGTGAAAGATTAAGTGAACGTTTTGTTTATTAAGGTAAAAGCATTTAAATCTGTAATGCTCTAAACTGATCCTTCTTTCGCTCTCAAACGCTCGCCCCATGCTGTCGTGCAGACGCCTCACTCTGATCAGATGTGTTCACGTCCTGCACAACTTCAGCAGCGTTGTGTTCATTTTTGATGACGAAGGAAAAGGCTCCTGTCTCATTGCCAATTTTGATACCATAATAGTATCAATAACAGTACCAATATAATGTCATTTTCAACCCAAATAGGGTTCTTGAATATTATTTCTGATACTAGATACTAGATACTAGAGTTGCAACTAACTATTTTTTGTAGTCGACTAGTCAGCAATTATTTTCTTTTTTAATTAGTCGACTAGTTTTTATTATTTCTACTTTACATAGAGCTTTCTTATACATTTTCAACCAAATAAAGGTTGAACTATGGTGACTGAAGGCTTCTAAAAAGAAAATATTTACAAATAAAACGTGTTATTGATGACATGTGTTTTAGAGTTGAGTAAAGTCCAGATAACGATAATCAAAATAGGATTACAATTATCATCAACTAGTCACGATTAATCAGATGAAATTGTTGGAGCCTTAATAGATACTAAAATTATTCAGGAAGTATTACATTATCCATACTATGTATTACAAAAACAATTCAGAATGATGTTGGTTTTGTCCCCTCTGTCGTCTTAATTCACTTTTAGTATCCTTGGGCAAGACACTTATCTCAGTAACACACAGCGGAGTGCGGAGTGTGAGGAGTTTCTTTGTTTTTAACCTTCATTATCTCCAGAAAGACCTTTTGTGCTGTACATCGATCTGCATAACTCATTCTACATGTTCATATTTTAATATTAATGATGGTATCCAGCTTTCACACTCGAAATCACTTGATGACTTTACCCTTAAGGAGACATTTCTTCGTGTTTTTTTTCCGTTCCAAGGTTGCGCTGGTCAAACGGCCCATTAAACACAGTGAAATGTCCACATAGATTGCCTACACGTGTTATGATGGATTATTCCCTCTGTAGCGTGCGTCGGTTTATTTGTGAGGGCACCTTCACTCACACGCTGCATTTTGGTCTAAATGTGGCCCATGAAAAGATTAGAAAAAGATAAAAGATTATAAACAGTCACAACCACATGTCACATTTCGATCACAATAGCCTTATATTTCACGTGCCTGCACTTTGTTTTTGTTAAATTTGTACCAATGACAGTTTAACCTGCATTTGTGGCTAATTTTGAGCAACATCATTACACATTATAATTATTGACATTGACCTATTTGGTGTTGGCTTGTGTAAAAAATATACCCTAAAAATCAGTTTTTATTGGGTTTTCTCAAAATGTTTTTTCACTGAATCTATTTAATGGCACAAATAGCATTTACTGTCAAAAAAAAAAAACATCCTCACAATAAATACTGCAGAACTAAATGCTTTTAAAATCTACAGTCTAATCTGTGTAAAACGGCATACATTTACTTGTCAGCCAATCACAGTCCCCTCTTTCACTCCCCTTTTAAATCATTCATAAAAACATTCAATTTCCTTTCCATCTTCTCCACCGCAGCAGCAGAACCATCAGCCCCCTCAGCCTTTCATCTGTATTCTCATGTTCCACCAGTTTATATGAAGATTTCACATCTCGGGCTCCACAAAAACCCTTTATTAATTCTTTATTTTTATATTTGATTGAAACATCCAAAATTATCTGCTGTAAGCTTTTCATTTTTCTAAACAACACCCCACAAATACCCCAAATATGCATTAACAGTAAACTCCATGTACTCTGTTTGTGTTCCTCAGCTTTTCCTCGCTTCAAAACAGCATTCAATCTTCCACGTGTCATAGGGAGATAGTCTCTGAGATATACGTTATGTACTCTCATTTATCTGTCCTGTACAAACGGGGGAGAATCTGCTGGTCCATGTTGTTTGGCACGCTCATAAATTGCACTGGGGGGATCTGGGCACTCAGCTGTGTTGCCTTTACACTTCCATTATCAGTCACTGTAGTCGGTTGCCAGATGCAGCCAGTCGAAAAGCAGAAAGTTATCATCACTGTCACGCGGACATCTCATCTGACCTTCCCCATCGCCTCCTGCACAACACCACTACAGGTGAAAGGCAAAGAAAACTGCTCAGATGGAGGCATTTTGGATTGGTCAAAAATGACAAAAATAGATGATATTCAGATTATATTGTTGTAATCCATCAGGGAAAAAGTCCTTAAATGTTTGGGCTGGAGTTAAATATAGTTCAAAATTAATTTTAATAGTGCAGCAAATTTTTAGACAGACGATTTGTAGACAGTGCAGACACATACAGTAGTTGTCATTTATATGTTCATCACATTTGCCAACCAAGTGATATGAAATGATCAACCTCTAGTTTCAAAAGTTCACTTATTACTGTAGGATTTTTGGTGCTAAGTGAAAAAAAAAAAGTTCCTGTCAAAGTGTGATCATGTGCTATGTTGGTGCATTATTGTCCAGAATAATGCTGTGTTCCAGTTGTCCTCAGAGCTGGGATTTTCCACGCTCCGACTTCACACTGCAGCCTGACATCTCAGAATTCCTTCTTGCACGTTTCAGAACTCTGACTTAGACAATTCAACATGACTCCACCCTGCGTGGTGAAAGTTTACTATCCGGCAACTTCATTATTGATAGTGCTGGTGTTATTTTCCCTTTATTTGCTCTCTACTGTCTCTGCTGTGTGTGAAGCTTTTCCTGCGCTGCCTCTGAAATTGTGAGACTAATGCTGCTAATGTCTACATCACTGTTTTTCAACCTTTTCTGAGTTGTGGCACACGTTTTGGGTTTAAAAGCTACCACTGCACGGCTCCACCCATCACTAAAATATTACCAAATCAGACCATTTAGTTAAAAATATTATATATAATGTGCCAAATAATGTCTGTGGCACTGTCTAGTTCTTTAAATTTGGTAATAGTGATGGTTTTGTGTTCTTTTTTAGTGAAAATGTTGCTCAGAACACTCCAGAAAGGTCTGTTAGTTCATTAAATCCACATTTGTGAGTCTGTTAACTCAAACTGGACATTTTCTCAAGGTACACCTGGCAAAACCTCAAGGCACACTAGTGTTCCCTGGCACACTGGTTGAAAATCAAGGGTCTACACGGAGTCAACGAAAGAAAACATTCTCTCTCAGACAATGTTGTACACACTGCAAATGTATTGACGTGGTGATATTTTCAAACGAGGCTCTGATATTACTCACCTGTGGTTCGAGTGCTTGTCAGTCATCAAAACTGCTCTGGTTTTTCCTAGTTTGTGATGTCTGGAAGTCAATGTTCCCACTAAAAAAAGTATTAGGGAATGCCCACTTTCGGACCACTGTGGGGAAAACAATCCATTCTAATGTGTCAGAGTTGCTTTTCCACCCACTGTTCAACAAGTACAAGAGCAAACCCTGAGAATATGAGTTTTATTGCGTGGAATACAGACACAAAAGCAGACACAAGAGAAGAAAAAAAAAAGGTAGAATGGCCCACGTTTCTATAGTTATTGAAGAATGCTCACAGCAGACTACGCTCCCCTGATGTCATGCACAGCTGACTATGGATGGATATCAGCCGATGGAATGCAGCGATTTGTTGACAAAGACTGGAAGGTATGATATGATGGAAGGTTGATATCTTGTAGACAATACATTACGCACCATACGTGAACAAAACGACAAAGTAATGTAAATAATAGTGCCCCTTGATATTGCCACAATTACTAGCATGATTTAAAATTAAATTAAAACACATTGACTAAGTGGTGGAACATTTTCATTTCTTCAGTGCATGATCCAAAAGGAGAAAGCTGCTGTGAAAAAGGTTACATCCTACACTATTATTATTTACAATGGAGAAAAGTCCTATTGTCTGAAGAAGGCCAAGAAAGAATAGTCATAATAATAAAATAGACCTTCTGGTGAAAAGTATGTTGTATGTGTGTCTTCCGTTGCTATGACACATAAGAAATGATGTGAAGTCTTTTATTCAGACTCACACGCATCCTTAATGCTGTGGTTTTTTCTATTACTAAGCTTTGGTGTGAGCTTCAAGGGCTGTTTCTAAGTTTACTACAACACAATGGAAGAAAACAGGCTTTGAAGCAGTAGATACAGAGACACAAAAACACACTGTATGAGGCGCAGCATAGGCCTGAAGAGGTATAGGCAGTATAATCCCTTTTAATTCATAACATAATCTAAAAATAGGTTTATTAAATAATGGATATTCAACAGTGAGGCCCATTAATTTTGTATTATTGTCTTAATATACATTTTTGAGCCTTTTCTTGCACTCTGTAGGTGTTCTGTTTTAGAGGCAATAATAAAATGCTGATCAAAGGATGTACATGTAAGAGGATAGTATTTATGTCACAATATTATCAATAGTAAAAAAAAAAGTGTTGTCCAATTATATCCAATACTATTCAATCATTTCCAGATCAAATGAAACCCCATTGTAATGTATTCTGGCAGCTCAGCAGATGAAGCCTGTCTTATCTCTGAGATTCACAGGAGAAGGATTATAATGTCGCAGGTGTCATATAGATGGACCATGTAACGCTGCAATAATATGTTAGAGGAGACATATTATGTAAAGTCGACTTAAAGCTGGTGATTTTCACTCAGCAAAACTGGAAGTTTATTTAAATGTGTCTTTGTTGATATCCACAAGCATTCATTTTCAGGAGTGGGCTTGGTATTAGTGCTGACGGCCCCAAGCACAGCCAGCGTGCAACCGTCTCATGTTGTCACATAGTGCAGCTTATACAAGATATACTCATTACTAACTTACAAAAAAACATGTTATAAGTGTTATAATCGGGAGTGTTGGGACGTTTCCTGGTGGGCCACTCAACTTTTGGGCCACCAGGTGTGTACCCGCTCACGTTGGGCTGCCTACTGCCACAGGTGGCTAGGTTGTGTGATCATAGGTGATATACCAAACAATTTAGTTTATTTTTCTCATGTAATGAAAGTCTGCTCCAGAAATCAAGAAGGAAAGTTTGCTTGCTTTGGCATCCAGCGCGTCTCCTTATGTGCGGGTCGGTGCAAGCGGCTGCTGGGGGCATGTACGTTTCACGCTGAGCACCCCTCCATACTGGTGCAAACTGGTTCAGTCCAATCCAGCAGCGGGCAGGCATCAGCCCAACCTAGCGTGGCGTTGTGGAGAAATTCTGTTGTGGATTTCTAAAACAAGTTAAACCATAAAAATGCAAAGAGAATGAGTCTGGAATGATAAGCGTTTATTCACTGGAACCAAATGAACGCTACCTGTCCCTGAGAAAGTGATCTCTCCCTGGTCGACGCTCCATCACAGACAGAACATTATATAGAGTCATATGTGAGCGGCTCACAAAGGGCCGATGGCCAATGAAAACCATTTAATCAGATGAGGAAGTACATTATGTTATAACCTAACACCTCAGAGTGGTCGACTACAAGGGCCCCAGATGCTGTAATTGTAATACCAGCTGTGTCCCCTGAGTGAGGAGTGGTCAGTCCACCAAAGAACAGGAATACAGGACATCAAAAGACATTTTCACACCATTGGATTATCTCTTGACCTGATCAGAAGGGCTCCCGGATGTCTGCTCATACATATAAGATGAGACAAGGTTTAAATTCATCCTATCAGCTTAGAATGACTCAACCAGATCAAGAATTGCAATAACAGCGGTTCTCGGCATATGGTTCACCTCGTTACAGCCGAGGAGTGGCCCGCTCAGTCAGTAGAAAGCAGAAAGCTGCTGGTCTTTGGAGTAGGGGAAGCTCATGGAGGGTGGGGGTATATAAGTACATAATAGATGTCAGATGCACTGTTGGTCGGCCTTACCCTCTTCCACCTTTCACAACTGGGAGGAAGGGTTGGATTTTGGGGATTTTTTTCCTTTCCATTAACTAACCTGCACAACTTGCAGAATCCATCTCATTTGAGTGCTCTTATTTATATGCAAACTCTACCTTTCTTTCCTTTTCTAAAAACAGAAGCTTATACAGCGCTGACATTGCTCTATCCAACCATAGACATATAAATAAATAATATGAATGTCTACCCAGCTCCATGTCTTTAAAAAACAACAAGAAGTCACACACTTCTGCTTCGGACTGTCTCACTCCCCCAAGGGAATTTGATTACTTATTTTGACGTTTTACACCAGAGCTTTTCTTTGCAAAATGATGCTGTGAGGAGAGGAATAACGGGTTTTGAGGGCAGTTTTAGAGAGTTTAGCAGGAGACAAGTTTTTGGTGAAAGGATAGGAGGCGTCATTTGTCTGCCTCTCCTGCAGCGCTCGTGTCTGTCATGGAGCTGAGACCTGTCTGTAAATAGAAGTGTAGCACGTGTTTTCAGCGTGCAGACGTGCGCTCGGTGGATGCTGCTCATAGAGGGAGAGTGGAGCGTCTCCCGGTGCGTCATTGCTCTTTTAACCTCATCCATGGTCATGGTCATCCATCTAAACTCAAACTGTCTGCTCTGTAGACAAACCTAAGGACAGTAAAGAACAGATATCCACAGCTGTTTTGACCACTAGAATGAAGATGTTCACTATAACATGTTTGTTTACTCACAATTTCTTCACGTCAGCCCGACACATATTAAAAGTGCTTCTATCGTAACAGTTCCGCCCTGGTACAGGTCCGTTTGGACTAAAACCTGTCCCCTTGTCTTCTCTGGATAATTTTGTCAAGGAGTAACTGCATTACAGCTTAATAACTCCTCTACTGCTTCTGTTGACAGTGTATGAAGCAGGACATCTGCAGAAGCAGACAGGTGTCCTACGAGCGCCTGCTCAAAACTATTACGTAAAGTCTATTCATATTTAGCTAAGTTTTCACAAGTATTTTTTAGATTTGGATCAGTCCCTTGTGGGTTTGATCTTGTCACTGGCCCTTTATTTAGTTGATTTTCCCAATCATTCTGTCAACAAAAGAGGCTCTGACTGTCCCCAAAGCCCGTCTGACTTCAGTCTCTCACACAGACTTGAAGAGGATAAATACTCAATAACCACGTGATTTTATTTACAGTATTGGTTATGTATGAGTGTATTGTGAAAGTATACATTTGTTTTGTTAGGAAAAGCACTGATCAGATCACACCTGGACACTTTTCTGTCTGAACTACTGTGAGACTTTTCTCCCTCTCTCTCTTGCTCAACAAGTGAGTGCCACAAACCCCCCTCCCTCTTGTCAGGTGTAGCTGGGCGTCAAAGCCATGGTCCAAGCAGGACACACATTTATCCAATGTGTGCCTTTTTTCACACTGCTCTGATTGGCTGAGCGTCCCTCATGGGCCATGAGGGAAAGCCGGCCGTCCGGGCTGGTCTGCTGCTGCAGCAGTGCTCCAGGACAGAGAGAGAGAGGAACAGCACCGAACACGGCACTGAAAAGGCAAAGATGGAAGCGAGCAACATACGAAGTTAGATGCACTTTAACCAACATAATACTATGTTCATTTATGACAATAGTACACACATTAAAAAAAAGAAGGATATTTTAGGGGAAGCTCAGCTTCGTAGTCACTGAGGAATCACCACTGGTAGAAAGGACAAACAGAGACCAGGTGGGGCCGAAAACCCAGGGGAAAAGAAGAGGTACTGGAGGAGGATGCAGCCAAATGCTCACACACTTGTTTTCAACATGACAGACGGAGACGGAGGTGGGAAATGGTAAATACACAGAGTGTGAGAGAAGTTTCTCCAAGCTCTCAAAATTGTCAAAAAGGCTGCGGAGAGTACACTCCACCAGGAGGACTAGGAGGCATTCATGCTCATCTCTGTGGAAAAAGAAATACTAATAATAATAAAGCAATACATCAAGTTGCAGATACGAGTGCACTACTCAAGCACTTATTAATTCTGTCTTATGTTAGTGTTCCAATGTTAAATTAGTTTGTTTTGCTTAGCCTGAAATATTTAAGTTCACTTTTGTGTTGTTGTTGTTACTTCTCTGTTTACATATTTGTAAAAGAAGGCTATTTTTCAGCATCAGTATTAGAAAATATAATATAAAAAATATATTCATACATCAACTACCACATATAGGTGTAATTTTTTTTCGCATGAAACAGTGGGTCGGTTTTAGAGAAGAAAGTCCTGGGCTGAAAAGTGGTCCCAGCATGCACCTGTTCCCTCGTCATTAGGTCACTCAGAGTTGTTTTTGACTCATGCATGTTTGACTAATCCTCATTCATTTATGTTTAGTTTTTATCATGCAACGAAAGTCTTAGCTGAGTCATTTTAGTCATACTTTTAGATGCTGAAAGCAAGAACACTATCCTTTTGAGAGCTTTCACCAGTGCCTTGCTACATGTGCCTTTTCGATTCTTCGATGCACACATGAGGAGATGTCTTTAGTCGAACAAGAATTTATTTAGACAACTATAGCCCTATTTCGTTAGTAATTAAATCAGCTGCTTTCCATTTCAAGGGCTGAAGTTATTTTGAGCTAAAGTTGAGCCTGTGTTATATAAACTCAACTCTTTTGGGACAGTAAAATAATGAGTCTCTACAGTCTGCACTATGATGTGTCTATAGGAAAACAACTATGTATGGCTATGTTTGCCTTGACCTAGAATGCAGATGTTAGTTTGCTTCTTCTGATGGTACTTTTTAGAAAATAAAATATAATATTTTGATCTTTCCTCTACTTTAAGGGATAATGATGGCCAAATAAGACGATGCAGTTCTGGATCTATTCAACGTTTGAACAGTTAAGTGTCTAAATGAGTTGATATTGTTAAGTCCTGATGGCTTAATGTAGTGTGCTGTAACATTACAGACAATGTGTTCAAAATATCCGTTTATATTTTAAAAAACATCTACTTACTGAAATTTATATCAAAACTAGATACTGATTTGTATCACTTATGATTCAAAAGAAATGTTTGTTTTTTTATTGTAATCAAATCTGGTATCAAGTATCAACACAATATCAAGTTTGAAATGTTAATGTGCAAGTTTCAGTTCTTTTAATTTGAACAAACTTTACTGTCATTTTATTACTGACAACACACTTTTTATTCTATCCATTTACCAATACACTGTACGTCCCAACTCAAGGCCGCCGTTTACCTGTGTCCGCTGCCCTCGTCCCTGCCTTTGTGGCCCTGACACGCCTGGTTCAGATCAGGTAATTTCTTGCCTTTTGCTCCGTGTGTTACCAAACTATTCATGCCGACCAGCGTGTCCCTCTGGGCTACAGCTGACATTCTCCCGCGCAGTGGGGGCTCTACCTGCCGTATTCTACCTCCACCACGCTGCTCTGCTCCCTGCCGCTCTTCTTTGTTCGGCTGAGGACTAATCGCTGGTGTTTGGAAGCGCGTTATGGCACTGGCTATTGTCTGGGACCCGGGCACGTCTGGTATGCATGCATGCTCAGCGGGGGGGCGGAGGGGGACATGTGCAGTGCTGCTCCGCTGTCAATACGATGCACAGATGCAGAGAGGATGTTCCATTGTTCACCTCATGATGCAGGTGTAGAGGGGTATTGTGGGAGAATAAAGGCAGGCGTGTGAGCTGAGGTGAAAGGAGTCTTCATTGTTTGTGTTGTTATGTGTTTGTACAGTGTGTTTGTGTGGAAGCAAGCGCTCCAAAGACTGTACAGCATCTGGAACAAACAGGTCAATGCATGATTGAGAAACTGGAAAGCAACTGTTACACCAATCTGAGTTCCTTAGTTCACTTCTCACTTTATATTAGCCGTGAACAAATGGAGAATCTACTCAGTCTTAAAACAATACAAATAAACACACACACACACACACACACACACACACACACACACACACACACACACACACACACACACACACACACACACACACACACACACACACACACACACACACACACACACACACACACACACACACACACACACACACACACACACACACACACACACACACACACACACATACACACACACACAACCATTTGTGTGTGTGTGTGTGTGTGTGTGTGTGTGTCTAATTCTCTCCTATCTCTAACGCTCTCTAACTCTGTCTCTCTCTCTAACTCTTTCTCTCTCTCTCTAACTCTCTCTCTAACTCCCTAACTCTCTCTCTCTCTCTCTCTCTCTCTAACTCTCTCTCTAACTCTCTCTCTCTAACTCTCTCTCTCTAACTCTCTCTCTCTCTCTATCTCTAACTCTCTCTCTCTAACTCTCTCTCTCTAACTCTCTATCTCTAACTCTCTCTCTCTATCTCTAACTCTCTCTCTCTCTAACTCTCTCTCTCTATCTCTCTATCTCTAACGCTCCCTCTCTCTAACTCTCTCTAACTCTCTATCTCTAACTCTCCCTCTCTCTCTCTAACTCTCTCTCTCTCTCTCTACCTCTCTCTCTCTCTCTCCAACTCTCTCTCTCTAACTATCTTTCTCTCGCTCTAACTCTCTCTCTCTAACTCTCTCTCTCTCTCTAACTATCTCTCTCTCTCTCTAACTCTCTCTCTCTATCTCGAACTCTCCTTATCTCATAAATGACGCCATTTGTTAAGATTAATCAAATCTTATTTTAAAAGCTGTTTTAATAAAAATAATTTATGCAAGTCAGTACGAAAACTGTTAAAAATGCCAATTAGTGAAAACTTTATTCCGTTTAATGTGGCTCTCTAGAAAGGAAGAAAGTAAAGAGCCAAATCTCCAAATCAGGCTTCTTAACAAAATATAAAATGCAAACAGCATTGTGAAGTAATGTCACATTGTACATTTATTTCATTTATATTTTTTTATCATTTATTTTTTAGTATCATTAATTTTATTTGCTATTGAACTAGAATGTAAAAGGAAAGTGTGATGGTGCATCTGGTGTGTCTGATTGTGAGGAGGGCATGGTAAAAACCTAAGACACGCTGGAGGGACTGGTCTCTCGGCTGGTCTCATGTTTACAACTCTGTCCAGGCGTCTCTGCTTGGGTCGTTGATACTGCAATGTGGCATCATAAAGTAGAAGAAGGTGATTGGATGGTTATGAAAACTTTTCTGGTCTCAGGCAGTTCAGGCAGGTTCAGATTACATTTCCAAATATTTATTACAAGCATTTATGACCCCACTCTCTCACTCTTCTCCTGACTTATGCCCAAAGCAACCATTACTAGCTCCAATCTCCTCCTCTTCATCCCACCTGACTGCAGCCTTCTCTTCAGCCTCTGGCCCTGCTCTTCAATGGACCATGACACTGATTTGATGAGATTTTCTCCTGCTGTGACAAACCGCACACGCACAAGTAAATTAGATAGCAACGGCTACATAAAATCAGCTTCATACTTAATTTATTGTAATTACACGCTGAGACCATTAATGAGGTAAACAAATGTGGAAGAATTTGAAGCGGTTTGCTTGGATAAAGTTTGGCCTTGTAAATGTCTGAGTTCATTTGAGATGAAGGTTTCTGTAGGTTTTGGTAACAAGGTGTAGGTGGTGACTGACAGCTGTAATTGACAACTTGGAAAGTCAGCTTGAAAGCTGGTGTTTTCTTATTATAGGGTGTACCTAGATTGACACGTTTGGTAAACGTTTAGTTATAAAATTATGATGTAGGGGTATAGCATTTTAATTGTTTTAAGGTGAGACACTACAGGTGAATAGGAAAAAATATTTTTGTTTAAAGATATCAATTTGAAACTTCTGTAGTTTACTCACATAAATGTAAGAGAAAAAAAAATTGTTTTTATAAGTTTTTCATCATGTCATGTTTTCATGTAGAAATAAGGCATTTTATGTGAAAAAACAGCCAAAAATACACATATTTCAGACATATAAAACTGAAAAATGGACATAACCAGGTTTAAATTTTTTGGTTCGTTTTGTAACATATTAGTTACACAAAAAATGTACAGAGGGGATTTGGATTTCTTATTTAATTTTTAAGTAAACTAGATTGGACTGAAAATTGTCCTACAAATTAAAATTTCGCCTAAGTTTTTTGACTTAAAACTTCAATAAATCCATTTTATTTTTAGATGTCATAGACATAATTAGATGTCAAAAATCTTTCTGAACATTTTGTCAAAATCTTGTTGAGTCCAAGAGTGTAACGTTTGATGTGTGTAGGAGCTCCTTTATGTGGTGATCCATCAGCCCTGATGATACATGGAAACTTGCACTTTTGCTTTAATCTAACACATTTTCAACAGTATTCTAGACCTAACTATAAAAATAAATACACATGAACTATAACCCATTGATCTGTCATTCTAAAAATGTCAGTTATATTTACTTATTTCAAACCTGCAACCTGCATATGACACAATACACACACACACACACACACACACACACACACACACACACACACACACACACACACACACACACACACACACACACACACACACACACACACACACACACACACTGGATTACAAAACACTGGATTACAAAAGACTAAAGTATCCACCAAAAACTGACAAAAGCTAATAAGATAATAAGGCTGAAAGTGACAAATTGCCAAGATTATGACAAATAAGATTAACAATCTCTAACCCAACCCTTACCAACTTTCATCATCCTCCGAGAAACCCCACCTCTGATACTTAATACATTTCATTTGTTCATCCTTGGTTCTTTAATAATGAAACTAGCTGACTCTGGCCACGAGGAGAAACACACAGAACATCTCCCCAGTTTATCTGACATCTCTGAACAAAGGAGGCTCCAGACAACTGCAGAATTCTCCCGCTCTTACAGATTCTGTGTGTCAGTCCAAACTACAGCACCTTTAGCGGTAAGAGCAAGCTTTCAACTTTTTCAAACAAAAGTTCAACAAAGAACAAAGGACTTTTATATTGTTCAGTCAACAACAGTTCTGATCTAAGACAATCTTCAATTTGGACTCTGCCTTATCTGTGAGTCAGTGCAGCTGCCAGACCTTGTGGATGCTCCTCTGCGTCCTAACACTGAAAGACAAGCAACTTCAGAGCCGAAACTTCCAGACCCCCATCAGATCTTGTGCTGGACTAATCATCTCCTGCTCTGATCAGTTTCTCCGACACAAAACTAAATAACTCTAGAGCAGTTTTATCTAGACTCTCACTCTTTCTAACTGTCTAGACCACCTTTCATTCAAAACCTTTCCAACTTTGTAAACATGGGATAATTTATTCAAATCATGAGTTCACCTGTTTAATTGTTGATTCATAAATCTTAGTACACCACAATTGAAAATGGATTATTTTATTTCCAGATATGGGTCAGTCATGGTTCCAGATTTCATAAACCACTGTAGTTCCTTAAAGCTACAGCTAACCTAAATTTCTCAAAGCAAATTTAGTGGTGCCCCCAACTTATTCAAAATCTTATTCAATCAATCAATACCACTTTTGTTCTCTTACAATCAATCATCATAATATTCCGTGGGCCGTCTGTCTTCTTAATTTGTTTTCTTTTATCAGGTGGTGGAATAATCTGGGTTGAATTTGGGTCAGTTTTTACTCCAAACAAACCAAATAAAATAAAAAATACCCTAAAATTCAGGCCCTGCCTACAGACACCAGCTGGACTTCATATATAATGATAATAAAAATGTAATTTAAAATCTGATATCCCTCTGAGCTGATCTTGTAAACGTGTAATTAGATTAAATCAGACTCCAGAGGCCTAAACTACAGAATCTCATCCTCACAGAGAGTCCAGCCAATAGTTTGTGCTCCAAAGGGTTCAGAAACAGCTTCTGTTTGAAATGAGGCTCATTTTAGTCAGGCATTTTTGGAGAAATAGAACAGAAGCTTAAGGGGATATACATAATTGCATAATAATAACAAAACAATAAATATTGCCATTTTAAAGTGTTTTGAGCATCCAGAAGTAAATAATTATACAACTTACGTTCCAATCTTGCCTGGCCAGAGAAGACTGCGAGTAAAAGAAGAAAACAAGACCTGGAGGACTGAAAACATTGCAGACTTCTGCTGAGTCAAATAGAGAAACACAAAACACTGTTAATCTGAGGTGGCAGACGTTTGATTTTGTTCTAAATGACAAATGACCAAAGAGCTTCTGTGTTTTCCTTGATTGAACGGCTGCCTGAGTTTAGCCTGAGATGCTGCAGCAGATGTGGAGATCAGAGTGTTAATCCTATGGCCTTTCTCTTTCAAATTTTCAGGCTAACCCAGTCCCAATCCACCAAATCTTCAGCACACGACCAGGCAGAGAACCACTTCTTATTAAAGGTCCCATAACATGCAAAATCGACTTTTCAGAGGTTTTAACCTTCCTACAGTGCTATTTGGGCCTCTATGTGTGCCCAAAGTGGTTTTTTGATTGATTCCCGCATGCTTTCGCTAGAGAACTGTCTTTTCTGTCCCCCTCGGCTGAGCAGCAGACGGGGGCTCCTCACTAAGATGACGCGCTTCACAAGGATGACGCGGTGTTTAAGCCACGCCTCCGGGAAGCGCGCAGCCGCAGAATAAAAACAGCTAATGCTAATGCTACACAGTAATTACACGATGGATACAACTGATCGAAGAGTTAGCTTGTTATTCACCAAACGGCAACGTCCGTCGTCGAGGTACTGGAGCACGTCAAACTCCAGGTCAGATCCAGGACGTAGGACTCAGCACGACGCACCGTCAGGACAGATAAAAGGTTTATTCCCGTGTTTGTGTATCGCTGTTTACCGGAGCACACGGCGCATGCGCACTATCTCCGCTCTAAGCTTCGGCACGAGTTGGGCGGGGGAGGCGCGCGGTTTGGGCGGGGGAGGCAGCCTGCTCTCTGTTCGGGGGGGTCAGATCTCAGAGTGAGCCGTTTGCTTTTGCAAGGAGGGGGGCCAGTCCAAGAGATGGGTGTTTTTTGGAAACTGTTATGTTATGGATATTGCACAACGCAAAATTTTATCAACAAAGCCCTTAGAATAGACTGTGTAAAGGGCAAAATAGCAGAATATGGGACCTTTAAACTCACTTGCTTGGATACTATTATTGTCCCTTAGAGCCTCTGTTCCTCGTCTTTAAAGTGTAAATGGTAGTGACTTAACTGCTGTTTATGAGCTGATTTATTGTTCGCAGTAAAACAACATGATGTCTCCAGTCTGTTGTGTTGATACTTTGGACTTTTGGGTCTAATTGGTGTCCAAGGGCTTGTGCAAGCGACTTTAAAGCTTTAATGAGTGTGGAGACTGAGCTGTGTTATATTCCACTTTGCATTCTGGCTTAGTCCATGTAATAATTTTGGTGTAAAAAGCCCACAATTGTTATGGTCCATTATGTCATCTGGACTTTTTACTGCTGAACGTTTGTCTCTAGCCTTGCTTACACTTCATGTGCGACTAACCCTGGCTTTCAGACGGCATAACATTTTATAAACTAGATGGCGACAGAACTGAAGAAGCCACTTGGATGAGTAGCGGAATGTATTCATTATACAGTGTTTTCTCCAGTTGACAGGATTCAACCTTCTTTTGCTAGAGATTGATAATAGCAATTTTCCAACCCCTAATCTGTAATTACTAAAATATAATAAATGTTAATGTTAATACCGTATGTTTCCGTATTCTTTGTTATTTCAAAACCTCTGAGTCAAGAGGAGAAAACCCATTGTTGTGGTTAGTAGTAATTTCAGCACCCAACTGGAGAGAAGAATTAGCTTATTGTGAATGTTTGTTGTTTGAAGAAAGGTAGTAGGAGTACAAACTGAGTAGCTCCAACAGCAGTAATATAATTTCTTCTAAGGTACAGGGAAAATCAACAATAATTTTCAGCATTTTTTCTGTAGTAAATTTGACTTCATACAGAGAGTTATTTTTAAGATGCTATTCAAATGCACGTGATGTTGAGTAAAACTGAACACTGTAAATTGTTAAACAGTTAAAGCTGGACTATATTCTAGCTAAAGCAGTAACATCTCCATGGAGACAACCAGGTGACATACCCTTCACCTAAAAAGTTACATAGTGCACCTTTAAGGACAATTCCAGTCCACTGCTGAAATAGTGTTTGACCCAGCGTAGGCGCCTTCTCCAATGTGCTACTGTCAGCTAAAAATACAGAGTACACAGCACGAGGACACAGGCTGGGAATACACACCTGACACACGTCCTAGTCACGAATACACAACTGACACAAGTCCTAGTCACGAATACACACCTGACACACGTCCTAGTCACGAATACACAACTGACACACGTCCTAGTCACGAATACACAACTGACACAAGTCCTAGTCACGAATACACAACTGACACACGTCCTAGTCACGAATACACAACTGACACAAGTCCTAGTCACGAATACACACCTGACACACGTCCTAGTCACGAATACACAACTGACACACGTCCTAGTCACGAATACACAACTGACACACGTCCTAGTCACGAATACACAACTGACACACGTCCTAGTCACGAATACACAACTGACACACGTCCTAGTCACAAATACACAACTGACACACGTCCTAGTCACGAATACACAACTGACACACGTCCTAGTCACGAATACACAACTGACACACGTCCTAGTCACGAATACACAACTGACACACGTCCTAGTCACGAATACACAACTAATGTCACAAATTGTAGTGTTATTTTACATTATAAAGAAAACATAAATAAATACATAAAATTATAAACTCACCTTTATACAGCTTTTATTATATTAGACATAACTTTGGTAGAGCGGTTAGAGCTCCTGCCTCTCAATAAGGAGATCGTGGGTTCGATTTCCGAACCACCCTAACATCACACGATCTCTCTGGGTGGAGTCTGCATGTCCTCCCCGTGTTACCGTGGGTTCTCTCCGGGTTCTCCGGCTCCTCCCACCGTCCAAAGACATGACTGTGTAGGTTAATTGACAACTCTAAATTGTCCCTAGTGAATGAATGTGAGAGTGAATGGTTGTCTGTCCTTGTCTGTCTCTGTGTCAGCCCTGCGACGAGTTGGCCACTGTCCAGGGTGTACCCCGCCTAAGGCCCAAAGTCACTGGGATAGGCTCCAGTCACCCACAACCCCCAATGGGAACAAGCAGTAGAAAATAACATTCAATAACTTTTTTTTAGTTTTTTTTCTGTTGGTTTGTGACAGAAAATGGTGAATATGTTAAGATCATCCTGAGAGGTATTTGAAACTGTGAACGTTCACTCCAAAAATGTACTTAACGTTGAATGAACATACACCTGAGAAAATGCATTCTTGTGGCTATAATTGACATTTGTCAGAGATATGAACATCCAAAACTGTTACTTCTGAATACTGGGTCCGAAGAGTGGAATCCGATGGAGAAAAAAACACGGTGATGAGTCTGCCTACAGGAGGGAGGTGGATTTGTGCTGCCAATTTGCACTACTGTCTAGCCAACTGTACATTTCCTGTATATAGTCTAAGCCTATTTTATTTGATTTTATTCTTAATTTTATGCATGCCTTCTTTTATATAATTTGCTACTGTTTTATTCATTGTTATATGTTGCACCTTACCGCCAAAGCAAGTTCCTACTTTGTGAATTTTGTTCACAAAGACCTTTTTCTGATTCTGAGTTTACTCCAGGAACATTGATCAATGGGTCAAATGCATACATGCAAACATATTTCCAATACAATAAAATGCACCTGAACCTATTTCTCATGACATTGAATTATAGTGCACATCTTTGCAGTTTGTGATGGTGATATTTTTTCTTCAGGTCTCTATATAAAGTAAGTGTGAGTTGGTAGTTTTGCGGTGATCGCGGTCTCCAGAGCGACCAACTTCTCACTGCCCACTCTCTGACGCACACAAAAGCATCTGCACCAGGATGACAACTGGAATCTGCCGTTTGAGCAGTTATTTATAGTCTTGGCACGAACTCACAGGTTTTTAATTGTGCATCTCTATGTTGTATTTACAGTTTTGTTCTAAAATGTTGTGTATCTGTGTGTCTTCAACAGATTGAAGACATTGTGACTCGAATGCAGGAGGAGACTGAGGGAGTGCCCATCCGAACAGTCAAAAGTTTCATGACCAAAATACCCAGCGTCGTCACAGGTGAGACATGCAAATACAGAGGTGGGTTGGGAATTTATTTGAGTTACTAACCTACTGTATTTCTCTGTTTAAACACCACACTAACCATACTACATTTACGTCCAGCAATTATCAAATTTTCTTGTGTACAAAAGAAATCTGATCATCAAAAACAGCTTGTTACATGTGTCAGGTAATCAATAGATATTTATATCTAAATATACTTATATTTGAGTCCAATTAATTATATCCTTTTCATTTTGTCTTCACAAGTTAGTTTAGTTTGAGTATAATATTAATCTTTAGTACAATTATTGGCAACAAATGTATCATGTCTGATGTTATGTTTTTACAAAAGGCGATTCAGATGTTTTAAGTGGACAAGGAATGAATAATACCATTTGTTGTTTTTTGTTGTATTCAATTTTTTTCATATAATAAAGTCCAATTAGTCTTGCCGCGGTACAGATATATCGTGAAAACAGCTCTTTGGGTCAAAATGAGAATGCCATGTGCATCTAAATTTATTTTTTATAATTTTATCAAACTGTGCAGCAGAAGGTTATGCTGGTGCGCTGAGAAAATGGTGTTGTTAGTGACTGCCAATTGTCATGAAAATGAATAACATGGATGCTTTGAATATGTTTGGAATGTGAGGAATATGTTTGGATCAGTGCAAATGGTTTAAAATGAACTACTTCTGTTTTTTTTTGGTTTTTTTTTCACATTTATTTGACAGTAAAACTCAGAACATTTAAAGTGCCAATGAACAGTTTATACATATTTCACCCAATGGGGCAACAGTAGCACAGGCAGTGGTCTTTAATTTACAGTCCCCAGTCCTTTTAACATTAGATCTGCAAAATGGTTTAAAGTTCAGATATAGGTTAAAGTTATAGGTCAAGCAAAAACTATGGTTAAGCTTAACATCAGTCTCCAGGAAATGAACATAAGTCAATGTAAAATCCCCAAAAGCAAAGAAATCAGACTTATGTGTGTTGTTGTGGCTAATAAGGATCATACTGTTGTTTAGCCATGAGCTATATAGTCTTCAAAGGATCATTCAATGTAAACTATTCTACATATTCTACATAACTATTATACATTTATAAGTATATAAATGATCCTTTCTCAAGAGGAGATTTCAAAGTGGTGTAACGACAGAAAAATACAAGACACTCCAGACAAATGATGGAAACGGAGAAGGCCTATTAACTTTCCTCCCCCAAGTCTGCTCGCTTATGGAAAACACATTACGCGGCCATATGCAGACCATATCAATAACCATAATTATTTCTGCACGAGATGGATCCACCAAAGCGGCTTCAACTGCCCTCTGAAGGCTGCAGGGAAAATAATGAGGAATGAAGAAGACAAACAAGCGTACACCTTTTGTTTCCTAAAAGATCAGGAGTTGTATTTCAAAACAAAACTAATAAAGATGAAAGCATTGGTCGAGTTCAAGCTATTGACCAGTAGTATTTAAGTGTATTATGTAAGGTTTCTGGTGAGGGGTCCACCACCCACTTGTCTCCGTGGCGATGTTATTGCTTTGACTGAGATGTTGTACAGTATAGCATCAAACTTGTCAATTGCATGTGTTTTAATTGCTAAATACCTTAAAAACATGCATTCTTACTCTGACCTCGCCTCTGACAGATCTGACCTGTAACTTAACCCAATGATGTCATCTGCTTGTCTATGTCTTTTTTGGTTTGAATGCCAGAATAGAACATGCCAGAATTAACCAGCAGATAATGAGAATATAAGAACTAACATAATTGACAAGTGTATTTTACCTAAGGATATTTAAGAAGAAAATGCCATCTAATTGCCACAGGAATACGAACGTTTTATTGCATTTACTGCATTTGACCCATCTTTAAATGGACACATTGTGCAACATTGTGTTATTGGTCTCTGGAGAACCTGCTTGGTGCATTAGGATTTATTGTTCTAGAGCATAAAAAAAACAATTAATGAATGCGCTGCGCTCCCTCCACTTAGTTTTGGTGTTAGCACGCCATCTACTGGCAGCAGAGCAACATGATCAGCATGCTGATTCAAACACGCAGTTGTGATGAACACAATTTGACATCAGAAACTCTCAGCTAAACTCTAGCATTGATTTATGGACATAAAAGAGGTCCCATTCTTCGCAGGAGGAATAGAACCTGTAGAACAACTCTGAGTGGAAAAGTTAACAAGAAAATCAAGCTCAGGACCTTCTTGCTGACCACTCTGCCATTAGTGAAATTTGAAGTGTACATTTTAGTTGACCCAGTTGTGTTTTGTCTCTTCCAGGGGCAGATATTGTACAATGGCTGATGAAGACTTTTGGAATTGAGGATCCAGGTACGTCTTGATCCAACATCTTTTAATATAAAGTCTTATTTTCCTCTCCTGGTTTATTTATATGGTATGAATTGAATCTAAAACTAGACTCTTTTTAGTTTAACGGTTCTAGAAAGTGGTGGCACAGCCCAGCAAGCATGGAGTGGCCAGTTCTAACCTTGCATCACATCTCAAATAAATGTGGATTGAATTAAAATGTTTAATGGTGTTGTTTTGATTTGTAGCCGAGGCCATGCACATCGGGTCCCTTATCGCCTCTCAGGGATACTTCTTCCCCATCTCAGACCACGTCCTCTCACTCAAAGATGATGGAACATTCTACCGTTTTCAGGTGCGTGCAAGGGGTTTGAAGTTTGTTTGTCAATATCTTTTTTATATTTTTTCTTTTAATGAGGTGAGAGGCTTAGGCCAGCTGCACATTAGAGGATTTATAGCCTGACTTTAAGCCCAGGTTGACTCTACATGAGTTGGAGGGACGTGGCCCAAGATGTACTTCTCATAAGTGACTGCTTTTCATGGCTCTCCTCATGTCTGTGGTGTCAGTGCAATTCTGTTATTGTTGGGTCCTGGCTCCAAAACCTCAAATTGTAAGGTTCCAACATGTTGGATATTTATTGATGCTTATAATTAAATTTACAACAGCTAATGAGAGCAGCCGGTCTGCATCAAGCTCCGTTGCCTCGTAATGGGTCTAAAAAAGTAGAAATGCAGACTAAAACTATGTTAGAAAATTATAATCCAATCCGTCATCAAAAACATTTGTAGTTCATTGTATGCACATTTCAGTAATGCTTAGTCCTGCTTAGGCTGCCATCCTCCTACAAATCTCAAAGGGTTGTGTCTCACTGCATGATGTAATTCGGTGGAAATACAGGAAGAGCTCTTTCATGTTTTTAAAGACCTTGCGCTTGATACACTTGATAGCAGCTGCTAATTCAAGTCTTACACTGTATTTTAGTGCTGCTCAATATATTACAAAATAACTATTATTAAATCACAAAGGCTGAGATTATTTACATAATATAATGTCTTCTGCAAAGAACTAAATATAACTGTCTTTTTTTTAAAGAAACACATCTTATTGAACCTGCAGTTTTGACCTCTACAAAGAGGCATGTGTTTTTTTTACTAGTTTATCAGTTCATATTTCAGTTTTTGCTCAAATGTTAATGCTCCTGGAGTTGTTTCCTGTATGGACTCTGAACAAATTCCGCATCAGAAATCCATTGCTTTTGTTAGTTTATTATTATTACTTTTTTTAATACATTTTTAGTTACAAAAGTCAAATCCATAGAACACAACACACAATCCTTTAAATGCCTAAACTATTTTCCCATCCTCTCTTTTAATCCGTCATTCTCCTCATCTCAAACATGCCCCACAGAGGTTAATCCAGTGGCCTCTTGGTGGACCCCAATCAGGCGCTGTCAGTTGTGGCTTGTTCATTTAAGACTCTTGGCAGAGCCGCCTTCATGTTGACGACAAAAGGCCCTGTCCGCCCCGTGAATCCTCTTCTGTAGTACTGCACCATCCAATGACCCTATTAAAAATGAATGACAACCTGTTCAAATATTCATCAAGCGAGTGAGCGAGCTGAGTAGGCGGATAGCGAGGCTGACCGAGAGATAAAGTGTGGTAGTATGTGATGGGGTTGGTATTGTATTGTTATTTTAAGCTGCTTCATGTATAACTTTTCTCAATGATGTTATTGTGTTGCCTGAAATGTTCCTCAGTATGGCATTAAAGTCATCTACTGCATGTTCTACTTATTCAATTAGGTTGTTAGTTGGGTTGTTTTTTTTTTTGCATAAAAATACCTTCATACATTTATTACCTAAATGTATTTATTTACCAAAGCATAGCATCAAGATAGTTACATAGTGCCCCTTTTAATAGTGGTGTGGTGATGGGAGTGTTTGTATCCCTAAAATGATCTGCTACAGCTAAAAGTTGCCTTTAAATCCACCCAGAAAAGATGACTGACATGTAAACATATTTATTGTATGTAAATGTATTGAAGAAATGTTAATTGCAGGTTAATAAGCTTGATCAGTTAATAGGGAACTAATATTTAAAGCTAAAAATCTCTAACCTGCTAAAAATCTGATCTGATCAGTGCTTAAGGAGATTATTTGTTTTTTCAAGGCAATCTGAGCAGAAATCATCAAAAGGAGTGGGAAGCTTAATGAATTATCTAAATAATTAATGAGTTTCAGGAAAGGATTTGTGAAGATTTTCCTCCATTCAAAATATATCATTTTTTAATTTTAATTGTGGAGGCCCGTCCCTGAGGTCCTCAGAGTGTGAGATGGTTCATATGACACTAACATGTCAGAGATGTACTTTGGTGCTTTGGAGAGACTTGAACACAAGCAGAGCTGCTTTAGAGTCTATTCTCTGAGCCTGAAGCCAGTGCAGAGCCCTGAGCACAGACTAATGTGATCATACTTCCTGGTTCTAGTCAGGACTCGAGCAGTAGCGATTTGGATGTACTGCAGCTGTTTAAAGCTTGTTTGGAGAGGCCAGTGAGCAGGCCATTACAGTAGTCTAACCTACTGAAGACAAAAGCATGGATAAGTCTCTCCAAGTCTGGTTTAGACACGGTACCTTTGATTTTGACAATGTTCTTTAGATGTGGCTGTCAAAGTTCAGTTCTTAGTCCACTATTACCCCCAAATTCAGAGCGAGAAACTGGAGGTGACTGCTGACACATTCTCTTTATTTCTGCCAAAGACGATGATTTCAGTCTTGTCTGAGTTTAGCTGGAGAAAGTTGTTTTGTATCCACCACTGATCTGTTGTATGCAATGACAGAGTGAATCCACTGGTCCATATTCACCTGCCGTCAGTGAGACATAAATCTGAGTGTCGTCTGCAGAGTTGTGATGAGACTCATTAGTGCTGTGTATTAACTGACCTAACAGCATGTAGAGGTTGAACAGAAGAGGTCCTAGGATTGACCCTTGGGGCACCCCACAGGTCAAGCTCATGTGGTCTGAGACACAGTTACCAATCTCAACAACAATCCTGTCCTCAAGGTAGGACTTCAACCAATTTAGGGCGGTGCCAGTGATGCCCACCCAGTCCTCTGGACTCTGTAGGAAAATCCCATGATGGACAGTGTCAAAAGCAGCACCAGATCTAACAGAATTAAGACTGAGGCTTTGCCCGCGTCAGTGTTCAGGCAGATTGAGAGATCCTTTAATTGTCCCACAATGGGGAAATTCCAGAAGAATTTCCCCATTGTCATTTGTCACCTTGATAAGAGCAGTCTCAGTGCTGTGATGAGGTCTAAAACCTGACTGGAAAACATCAAAGGAGTTGTTTATAAAGAGGAAGTCAGTGAGCTGTTGGTAAACAACCTTTTCGAGGACTTTGCCTAAAAATGGCAGATTTCAAACGGCCCAGTCTTTTTTCAGTACTGAGGCATAAAGACTACTTAATGATTCAAGATTGAAGCGACATGTGAGTGAGTGGTGTTAACAAACTGCTCAGAACAGACTTTAGAAATCTGGTGGGCATGTAGAAGAACTCAGACTGGTGATGATCTCTTGGACAGTTTTGTCAGTTACAGGTGCAAAGTGAGTCAGATCTAAATGTGGAGGTGGTTTTAGAGTTATTATTTGCCCTGTAGAATTTATGTCACTTTTAATGCTCTGAACCTTGTCATTAAAGAATACTGCAAACTCATTGCACTTAGCTGTGGAATTTAGTTCTAACGGCAGCTGAACTGGAGGGTTTGTTAATCTGTTTACTGTTAACAGGACACATTGGATGAGTTGTTACCGCTATTTCCAATCATTTCAGAAAAAAAATCCTTCCCTTGTTTTACATAAAATGAGGTTGTACATCACAACTTTTCTCTATATATCTCGTTTTAAATCTGCAGCTTTGACTTGCGCTGTTTTCACTCGGCCCTCTGGCACTCTGTGCCCTGACCGACTCATTATTCCTTTTGCTTATTTTTAACCATTTTAACCTTCATAAGAGCAATGGTGTCCAGAACATTCAAAACATTTGATATAACAGAGTCATAATAATCATCAACATTTGAACATGGATTTTCAAAGTTTATCACATCCACATAGAGTGCACTTGTGCTGTCATTTATGTGTCTCCTCCGAACAACTGCAGGAGCAGGAGTTAATGAGAGGGAATGTGGGACAAAGGATGGAAGTGTCCCATACCGTCTGGCATGTTTACAGCATTTACGTCATGTACTGTATGTTCATTAACATGCACTGTCCCAAATGATAATGATGATAATAGTAGTAATAATAATTGAACATGACAAATGTATTTTAATGAAGTGTATAAAACATTTTTTGTATCCCTCAGTGGGGTCTTGAATGCAGCGTGTATGTCTGATCTTTCCTTCTCTCTACTCAAGCTCAGTCTAATTAAACCTGACGGCAGCACGCGTTATGTTCTTGACCTTGGCCTTTCCTGGCATTCACAGTAAAGTGGTGAGAGAACAGGCTATGAAAAGGTCGTATTTTTGGGGCTCTTTGTGCACATAATTGCTATTCATGGGCATTTGCAAAGAGACAGGAGACAGAAGAACATAGTTGGAATGATGTAACAGCTTGAGAGATGCATGTGTGTGAGCTCCAGCATCTGGTCACTGCCTCCTGGCTTTAGCCGTTCTTTAAGCTAATTTTGAATTTCTATTTTGTTTTGTTTTTAAAAGGTACTCTTTTATACTCCACACCACAGGACAGCTTGTTAGTGGGGATATCTGTATTGTTTTCCTTATGATAACAATTATTATTTTAAGCATTTATAGTACAAAATAACAAAAGAGTATATCCTCCTTTTATGTCTGTATTATTCTTTCCGTACAGGGGCACTATGTAACTTCTCTGGTCCTGCTTATCTCTGTGGAGTAGTTGTTGCTTTACTTGGAATGTTTCACAGAAAAACATGAATTCTTACTTTTAGCGGGCTCGCTTCTCCACAGATCTGATCTGCTTGAGTCCATTGTCTTTAATGCTGTACTGTGGAACAATCCTAGACAAAACATCTCCATGGAGACCAGCAGTGGATTGAATTCAGTTCAACCGTCAGTTATTATTAGTCAATTTTTTAAGTCCTTACAGGCTTTGTGTGAATCTAAACAATGCACAATAGGTTGGCCGAGTGATAATGAAGGGTCAAGCGCAGAAAACAAACTCTACAATTCAGGGAACTAAATTCAATTGTGTAACTGTCTCTTCTTCTGTTCCAGGCTCCGTATTTTTGGCCCTCACACTGTTGGGAACCTGAAAACACAGACTATGGTAAATGCCTTTTTCTCTAAATAATGAATGAAAAAACGTAGCTGCACATTTTTTATACTGGTAGAATGAGTTGTTCTATTGTGCTATTGCTGTAAAATAGCCTTGATTCAAAACAATATCATACAAGTAGAAATAAAATAACTTAAATGTAGTTCTTACTCAGAAATAGGAAATTATTAGGCCCGAGCCAAGGGACGAGAATCGTCCTGGCGAGGGACTAATTGGAATCGTAACGAAACAGCGAAAGTCGCGAGTAAACAAGGATGGACGTGCCCATGTCTGGTGTCAAAAATTAGACCTCAGTGAGCTCTAATTTTGAGTAAAGACCCCGCGAAAAAATATTGAACGACGGCTCAGTAGCACCACCTCAAACATCGATTAACATGGGGCCAATGGGAGCCTGACCCGAAAAATGTCAACCAAAAAATACAAACCACCTTTTGAATTGGACCAAAAATTTTGTTTGCTGGAAAATTACGAAATTTGGAAAGGACATTTTTCTTTCCATTCTGAACAAAAAAGCCTATCAGACCACACCTTTATATGAAACCCTGTTACCATGACAATGAAATATATGTGTCATTGAAATACATGGGATTTGGTTAACAGAGATTTTGAATGGGGTGAAAAAAATATGTTTGTTATCGAAAATTGAAATTTGGCACTCTGTACATCATACTAAACAAAAAAGTTAATGAGGACATATCTGTATCTCCAACTGTACGGCTGTGACAACGTCTGAACTTGTATCATTCCAAAGAATGGAGTAGTACCATATATAGAGGCTGTTTGTGGGGGAGGAGTGATGCAGGTGGGAAAGGCAGGAGGGTGAGAGGTGTTTTCTCTGTGGTCGAAAGGGGGGCCAGGGCCTTTATTGCCGCGTGTGGCTTTAATTTCTTCTTAATACTGTTTCTATCGTTAAGTACTACTGCCAACAAGAACTGTTACTGCAAGATTATTTTTCTTATTATCCCTTTCCTGCACGATTCCACTTTTGAAGCTACAATACTATAGATACTACAAATTTTACTGCTACTATTACGATGAATCACTTCAGGTTAATGAAAAGGACTATCCACATCCTCGTGCAATTACCCAGTGAATATAACCATGTGTCTAATAACATTAGTGTTATCGAATCATTTATTCTAAGCACTTTGTTCATTAAATCTGTAGAACAGTATCAGGATATCTCAACAGCTTTATAGAGGATTACAGAAGTCAGTCCGATATCCCATAAAGTCTGAGTGTGTAGACAGGATTACACTCATCAGACTTCTCAGCCTAATGTTAAACCAATGGCTGAAAATTAAATTTAGCGTTCAGTCTTATAGTGTGATAAATGTGTTTCCCAGCAGCGACCCAGGAGTTTATCAGCTTTTTATTAACTTTGTTTTGGCTAAAGCTGCTAAAAACATGTCAATAATGGGCACTTTTTGGTGTTTGATCACAAGCTCTATTTGAAAAGAAAGCAGCAAAAGGGGGTAAAGAATAGGGAGAGACAGTCAACAAATTGTTAACAGATTTTTCATCAGGAATCCTATCAGAGCATGTGCCTGTAGAGAAATGCCACACGATTGGCTGTAAAATCCCTTAAAACTTGGGAAATTAAACAACTTTTAACTTATAACTGTACGGGGAGATCAACAGTAGTTTTGTTTTCATTTTCAAACCTTAGATTATTTCTTTTCTTGAGTGCCAATATGCATCGTTCTGTCCACAGTCCTAACAGCACTACACCATACACATACTGCCATATCAGGATTACAGGATATTTTCAAACTGCATGTGCAATAGGTCTCAAATCCCTCCTCTGTGCTCCCTCAGCCATCTACCTGTGTAAACGCACCATGCAGAACAAAACCAGGCTGGAGCTGGCAGACTACGAAGCGGTGAGCAATGCTTTAGTCCCTCTGTCCCAGCCCTAACCCTGAAGTTAAGACTTTGAGAAGTTTGGAAAGTTATGAATTTTAGTTGTTTTGTTTTTTTTGTTTCAGGAGAACCTCGCCCGGCTGCAGAGAGCGTTTGCCAGAAAGTGGGAGTTTATCTACATGCAGGCGGAGGCCCAGGTCAAGTAAGTACTGAGCTCACTGACAGCACCATGAAGGACTTATAGATTTATGATGCGATGGTCTGAAAAATACAGCAATATGATCGCGAGGGCAAAGAGTTGGAGTAGTTTGCCTCTCTCTCTCTTTCTACTATTGCTACAGTTCTACTTCTTATAGCCACACACCATACTTTTACTCCTAAATCAATATATTTACACTAACAATATTCTTGCGTAAATATTGGTTACTCTTGGCACTGTAAGTCTACATGTAAAAGCTTTATTTTGACAATATTATCTGAAAACTCTATTTCTTGCGCAGCTTTTTTCCCCTCCTCGTTTCAGTCGTCTATAAAATACCAGATTTTGTGCATTATTCAATGTTTTTTTCCTTCCATTAATGCAATATAGAATAACCCTTTACAATGAGGGCCTAATTTCCCCAAATGCCTGACTGAAATTAAACTAAACTAAATCGGTTCTTTAACCCTTTGAGCACAAACTGTTGACTCTGTAGACAACTTTCTTTTTACATTTTATATGTCCAGAAGGTTGATAGTTTCCTTTTGTGATGGGGAACAAAAAGGAATAGATTAAGAAAAAGTTAGATCTCATGGTCGCATAAAAGCTTTTTGTTTGTACTGGATTTATTTATCACTGATTAGAAAATGAAAAATTCCACATGTGCTGTATTTTCTTTTTTTCTCACTTTACAATGCAGTCTGATGCATAAATTGTGTTCTCAAGTACCATTACTACTTATTTAGGACAAGTAACTGTATTCTGAATCTCACCAAATGAAAGATTAGCTGCAGAGTTACTCAAATGTGTTATTCTGAGTAGTTTTTGCTCTTTGAACATTGTATGCATTAACATCACAAAACACATAAAGACATACAGAATCATAAAAAAAAATGCTTCAAAAGAGATGAGTGCAGATCAATCTTTGCTGCAACCCTGATTAAAGGTGCAGTCTCTCATGTTAAACCCTTGAATCCCTTTTCACTTGCACATCCAGTGCTGAAGCAGTAAAGCTGTGTGCAGCATGTGTAAAACCTCTGTGTAATCTGCAGGATCGACCGGAAGAAGGATAAAACGGAGAGAAAAATCCTGGACAGCCAAGAGAGAGCCTTCTGGGACGTGCACAGGCCGGTGGTAAGAGATGAGCCATCAAGCTAAAACACCAAGGCAAAACGCGTATTTATTTACATTTTTTTTGTGTGTATTTTTTATTCCAGCCTGGATGTGTGAACACGACAGAAATGGACATCAGAAAGTGCAGAAGACTTAAGAATCCACATAGAGTTAAAAAGGTTGGTAGAACAACTGTGACAACAATTGCACATGTATGGGAGCCTTAAAGGGACATTGTGTTGTCTTACAGCTAATGTTGAGTGATACATTTCTTTTTAAATTCAATTTAAATTCAGTTTCTTTTTGTGCCCATCACAACAACAGTTGCCTTGATGGTCCACAGATAGAAAACAAACAATTTCAGGAGAATTGATCAAATGGATAACTGTCCCAGAGCGCCCCCTGTCCTCGACCCTTTTGAAGGTGCACTATGTGACTCCTACAATGGGCATAATGTACCTCTATCTCAATCACTATTGACAAATTCTGTGCCATGGACAATATTTTCCACATTATTGGTACAAGGTGTGTGTCATATTTTGGTAGTTTGTGTGCCGCAGAAAATGTTCAATCAAAATAATATACCGTGATTGAAAAAAAGTTGAACAACACAACACAACACTAGTTATACAGGACTGCCTACAGGAAATCAATAAAAAATACAGTTAAAAAAAATACGTTTTTGCGCACCTTGGGTTTTCCTGGAGTACAGTATAAACAGTGGGTGTTCTGAATTCATCCACTCGAGCTCTATCTTGTATTTATTCAATAACACATGTTTTTTATTGGAATGAAAATACCTTTAAAAGGTTTGTCATACTGCGGAACATTCTAGACAAAGTACTAACATCTTTATGGAGACAAACATGTGGTGTGAAAGTTACGCAGTGCACCTTTACAAAGTTCAACCAGCAATTTTCATTTCTATTTTGATAAAATGTAATGAGCCTAATGCATCTAGAACTTTTTCCCCTAAAGTTTGGCAAATGTAAACAGCTATGATATAAAAGAATACATTTTCATTTATTTTCAGCAAAGTTTCTACTTATCAGTGGCCTTGTACATTCTGCTCTTCTTCTTTCAAACTGTTTATTCTTTCCAGGAAATGCCATGACATTTCATTCAATGTTTTTGTCCAAATGTCTGGTAAATCTTTTGTAAATATAGACTATTTATATTCTTATAAATTTTCAGTCTGTTTACGGTTTATCTGAAGAGGGTCCCCAGTCCCAGAGTCCCATCCACACGCCGTCCCATCACAGGCGCAAGGGAACCAAGGAGGACGTGGAGAAGGAGGTACATCACACTCACCCACACCCACCCACACTCACCCACACCCACCCCACATTTAAGACCAGAGATCAGCGTGTGTCTGTGGTGCACAGTACTCCTGGTGGTCCTCAAGGGTCTAATGCGCTTCAAGTTCAAATTGGGTTTAGGCTGTGTGCACCTATCCCAGGGTACCACTTTATAATTACTACACTTTAATTACAAAGATTGAACATTCAAGTTCAAGTTTAGTAATTACTTAAGGTTAGGGTAAAGAATTAGGGTTACAGTTTTAGTTCAGTAATTACTAAGCTGGTTTAGTCCTGCTGTTTAGTTTAGCACTAGTCTAGTCCTGGTTTAATACTGTTTTTCCTTTTAAATACAGAGTTAGTATCTTAAAAATGGTACCTTGAAAGACAAATATGTTTTAAAAGGTTGTTTTGCCAAGGTTCAGATTCACCTGAACAAAACCATCCCGTGTTTTCCATGTTCACTGCTTTCTCTTTCTTCATCAGATCCAGTTCCTGAACACGCAGCTCGACCGACACTGTATGAAGGTGTCCAAAGTCGCCGACAGGTACGCCACAGCGTTTGATCCACAAGTGAAATACAACTTTACAAACCATGACATTAGATTGCAGCATTGACTCATTAAGTGTGTAACCTAAACGCATTGTTGTTCCTTTGTTCAGTCTGATGGGCTACACAGAGCAGTACCTGGAGTATGACCCCTTTATAGTGACCCCTGACCCCTCCAACCCCTGGATTGGTGATGACCCCTCCTACTGGGACCTGGAGGCTAGGTACACACACATCTACACACCCCACACAAAAAAAAGAAGGAAAAAAAAGATATTACATTTATTTACGATTACAATTACAGAATGAATAAAACACTATGTCATGGACTTGTTTAATGCATCCAGCGTAAACCCTCTGTAAACATTCACAGCACTAAGTTTATGTTCTCAAGTTGATCGTATCAAATTTTTGGCCCCGCCTTATTCATTTCTTTTATGTTCTATTAATTAAAACTCAACAATAACATTAGCTCTCAACAAGTGCCTCTAACCTCCAGCCTGTGTGACTTATGAAGGAATTAGCATTAGCCGACGGATAATCACTGCCTAATGTAGTTCAATGACTCAGATGAATTGATTAATAGAGGGATTCCAGGCTAATATTTCCCGCAGGGCCACAAATGATTGGATTTCACATCAGCGCTGGCATACGGCTTTTTTTTTTTTACATTCTCCATATGTTCAGCCCATACTCTGACTCCAGCATTCATCTGTGAGTCTGTCTCTGCAAAGTAAAGTGCTCCAACCTTTTTTGAGTTTTTGACAGACTTTTTGACAGATTATAAAGAGGATTAGGGTTAAACATTATTCAGGCTTTTTAAAATACTTATGGACACCTCGTCATAATGTTATTTCATGTAGTATTACTTAAAGGGGACAAATGATGTGAAATTAACTTTTATGAGCGATTCATCATGTAACTGTGTTCCTTCTTTTGTTTACTAGTTATATTTTCATTGATTTATACCTGTTTGAGTAATGCTGCATTGTCTTGAATTGGAAGCTTGAGTGCTCTGGGAATTCCTGTTTTCACCTTCGTCTGCACCTATCTCTGTACTGGTGATTATTTTTTAAAAATCACCTTAGGTTAGGTTGAGTTAAAAAATATCACATGGCCATTTATAACAATAAAAACATAGATAGATACATTTCAAGTTAACCATTCATCTTCTTGTACTTGTCATTTAGTCACATGTTATTGAAAATATACTGCTTGTTGCGGTGAAAGAGGGAGGGCTTCTCAGTTCTGCAGTTTCAGGTTCAGGATGTCACTGGTCCTGTTTCTTTATTAAGCTGTTTTAAATAAATATTTTGGTTTACAATTAACAACATGTAAAATAACCATTTCTGTATGTTCTAGTTTCATACTAAATACTTGAAAAAACATAACATATCTTATTTAATCTAAAAGTAATTAATGTACACACAAGAAAATGCAATTTGCATTCAATGCGAAGCATTTGTTTTGCAATGATTGCAAACTGAGCAACATGAAAGTAATTTTAAATATAAAGGAGCACTCCCTGGAGGAGGGCATCACCTCATCAGCAGGTGGAACAGCACTTACTTTTTTCTTTTCTTTTCAAAAGGAGAAACATGCAGGATTACTCAAACATGCATGAACAAAACTAAATACACTGGTACTACTGTATAATACACTTATTCCTGCCGATATAAAACAGGAACAAAGACTTATATATGAACACATACTTATAAGAATGACTAATTTAATTCATCATTTATTTATTATTTATTTATTTATTAAGTAGTTACTAAGCCTGAATTTCTTAATAAACTATTTATTCCTCATGACTTAAGTCTTTGTTTATGCTTTATTAATAAGTGTAGTTATTATAAAGTGTTACCATTGGGTCAATTCAACATATTATATGTCCTTTAAGCACACATAAAAACTTAATTAACTTAACTTAATTATAATTGGTAAATTTAACTTTAACATTCTTCAAAACTGAATCCATTGTCCCTTTCTAATCTTCTTGCTGGTGCAGTATAATACATGCACACTGATTTCGTACTGAATGACAGCTAATGGTTGTGTGTCGTTGGCAGTAAGGAGCCCAGTGCGCAGAGGGTGAAGAAGTGGGGCTTTTCTCTAGAGGAGGCCCTCAAGGACCCACTGGGACAAGACCTCTTCCTGCGCTTCCTTGAGTCGGAGTTTAGCTCTGAAAATCTGCGGTAAGCTCTTCACTACCGTAAATAAATCATGGGCTTGTTCTTAGAGTTCAAGCTGAAATATTTGACTCCTGGGGTAAGAGCTCTACACGAACACTCTAAGAAATACATGCCTACATCAGTACAATTAGATGAACGTGTCAGAACGGGTGTTTCCAGTCTGCAGAGGCCAGCTGAGCAGATTTTATTGCACTATAGTGCTTATACTTTAATAAAGCAATGGGGGAAAACTTGTGAGAGGTAATTCCTGTAAGTGAAGTCAGCTCTGTATGGCCTAATCTAGTAACCTTATTGAATCCAGGACATGTCCATGGATTGATTTAAGTCACTGTGAAGGAAGGAGCAGTGGCTCTACCCAGAGCTCTGAACTTAAGACTAATTTCAATCGTTTGTACAGTCAGTCGCTTTTACACTAGAAGTTTAAGACCAGTTGAATAAATGTAAAAGTCACATTTACATGGTTCGTTCTTAACAAGGTTCCAAGTAGAGCTTCAAGCAGCAAGAAATGGTAGTGAGGCAAAAAAAGTTTGAGTAAACATTTTATTGAAAACAACAATTAAACTGAAATAGGTTGTGTTGTGTCTGATCAAATGTTTAGGACCACAAAAAACAACCCAAAAACAGAAATCAAAGTTCCAAACATTGAACTCAGTAATAAGTGGTGGCACCGTTATTGTTGATCACTTCAGTAATTGCTTACAGCATGCTTGGTGCAAGTGTTTCCTGGAGATGAGTGAGAACATTTCTCCAAGTGGTGAAGACGGCCTCACAAATGGCATCTACTGTCTGGAACTGTGGATTTAATTCTCACTTGGATTTAGATCAAGGGAACATGCAGAATGCTGTAAAAGTGTGATGTTATTCTCCTGAAGAAGTCCTTTGTCCTGCGGGCTTCGTCAACTGTAGCATAGTCCTGTTGAAAAACGCACAGACGGGGGCCTCAGTCATGAGGGATGCTCTCTGCAACATCTGCACAGAGCCAGCGGCCGTCACAGATATCGTCTCATGGTTATTGGGCTACAGTCGGCACCAGTAACGGCCTTAACTTTGGTTCAGGATCGTCCAGTGTCTTGACGGACGGCTCATGCTGGTGTCGTTTCTGTGGGTCTTCCATGTGACTATTTTCTTCCATAACCCTCAGGATCTCTTAAGAAATTCAAAATGACTGTCTTACTGTGCACCACCTCAGCAGCGATGCCGCGCTGTGAGAGGCTCTGCTTATGTAGCTCAGCAACCCCAGGGCAGCTGTGGCTACAGTAGTGGCTTACCACTGGAGTGAATGAATAATAGCAACAGTGTGGCACTTTCAGATGCTTCAACAAGCCTGTAAAGCTCATTACAAGTGTAAGGCAGTACTACTTGTAATGTCATATTTCCTCATGTGTTTTGGAATGCAAGGGCACTAAACCAATTACATGTCAGGAAAATCTTTACACACAACTGCTTCTCATTGATCACCTGTAGTCGATCTTTTTTACAGTCAAGCGCTGTTTACTTTCCAAAACCAAGGGGAAAAAATTGACGAGGGAGTGGTGTCTGATCAATCACTGCTGCTGAAATTCTGAACTGGCGCCGTTACACTGACAGCAACTATAACAGCGTTGTAAATGAAGTAAGCTTAAAAAGTCCTTAGAGCTAAACTTGTCAAAACCACCAAACCAAGATTAATATTTTGAAGTCACTTTCCATCTTCTTTTTACCAACATGAAACTCTTTATAATCTGCCTGTATCTTCTGAAAAGACCGCTTCCAAACAGCTGATTTAGATGGCTGCGAGCGAGACTCCCCAATCATCTTTTTTCTGGAAAATCCTCTCTTGGCGCGATAAATTCGTATCTCCCCAAAATTACACACTTCAAACTCAAAGCTGTACAACGTATTTGGAATGTGCTACAGTTGGGCATCAGATAAAAAGAAAAGTTCCTGGCTACAGCAGTTTGTCCATGCTCTGAATACAAATCAGCCGAGCTTATGTGGCAAAGCGATTCTGAAATGCCCTCAGTCTTACCTTTATATTACCAAGCCCTATCTATAGCAACGTTGCATGCTTTGATTCCTATCATCGCATGCCCCCCAGCTAGCAGAAATAACAGCGATAAGCATTAGCGGTTTGATAAGTGTTGCTGCTATATTAAAGCTATCCTTCATAGAGACATCCATGCAGTTATTGTGGTTAAGGGTGCGACCAAAAGCAAAGAGGAGTGAGAGTGTGGAGTGTCCTTATCTTGCTCCCTAGGCCCCTCTCCATGTCCTCCCTCCCTTACTGTGGTTTACGTGTAATGTTTTGTGAGTAGTGCCTGGCAGGCTACAGGAGGAGGAGGAAGGAGAGAGAAAAGGAGGGAGAATGACTTGACAGCACAACAGTCATCATACTATGAAAGATTTTTGAATTTGAACACATAAGTGTCAGTCATATGTAAAATATTGCAACACCATCAGCTACTTTACTATCCAATGACCGGAATGAGTAAAACTCCTCCCCTGGGGCATTGCTAACCTACCTTTCATTCCCCAGGGCAGTTCTTCAGACCCTGTATCTTTAGATTGAAAATTACTTCAAATGGGTGATAAAATATCTTAATTTCATAAATAATGTACAGATGCCTCTTTTTCTACTCTTCTTCCATGGACCGCTCCTGGGCGACTGAAGACCCCTTCTGAAAAGAGTTTCGAAAGTGCTATGTGCAGTTTTCCCAAAAAAGTATCTTTTTCCAACACAGTTCTGTGAAATGTTTTGGAGATTGGCCACAGGATGTTTTAAAATTCAGATCGATTGACGATTTGTCCACTCCCACTTCCCGTCCCTCTCAGTCTGACTCCTCACTCTGCTTCAAATGTATTTGCAGTACAATCTGCCAGTCCTCCTGCGGAGTATTCACTGTATTTGAAAACTTTTTGCAGAGTCTGACGTGGAAGTAAAAATGCAGATTCCCTTCCACTCTTCAAATCCAGACTCTTACCTACACCACATCACTCTCACTCCATCATCCAGTTTTATTGAGTGTTTTTTTTTATGTTTTTAAACTTGTCTTGTGCAATGTCCTTAGGTGTTTTGAAAGGTGCTTACAAACATTATTGTTATTATTATTATTATTATTATTATGATTATTAGGCCCGAGCGCCACAAGCCGGCAAGAGGCCTATTAGTTTCGTAGTGCCGTGCGAAAGTGTGAAAGTGCACACGAAATCAAGCGCAAAGCGCTTGTCTGCTTCCCCAACTCATGCACGTCCCGTGCATACCAATAAGTGGCAGGAAAATTTAACATTATCGTTCTAAACGGGCGAAGCCCGTGCGAAAGTGTGCACGAAGGGGATGATGACTGCAATATCGCGGTAGTGCCACGGATTCGGCAGCAGGTATTTTATGAGGAGGGAAATTGGGGCGCGTAAGCAATCTGACACCAGTGGATCATTATTGTTTTCGACCTTTTAACCCGCACTATTGATCTAGAACAACTTAATTAAAGACACAGGTCCATTGACCTCTGGTTGAAAACGGCAGCGTTGACTCCCACCTGCGCCCGCGCTAAATAATACATTTTCATTCACACAATTCTGCTGAATCCTAAGTGTGTATTGAAGAAATAAGCAATATTACATGTTATATTTACTTTTTATAGTTATAGTTTATAGTATAGTACTCCATTATGTGCGCTAGCTATAAAAGACACAAAATGTCAGATGTCAAGTAAATGAGAAGGGAAAACAATTATAATGTGGTTAAAAGCTTTTAACAGTGGACATTTCATAATGTTCTCTTCAATGTTTCCTGTGGGCTGTAGGTTCTGGCTGGCCGTGCAGGACCTGAAGAGGAGGCCCCAGCAGGACGTGGCCCAGCGAGCACAGGACATCTGGACCGAGTTTTTGGCTGAAGGCGCTCCCAGCCCCATCAACCTGGACTCCCACAGCTATGAGAGGACCAGCCAGAACCTCAAAGACCCGGGCCGCTACAGCTACGAGGACGCACAGGTGAGGGGTGAGGGGTTTGGTGCTTCGATGCTGTTGTGTCCTTGTGCAATACAGTTTGCAATGCTGGGAGCAAGAATGAGTTGGATTTATATATATATATATATATACTCCACCAACACTATTTTATAAGGTTATTTTTCTGTAAGTGGGCTTCACAGTCAAAGTTCTGTTTTACCGTCACTCTCCTGTAGCTCTCCTCTGTAGTGCTGTGCTGGAGGGACATTTCCACTTAAACATCTCCAACAGAGGAGGCTGAATTACCGGGCCCGCCTGTCTTCTCTCCTCCACGCTTCGCCAGCACCAGCTAATGGTCTAATATTACCCAGGCCTCTCAGCTCAGGCAGTGGACAGGTACAGAGAGGGGGCTGGCACAAGCAGCAGACTGTCCATCAAACCTACAATAGACCGAGAGGAGAAAAATGTAAATAAAAATGTTGAAGTCAAAATGTCAAGTTAGCCGGTGAGAACAATATGGTAGAACTGTAGGTTTGTTGACCTGGCTTATGGTTAATGTCTCTGTAATTACAGGGTCTGTCCACGTGAACCCAAACTAGCACAAAGTTTAACGTCTTGTCTGTCAGCAGAAATGAAAAAAAAAAAGTGGAATTATTACTTATTATTCAACCACAAAGACCTGATTGTCAGTCAAAAGAACATGTGGCAGATTTGTGGAGCCAATCCCAACCGGACATAATATAATTCCAATGATATGGATCAAAATGTGTAGACTATATGTGGTTTATTAAACAAAACAAAACCAGAAAACCTAAGTCTTCCATACACTTATGTGAATCCTTCCCCTTCATCTGAAATTATGAAAATTGAATTCTAGTACGTGAACAGCTTGGTGAAAGTCTGGGTGTTCAATGCAGTTTAACTTAAAATGTCATTTCTATACGAAATGCCAGGAGAAGGTGCTATAACTGCATCTGGCGGCGCACTGAAGCAGTCTGCTCAAGGTGTGTGAACTTTAAAAACATGGAGCTTTTTGAACTGTGGAGGTGGAGACAGACTCAAACCAGAATTAATCAAATGTGTGAAAATGAAACAAAACACAACAAAACTAGTGTATTAAATGGATAAACATAGAGATAGATAGAGATTTTGGGTGGAGATGAAGTGAAGGAGGGATGTAGTAGTGGCAGAAGGACGCAGAGTAGAGAGAGTGCATTTTTAGCCTGACAGTTGATTGGTGGAGAGGTAATGGTGACAGACTGTGATTGCTTGAGAGTCTAATCTTAGACTTTTCTGTACTTGTCTTCCATAAATAACAGTCTGTACTGTTCAGTTCGCACACATATTTACTCCGCTGCGTTGTTTTCCTCTGCTCCTCCAGGACCACATCTACCACCTGATGAAGAGTGACAGCTACAGCCGCTTCCTGCGCTCCAGCGTGTACCAGGACCTGCTGCTGGCTCGCAGGAAGGTGAGGGAGGGGAATGTGCTTGGAATGATGATTTTGCATTTTTGAAGTCTGCATACAAATGATGAAATGCACATGTGTGACGGGCAGTCGACAGTAGCATTTCTGAATCCATTTTACGGGATGTTTTATTGATATATCAGTCATTCAAAGTAACCTGAAATGATGACTAAATAAATAAGTCAATGTCTTTATGTGATTGGACTGTTTTTGTTTTATTTTCAGCCTGAAACTGACCAGGGCAGACGCACCTCACTGGAGAAGTTCACTCGCAGCGTGGTAATTCTTTGCTATTACTGTCTATCTGTAATATCTACTCTCAAACAGCTCACAGCACATTTAACATTTCAGTGTCATTCAACGTTGTGGACTTATATGCCTCATGATTGTATTGCTATTGTCTTATAGGCAGAAGTGGGCAGTACTGTTACATTTAGAGAAGTCCTTTGACACCATTATTTTACATGTAATATATATATGACGATGTTACAGTACTCTTACTTGAATAAAAGTGTGGGTTTTTCTCATTTTTGATGTTTATTCTGTATATATACTGCACTATTTACATACCCATGGTCATAGCCACTTCCTGTGCAAAAGATTTTTTATCTTTCTTTTATTTTTTGCCCTACCTGCACAGATTGAAGTTTATCTTTAAATCTTGTTTTTTCTTCATTGCATCTTCTGTGATCTGTGGAACAAATATCTCAAAGAATCTCTTCTCTTATCTCATCTTTTGGAAATATCATTAATGCTTTGTCCTCCTATTAACATTTCAAATGATAGTTTTCCCCAAATATGTGTTTAAGTTAAATTTCTTGAACCGCTTCTTTGTACTTCTATTATTTTAAGTAACATGACCGTCATTTGAGTACAATTTTTGGCTCTACCGCTTCTGCTTATGAGAGACAAAATTGCTCTAATCCAAACTACTCAAATCAAGATTCATATTGTAATATTGAAGTCTTTGGATTAAGTTAAAATGTAGTGAAGCTTTGAAACCACAGCCTCGTTCCCGTTCCAGTGTGTTTTTCCTGTATTTTCCTGTACTTATTACTTGCTTCTTGAGCTGCTGAGCTTGGCCCCTCAGGGAGATATTCTGATATTGGCTGACAGCAGGTACAAGCTGTTCATGGCACTAATAATTATTTCAGCTGTGAACAAGCAAACAGAGCAAATAAAAGACATAAAACATGAAGGGGTTGAACAAATGACTTAAGTGAGATTGAACACACTTCTTTGGTTTATAAAATGATTGCCGTAGAAAACAATTTGGATTTTCAAAGACCATATTTAATCAACTGAAAGGAACCGTGTGGGTTTTGGTGCAAAGGGCCAATCAAGGACAAAACTGGGTTTAAATCAGGATTAATAAAACTAGATGAAGGCAGAGACTAAACCAGGACTCCACTCAATCAAATTTGGTATAACAATATCTAGTTCTAAATGAGATAAAACCCATCAAATCAATTAAAGCAATGCGCCATATTACGAAGACAGAACTACAGAGACTCATCTGTTGCTGTTTCATTGCAGCTAAATAGAACAGACTGTTGTTTTAATCTTCTGAATTAAAATACGTTTTGAAAAGTTGACTGTCCTCCATGAACACAATGGATACTTTTGGCGGCCTGATGAAAAAATATACCCACGATCAAGGACTAAGACTGACGTGTGACTGATACATTGTTCACAAATATTGTACTGAGAATGACCACTTGACTTCAGAACGATGTAAACTCCTACCATGGACACATTGAATGGATACCTTTCGAGCATACTTCTGGCAGCTGGAAAGGAGGCCATAATAAGAAAAAGGATGACAAAAACAGGACAAACGTTCAAAAAACGGGCTTAATTTGAAAAATGCTGGACTTCACGTTTAGGACTGTAGTAGTGCACCTTTAACTAATTGATTTCATTTCTTTTTCTTTCTTTAGGGCAAGTCTTTGACAGGGAAGCGGCTCACCGGTCTGATGCAGTCTTCTTGACAAGGCCCGGACTCGTGCTGAAACCTGAACTGTCGTGAGAGCTGCTCACCACAAGGGGGCGACCGCAAACGCTTGGATGTGGCTCAGGAGCGAGACTGGAATATACGTGATGATGAAGCTGGACCGAAACGCCACACTGGAATAAAAAATATTTACGTGAAGAGACCCGACAGCATGCAATAAAGTCACTAGATCTGCCAACAGGGCGGCGCTGTCACTGCATAGTTGACAATAGACTCTAAATGAACTGCTCTTAGGATTTCTACTTTGAAAGCCTGTTCACTGCCGGGCTCCTGTCTCCTATGTCTGATACGTGAAGAGGCATATCACTTTATTTCAATGCTATACACAATGTAATGCTTGAATGCCTCGATTGATGTCAAAAATGAGACTTAGAATAATGCTGTAGCTGTGTGTTTTGTCACTTGTCATTCACTGGGACTGAACTAGAGGGCGCTGTATGTGAATTTCTTCGTACGACTTGGCCATGACCAGAAGGGGGCACCAGTTTAAGAATTACTAAAACTATGGATTACCTTGCTGTGTTTTGATAAGAAGTATATCTATATATTTGCTTATAGCATCAGCCCATAGCTGACAGATAAATTTATGAAGATTTAATTAGAAATTTGAGAAAGAGGGAATTGTTATCGCTGGGAGGTTGCATGAAATTAACGGGTCTGTAAGGGAACACTCTGGACTTATTGGCTTAATACTTTTTTTTTTTAATATCTAAAGTAGTAAAGTATCTAAAACAGATGTAAAAACAGTTTCAGAAAATATTATTCAAGTAAAAAGTGGTAAAAGTGGAACAATACTTCAGTCAAATAAATTGTTGTTTACCTATTTTTTATGTATAGTTTGTTTAACTATTCTGATTTGTGGATAAAAGATAAAATGCAGACCGAGGTGCATCCAGTGTCAAATTCAACACAGACCACTGAACTCAAATGTCATGACGTTTTGGCTCCTCTTCAACACATTCCACTGTGGGAGCTCAGAGTAAGAGTCAGACTCAAACCATTCTTCATCAAATGTAGAGAAGAATGTGGAATTAAAGGGGTATGCACAAACAACTGTTTATTTCATTATTATTATTTCAGGGTATGTTATTATCTTGATTATCTTGGTTATTTCAAATTAGGATTCAAAGTGCAAGAGGGCTGCATCAGGAGCCTGCGCTTTATGTAGTTTAGCACTGCCCTCTAGTGGTATTAAAATAGATGTACAACTAAATGTCTGTTAGATTTACCACAGAAACAGGTCTCCTCCATTGTCCCAGTCAGATTTTCTCACATAGTATTCTTCATAACTATAATTTATCTGCACATAGTGTTGCAAATTACGCACAAAATCCGTCAAATGTCAGGATAGATTTATTTTGCTCTGTCACAAACTGTACACTGGGGTTGTTTTATTATCACTGCACATGAACACGTTTGAAACTTCTGTAAGTGCTTTTTAAATTACTTTGATACACAATACATTAATTATGCTTTTCACATACAATCAATTTGATTCAACAACAACACGCAACATGTACAGGCGCTGGTCTTACATGTACAGTACTGTGTAACAAAAATGGTGTGTCTGGTTACAATGATATGTACTTGTATAGTGGCAGAATGGTTAGCACTCGCGTCACAGCAAGAGGGTCCCGAGTGTGAGTCCTTTTCTGTGGAGTTTCACATGTTCTCACTGTTCTCCTGTTAACCAACTTGTACTCACTCAATAATCTGCAAAGCTATTGGCCCTTTCTTTCTGAAATATAGCACCCAAACTTGTGTCGAGTCGCAGAATCTTTGAGTTTCTCATTGGTACATTTTAGCACAGTACTGCACTGTTTTTATGGTAAAGTTGGTTGCAGGTCCATGTTAGCTCTCTAGGCGGCGACAGGAGAGGGGCAGGACATGGGCTGCACTCCTTTCACCTCCAGGGCCTTGTTAAACTGCACAGTGAGGGTCTTAGAAGCTTTGGTGATCTTCAAGTCCTTCATGCAGCCTTTGAACGACCGTTTGGTGGACAGCGCCACCTGGTGGACTCCGGCTGAAACACACAAAGTACACATTTAGTCAATAAAAAATGGTACAACTCATGAAAGAAGAGGTCAACACATTTTAACAAATAGTTGTTTAGTACAAGAAAATGTACCACTTGCAGAGGTGGGCAGTACATAATAATAATAAAATTGCACTTCTTTAATTTTCGGACGGCATACTTTTACCTCCTACTTGAGTAACAGTTTGAACTAACAGCACTCTTACTTGAGAAAAAGTTTGGTTACTCTTCCCATTGTGAGTAATTTTACAACTGACAAATTTTATGTTGATGCTAATTAAATGATTTAAATGTTTGGCTTTTTACATTTTTTCATCCATCCTTTGAAAATACCAGTTTTTGTGCATCAAATAATATTTTGTCTTTCCAATTACGTTAACTTTATAAATCATTATGTCCAGACAGTACACTTACAGTTACTTGTACAGTTATGTTGTAGTTTCCTCAAATATGTTTTAATTTCTTAGGCTACTACTTTGCACTACTTTATTTTATTCTACATAAAATTCTATATTATTTTATGTACCGTTACTCTTGAGTACAATCGTTTGGCTCCTCTTCCCCCAAAATACTGCACTTTAACAACTTCTAAAAGGTTCCACTATTATTATGACAACTTCTATTGCAAAAGGGCGATTAAATAATTCCATCAGGGAAGTTGAAAAACTGCAATAAATATAACACAGACACAGCACAGAAACATGGGACTAAACCCAGAACTAGACCATGACTAAATCAGGATATGAATCAATGAACCCTATAAGTCTATACTTATAAGTCTATACTGAAGTCTATACCAGGTCTAAACCAGGATCAGACCAGGACCAAACCAGGACCAAAGCAGGACAACTATGTAGTTACTAATTCAGTAATTCAGTTCATGATTAAGTTGCTAAATGAAGGTTTGTTTTGTAAATATAATGCTTAGTTTTGAGCCCTACCAGGGTATCCTCCGACATAGATGGGGTCGTTGGTTTCACAGGTGTTGGAGCGTGCATTTGGACTCTCGGCTTTACTCTGTGAACTGTCTACGGTGAGCTCCAGTTTGTGGCGGATCTTCGTGGCAGTGACCGAGTGCCACTGGCCGTCACAGAAGCCCTCTCCCTCTGGAGCCACCTCCGCTGTGATCAGCCCTGCCCCATTGTCCACGTGGAACTGCAGCTGTGTGGAGGGAACAGGGAGGTTATTATACTGTCGGCAAAACCTTGTCATAAGTTTTGATTATTTCATAGAGGCTGCATTCATGGGATATCATAAGATTCTAAAATGCAAAATCCACATGACATATTATGCTTTTTTGTAGTATTAAGTATTTAACTATACATAACTATACATAACTTCTACATATGTAGATCATTATTTTATATTTTCATTGTAAATTGCTATATTGATCTAACACGACTTAATAATAATAATAATCCATTGACTGTTCAAGACTCTAAAACAGACTCTGCCTCTTGATTGAGGCATTTCACCATGACAAGTTTCATTTCTGTGTTTTTATTGACTAGAATAAAAAGAAAAGTGGGTGGAGATCGGTGAAAAACAAATTTTCTGAGCACTCAAACCTCAAATGCAGGACAATACAAGATTATTCAAACACGTATGAATCAATCAAAATACAACTTTGTGTAAGCTGAGGATTAGGGAGGAGTACCCTCGATTTTACATAATACTGTAAGCATTTATCATTAATAAAATCCACAAAACATATCCAATTACACAGTCAGAAAATTAACTATGAGTGTGTTTACATTTGCACAAATATCCCGGCTATGATCGGGTTTTTTATGTATCCTGGTTTCCTTATTTCACTCTTTACTCCTCCAGGAATGTATCTTGCAATTTTGTCGTTTGAAACGTGCTAAAAAGTCACAAGTCATTAAAGTATTAGGCATATTTATCTCCCTGGCTGATCTGTGCCATAGTTGTCATAGATACCACTCTAAATATCCAGAATGTTCAGATTCTGCATGTATACAGGGATATGAGTATCCTGGTTTGTCTGGGCGCATGTAAACATCATATGCAGAATACTGTCATGATACTATTCCACTGTTTGCACTGCAAGTTTGCATTATTGTTCTGATCTCGTGTCCTTGTATGTATATTGTATTTAATTCTTATTCTACACATATTGTATTTTGTATGCCCTTATTTTTTCATATATTAGCATAGTCTATACTTTTTACTGTACTATCAATATCATACATTACTCTATGTTGCACCTTACCGCCAAAGCAAGTTACTGGTTTGTGAATTTTGTTCACCGACAACGGCAATAAAAACCTTTCTGATTCTAATAACCAGGATACTGCTAATAACCTGGGTATTTGAGAACATGTAAACGCACTCATTGGTTTCTCTTGTTTGACTTGTTCCCATCTTAGTTCAGTTCTACATAACCATACATTTGAGTGTTGTGATCATGGGACGTCATTTTAAAATCAGTCATACAACTGCGGCAGGATTTTGATCTGAGGCTTGGCAACATACAGTAGGTGAATGCAAATCCCGCTGAAAAGTGGCCAATGAAGCAACCAAAACTAATCATAAATCTGGATACGTTTTTGTTATATATTATTTTTTGTGAGATATGTTGTGTCTATTTGTCCAAATCCTCCAGTGCGTTTACCTTTCCATCCACAATCTCAATGCCCAGGCCGTCCCTGTCTTTGTTACTGACGGCGAGCAGGACTCCGTTGGTGCGACTGGTGCGGAAGTCAAATGCTATGGACACATCTTGACCCACTCGGTACGTCGCCACTACAGGAAAAAAATGCCATACAGTTGGGTTACAAAGTCAATCAAGCCTGACCTGAGACTTAAGTAAAGGCTCTTACCTGCTGTCAAGTACCCGGTTCCTTGAAAGTAGGTTCCTGGTTCTGTGGAGACGAAGCAGCGGCCGACCATGTGACTGGAGGTCGGGCTCTGCATGTCCAAGTTAAAGTCCGCCACTGGACCGCTCACTGCGCTGCCGTGCATCTTGAAGTTACGGATGCAGCCGTTCAGACTGTACAGGATCTGCACGCGCACACAACAGGTTAAAACACGTGGAGAACATTTTATTTTTGCTGTTTACTTGTGTTTGCTCTCACCGGCCCGATCCTCCTGGTGGTGTAGTTTTGTGGTAAACCTCCCACGTAGATCACACCAACCACATCGAGCAGATCAGCCTTAAAACAAAACATTTTCATTTATTCAGTCAAAATGAGAGAGAATCAAGATTTGAAAAGTAGAATTTAGATATGTTTGTACCTTCTTTGGACTGATCAATTGTTTCATGTACTTTGAATCGACTGAGAGAACGGCTCTTTGCTTCTGGCGGTTCACGCGGATCTATAAGAAAAAACAGGATCCATTGTGTAACTTTTCTGGTAGTTTGCATCTCCTGGAATGTCCCACAATATAGCATTTAATAAATACGTTGTAAAACTGTATTCTCACTGTGAGAACAGAGCTGAACTATAACTTGACCTGGTAATGCCCTGTTTGTCTCCATGGAGATAGATACATTTAATGCCATACTGTGGAACCTTCCAGGCAAAAGCTCCATGGAGACAAGCAGGTGCCGAATCCTCTAGGAAAAAAAAAAGCAGTTCATCTTTAACTATGTATGAAAATAAACTGATAAATATTGATGATTCTGACACAAAAATGTTGATGATGATTTATACATTATTTCTTATAGTTTTAGATCTATTTTTAAATTACCTTCTTTAAATCGTTCAAATTTGCCCATGAACGATTGAGCTAAGCATTGGAGACACAGTTTATATATATGTGAATACTGTTTATATGTAAAAATATTAACAGGTTTCAGCTTTCTGTTATATGCTACATTTTGACAACATTTTAAGGACTTTTCCCCATTCAAAAGGTAATCTTTTAAATTGTTAATCGTTATGACACTGGCGCTAATTTCTCATAACTCTGAAAACCATAGATAGATTTTGTATTTGCATATCTTTGTTGGAGAGTTTAGTTAAAACAAGGGCTTATCATAGCCATAATAATGTTACACAAAAAACCTAGACCCAAACTACAACAAAACAACATTCACCAACTGTAAAGGCGTTAATTAAGGCATTAATAACACATAAGACCTCACCTTGTGCCAGTTGCCGTCGTTGATAGAGAACGGGACACAGCCTGAAATGTTTCCATGTCCCAGGTCATAGCCGAGGCACACCTGTCCTTCTTTAATCTGCAGATTCACAAGACAAACGACGCTAAACAAACACATTATAAGCAAGGCAAAATATCATAATTTAATCACTGTACCTGAATGGTGACAAAATCAGCGTGGTTTATGCGGGCCATGTACAGGACCAAACCAGAATTCTCTTTTGTCCTCAATTCAAACTCCAAAATTAACCTACAACGCAAAGGAAAGCACACTGATAATATGCAAGCAGTTATTCATTCATAAAGTGTTCTGGTGTTAAATGAAATAATTGGATGGCTGGAGGTTATTCAGCCACTTGGATCTCAGGTCCCATTTGAAACAATTCATATTATTCTCAAAAGTGTATATTAAAACTGGAAAAAAAAACGTAATAATGTATGTTAAATTTTAGTGCTGTCATTGTACATTTATTGTGGGTAGAAAATACATCACTGAAATCATGAACAACAAACAAATGTGATGATACAATAGTGATATATTACTATACGACATATGATATTTTGAACATTCTTTATTGCTTTTTCTTTTATTGAAACTGATTTACATAGGGGCACACTGTATTTATTGTTTTTGAAGTGCAGATACAATTTGACACACTTCTACAATCATTGTTTTGAACCCCGTGAACATCACTGTCTACTATAGAATTTGCCGATAGCTGTCAGTCTTGTAGCTCATTTCACCCTTGCACCCCTCGTCCTGTGTGAAAAGCCTTTGTGTGGAGCTGACAGTGTGAGGGCGGATGTGAAGCGTGGCCCAGTCAACAGCACCTTACCATTTCATCAGACCATTATTAATACAGGATGTTTTTACCTGTGCGGTTTTCACTGGGATCCACTGTCTGCCCAAACTATCATTCACTCCTTATTTATTTACAACTAGAGCAAGTGTGTTGTACATGGCAAATGTGAGTCCAAGCTACAAGTTCACAACAATAAGCATTCAGCAACTAAGTTTAAAACTAAATAGTAAATTTACACTTTAAAACAACATAGCAAATAGGGATGTCTACATACACTGTTTAATTGATTAATCTTTGAACATTCAGGTGATAATATAATCGAATTGAATTGAAACCTAAAAATGATTACAATTTTAGTGATTTCAAGTGGATCTGTTATCCCCAAAAGTGAAATTAAAATGTAAATGTATGTATTTATTTACCCTTTTTTTTGTCATTTGTAAAATGTAATGTGCTTTTTATATGTGACTAACTTTATAATTCAGAAAGTTTGACATCATTAAGCTGGTCACAAGAGACATGGTGATCTATAGACAAGATTGAAAGAGAATTATGTGATTCGTAAATTGTGAGTAATTGTGAAATTGTAGCGTTGACAATAATTATAATCAGGACTGAAACAATAATCTGAATAACTCTGAAGTTGACTATTAAAATTGTCAACATTTATATAACAAAAAAGCGGCAGTATTAAATCAAAGTGTCAAAAAAGACATTTTAAAAATCTAATCAAAAATAATACACTTAAGTCATCTTGAAGCCTTAAGTCACCATATTAAAGTCTTTATTTGGTTAAAAGTTCATTTTAAAAAGTCTCAATAGAAGTTATTGTTTAACTAGCCAACAAATTGATAAAATAATTGCTGACTTGTTGACTGCTAAAATAATTGTTAGTTGCAGTCCTAATCACGACCATTGAATATGATATTGTGGCATCTTTTATTTCAAATTCAATTATAACCCGGAAAATCACTTTGTAGGATTAACATGAAAGCCCAGTGTCTGACCTCTCTCTGACTTTGGTGTCGTCGAAGCTGAAGCTCATGTGGCTGTTCCTGCTCAGGCCGAATTGATAGGCCTGCTCCAGAGCTGTGGGGGCCACTGCAGAGGCACAGGCGTCCTGCAGGGGGCGACACACACAGGTTAGATCCACAGTACCTCCTGTCATCACATGTCACTCACACTAATGGGAACAGAGGCTGAGCAGGAGCTGTCTACAACTCACTGTGAATAAAGCGTTTGAAAAGGTGAGATACAATACAATACAAAAAGAAAAACCTCCATTAATCCATTAAATTATATATTCAGTATTACTAAAACTGTAAAATATCAAAATGGTCATTGTGAACATGATTTACATTACAATTTGTTCACAATTTAAGGTGTGTTAATAACTTTATGGTACATGTATGGCAACAAGGTTAAACGCTAAAGTTGCCGTAATCATTTTCTTGAAGATGCTATTTCAGTATTGACCAGCAGATGTCAGTCCAGTCATATGTACAAAAAAACAGGATACTGTGTTCCAAAACCACCTCTGTCCTAAAACTTTCCAAACCTCTCTTTTGTACTTGTCTGTTAAAGTCTACAAACCTGTAGATGTGGGTCAAGAAGCCCTCTTCTACAAAGAAATACAATTACTTAGTATTTAAAAAACATAAACTTGGGCTCTATAGTTATTTTTGCTGGCAGAGGACATGAAACATTCTGTTCTCCTGGAGATGGAATAAAACCAAGCAATCTCCTGGAGACAAGCAACAAACAAAGTCCTTTTGGGCAATAAAAACTTCTTTAACTGGATAAATGAAACATAGATGAGTTCATATCATATTGTTGAACCTTCCAGGCAAAGCAAAACCAACTTTATGAAAATAGAAAAACTAGAAAAACTTCCATAGTTGACATTTAAATGTGTTGACATGTAACTCATAGTCAGTTGACAATGACATGAAAGGCATAGGTGTGGCATTTGAGTTTATCCTAAAAGAAACTGTGGTTGGTCACTTTTATTGCAAACTGACAATTTAAAAGATCTTTCATGAGATAAATAATCAAGATGTATGGAGAACATATTGTTTATTGGGGCAGTTGTTTTTCATTATCCCTCTGTCTTGAGTGGACTCTACAGACTTATATCTGCAAATGGATGCGCGTCAGTCATGGACACATCTGTTGTCCGTCCGTGGGAGTACAATCTCCCTGAGGTCTCTATTTTTTCAAATGGATTTTGTAATATTTGCTTGCCAAGTAGTAGGGTCAAGAACAGGGGATGCTCTGGGACAGTTACCCTTTTGCTCATTCCCTGATAATGTTGGTTGCTCGTCTTTTATTCAACCACTGTTTCATTGTCTGATCTTCTAACTTTCTGTTGGTTGCCCTGCGAGGCGACTGCTGCTGTCATTTTTGGGCTCTAATAAATTGAATTGCATTATACACACATGGCTTGGATTAGGTGTTGCCCTCTGCTGGCCATGGTGGGAAGTGAGCGGATGGATTTTAAGCACAGTGTGACGCGAACCAAGCAGACCGCAGAGCTCAGGAATTTAAATATAGATTCCTCAAATAACTGTGGGTGGACAAACAACCTCTAAATGGTGAAACGTGTTATTTTCAGCTGTTCAGTTGATGTAATAAAGTGCACTTCATAATACTTTTAGCTTTTTTAACCGTCGCTAAAAATATCGCATAATGTGACTTTTAATGAAACGTTTTACACATGCACCTTCTCATTTCTACTCCTCTTGTCTCAATGTCAGATTGTCCAAACCCGTTCTTCTGGTCCTCCACTAATCCACTGCTCTCTCTTTTCTTTCTCTCTCCGCTCCTTCTTTCTTCTGCTCCTCTCTCCTCCTCTTGTCCCTTTAGGAGCGAAGACATTCCCCATGCGCTGACCTTGCTTTGTTACAGCTGACACTCACCTCTTATCGTCCATTCTCTCTCCCACTCTCCCCCATCCCAACACACACACACACACACACACACGCACACACACACACACACACACACACACACACACACACACACACACACACACACACACACACACACACACACACACACACACACTACACACACACACACACTACACACACACACACACTACACACTACAGTACACTGGCCTGTAACAAAGAGACCAGCTCCTTTCCTGCCTTTTTTTTTCCATTAAGCCAACAAAAGCCTGCCGCCCGCTCCTCCATCCTTTTTCTCTACTCTTTCCAAGACTTCTCTGCCCGGTTGTAGTCGTGTGCGCTCATCCTCTCCACTTCTTTCTCTTTAAGTGAACAATGCGCAGACAGGCTCCCATTCAGAGCCCTTTTAGAGGTCAGGCCAAGTCATTCATCCATTCTTTTGTATTACGCCGGACTGTGCCTTGAGATTTTTATTCGTTTTGCTTTGTGGAGGCATTAGTTGGACTATACTTTTGCAAACATTTGATTAATTAAAGGTGTTACGCCTGGGGTTCACTGCACGATTTTTGCACGTCACACTACAAGACGTGAGGAATTTAAATACAAAGACAAACCAGCACACATGCACACTGTGGTTCACAAGTTTGTCTGAGCAAATATCAATCTCTAGGCAACATGTGGTGAAGGTAAAAGTTATTAAATGAAACGGTCCCTATGTTTGAGCTCTAACTTTGAGGAGCTCTTGTGTTTAGATGCAGCAAGAGGAACTGCTCACTCTTGAACCAGGACTTCAAAATATCAAGACGCTGCTTGAATTAAATTGCCGCTCGTCTTTGGTCATAAGTTCAATTGCTGTCCCTGTCTCACTGTGAAACCTCAAACCTTTCATCGCACATTCTGGATTACCACCAAGCGATGTAAATGGGTGAAACCTGCTGTGTTGAGCTCTTGAGAAGAAAGTGTCATGGCATTATATCTGCCCTGCCCTAGTGTTCCTTGTTTGCTTGTTTATTTTAACCCTGGCGTGTCCTTTGTTGGCTCATTAGTTGATGTTCATCCTGGTCTTGATTTTTCCCTCTGGCTGTTTTCCTTTTTGTCTTTATATTTTTGTAAGATTTATAAGATTCTTGCACTGTGTCCACACTCTTATTTTATTAAAGTAGCAGTCTTGGCTTTCGGTGGATCACTCGAATTGAACATGCATGACTGAAACACTACTTCTGGAATCTTTTTGATTTTTGGGCAAACATGATTAGAAGAACTCTAGTTGCGGTGGTTACAATTTCCTTAAATATATCGATGTGTATTTTAATCCCAACAGTGCCGTTACAGTGGTATACTCTAGGCGTTTGGAGGCCTAAACAAGACTCCATTTGTGGCCTACCAACCGAAATAAATGGTCATAACAAGGGATTAAAATAAAGACCAAAAAAATCAGGATTGGACTGGGGAGAAAAAATGATTCAGGATCTCTAGTGGAACAGGCCAAAGTGATCAACATTTACAAGAAAATTGATCATGTTCTGTATTCAGGAACATTTCAGATGTGTTTATAGATAGATGTGATTAGATAATGATAGATTAGATAATGTTTTGTTGTTGTTTTTTTTTAATCTAATTACTCATTTGAATAGTTTTAATTTTACATTCTAACTTTAACTTCATGGCCTATTTCTGATCTGTATACAGCCCACTAGAACATGTGCCCATTGGTTGTGGCCCTAAACATTTGCTTAGACTGTTTATGCCCTGGGTATCTGTACTGATCAATATTTTGTTCAGCATTCATATAGCGGATAGAAACAATACATTTATGGACAGTATAACAGTGTATAAACTTGCTTTGTTCTCTGCCTGCTTAACTTTATCACATTTTTCACATTCACATGCACTGACTAAATCTGCAGTGGTTTTATTGCGCAGCTGTCCCCGCACATCATGGTTCATAAAAGATACTTAAAACCTACTCCCATAAAAGAGTACAAAACATAAATTGGTAGAGAACTCACAAGAGCAAATGTTATTCCAAAGTCGTTTACAGCTGCTATTTTCTGCAAAAAAACAAACTTCCGACTCACAAATGTTGAGGTGACACGAGTTAGACCTTTCATTCAAGCACTTTAGATGTTGCAGGTTAAGCACATACTTGTTTTAAAGACCAAGGGTTAATATAAAGCAGCCCTGTAGTTTATGGTGTAGTAAAGGAGAGCCTGCATCTATCTCTTTCCATAGTCACTCCTCGAATTGATCTGAAATATCCATTTTGCCATAAAACGCCGAGCAGGGAGGAGAGACAGGACATTACCCATCCAATTACAGTAATGGTGCGGAGTAAATCAGGCCGCACACAACAGCTCGCAGACAACCAGCCGCACAACCAAGTCAAAAAGTCCAGTTGAACCCTGATTTGCACAAGTATTTTCATTTACAAGTGAATCTTTGGCGGTAACAAAGTCGTTTTTTTGAGATTGAATTGAGTGTGTTTGTACCGTCTCAGCGTCCGGTTCGGTGGGGATGGCAGGGGATGGGGTCACGGGTAAGGCAGGGGGCGTGGGCTTCTGAAAAACAGGAAGAAAACATGTTATTAAGTGTCAGCCAGTGCTAGCGGTTACACAATTGCTTCCAAAATAAACCGTTTCAGTGTGCTTTTCAATGAATACTGACCAAGATTCTTATTAATATCTACTTGGTTTGATCAGTTACGACAGTGACTTTAAAGAATGGGTCAAATGCAAAGGAGCAGGGGACAAACTCAGGAATAACCATCTGATTTACATACTTAAGCTGTACATGTTGTATTTATAATAACAAATACATTCATAACTTTAACATGTATCTATATCCACTAAAAAAATGAGTGTTCTGCTTGTGTCCTTGGAGAAACCTATCTATCTCAATGGCAGGTAGTAGCACCAGGTCATGTTACAGGTCAGATCTGTGGAGAGGTGAGCCAAGTTACAATAATAATGCATTTCAGAGGTGTTTATTTGCAATACAATTAAATGAGTTATTACCACTTTACAATCATTAATTAATTTTCGACCGCTTGTTCCCGTTAGGGGTCACGGGTGACTGGAGCCTGACCCAGTGACTTTGGGCCTTAGGCGGGGTACACCCTGGACAGAGGCCAATTCATTGCAGGTTTCACTTTATAATAACTACACTTTAATTAGCCTTAATAAAGAAAGAATAAAGATTTAATTCATACTGAACACATGATTCAGGCTTTATTTGCTCATGCTTTATTAAGGCTGTTAAAAGTTATGTTATTATAAAGTGTCACCAATAAGTAGGATATGGTGACTATAAGAAATAATATTGCTCCTGAATGTTTCGGATTTGCCTAATGGCAATAATGCCTAAGTATCGGTTACGCAGTTGAAATAAACTTTATCAGAGTTTGTTTCCTATCTCTTTTTAGTTTCAAAGTTTACTGTGTTTTTGCCTCACTTGAGTTTATTTTCACTGTGACTGGGGGAAATAAGAAGGCTGTGATTTAAGAGACTAATTAGCTCGGACTGTCACAAAAACATCCATCAGTGCGGCGGGTAAAAAGCTACAAATTTAACTCAGAGAAGAGGAAATTGTGAGGTTTTGAAATTATGTTTAACACATGATTTTGTTCAGGGTGTTAAAGACTTTTTAGTGTTTAGTCTAGTGAATTTTCACAGTAACATTTTGTTCCTGAGAATTTCATGGGCCAAACCCAATCACCTCAATACAACAAAAGACTAAATGTTAAGACTTTTTATATTTCAAAATAAATATGTATCTCCAATGTCGCTCATAATATCCGAAGCAAATGTGTTTCAGTTTGAGATCAAAAGTATGTGGATTTGTTGAAGCACTCCTCAGCCTGAAGGCCACATGGACGCGGTGAATCAAAGGGCTCTGCTTTTTCATAATCTTAAAGATATCATGTTCAAAAAGGAAAGGTCAAGTCCCAAACAAGGCCTTGCAAAATATGACTTTCTTACAGGATGATATCTGAGCTTTACCTGATGTGGCACAAAAAAAAAAACTTGATTTGGAGCTGCCCATAGGAGCCAGTTATTCTTTCACTCCTCAGTGACATTTAATGGTTAGATACTGCAGCCTCCCCTGAGCTGGACCTGGGGCAGACAGTGACTGTTCTGGGACAGTCCCAGGTCAGGTGACATCTCCAGTGACTAAAATCCTTTAAAGGTCCCATATTCTGCTATTTTCCCCTTTACACAGTCTATTCTAAGGGCTTTGTTGATCAAATTTTGCGTTGTGCAATATCCATAACATAACAGTTTCCAAAAAACACCCATTTCTTGGACTGGCCCCCCTCCTTGCAAAAGCAAACGGCTCACTCTGAGATCTGACCCCCCGAACAGAGAGCAGGCTGCTCCCCCGCCCAACTCGCGCGCCTCCCCCCGCCCAACTCGTGCCGAAGCCTAGAGCGGAGTTTGTGCGCATGCGCCGTGTGCTCCGGTAAACAGCGATACACAAACACGGGAATAAACCTTTTATCCGTCCTGACGGTGCGTCGTGCTGAGTCCTACGTCCTGGATCTGACCTGGCTTTTGAGGTACACGCAGTACCTCGACTACGGACGTTGCCGTTTGGTAAATACAAGCTAAACTCTTCGATCTGTCGTATCCATCGTGTAATTACTGTGTAGCATTAGCATTAGCTGTTTTTATTCTGCGGCTGCGCGCTTCCCGGAGGCATGGCTTAAACACCGCGTCATCCATGGGAAGCCGCGTCATCCATGGGATGAGCCCCCGTCTGCCTGCTCAGCCGAGGGGGACGGAAAAGACAGTTCTCTAGCGAAAGCATGCGGGAATCAATCAAAAAACCACTTTGGGCACACATACGAGGCCCAAATAGCACTGTAGGAAGGTTAAAACCTCTGAAAAGTCGATTTTGCATGTTATGGGACCTTTAAGCTGTATGAACAGGCTACTAAAGTCCTTACAACATGTGTAAATGGTAGAGCAGTTATGGTTTAACTACATGTTTAACCACAAAACAAGCCCTGAGACATCTTCTTCATGATCAATGCTCTTTTAGAGAAGTAGTTTAGTGGTTAACTGGGCGACTCATCTCCTGTGACTGCAGTCAGACACACGGTGCATTAAAACTATGAAATATACCTCCACACTGTAGTGGAGGTGATGGAGATTCACAGCCAGGCTCTTAGCATCGGGGCTAAATGTTAGCTGTGAGTGTTTTGGCTGCCGCGGGCCCATAAAGCATAAATGGCGTGCACAGTTAGCCTAGCGTAGCACTGTGGTTGTGTGCTGCATGACACGCTGCCAAAGGTGGAGTTTAGTGGCTCAAGGCTAAAGGGACTATAAAGAAAAGTTAATGGGCTGTGGCAGTGTGGGGTGATGGAGCGCTAAGCTAACACAGCAGGCACACAGTGCTGCTGTCACTATGAACTGTGGGTAAGAGCCCTGAGATATAGTTCGCTCTTTTAACATGTTGACTCACTGTAGCCTGATGTTTTAATCATTTTAATCAGAATCAACTGTAATTTGGCTTATTTGAATACTTGCTGTTACTTTTTGTATTTCTTGTTTTATGAAAGTATTTTGTTTAATCTTCATAGCCGTTATTTTAGTTAAACCTAAAATTATCCGCCCTGACAACTTTTGCCTCTTTTTGCAATATTTAGTGTAATCAAAACTACAAACCCATTTCGGTACAACTTTGTAATAATTACAGCTTAATTAGCATGAACAAAGACTTTCATAATGAAAAAAAGTTTATCGGCCATTTTATGATTTAATTTGTAATTTACTTATCAGGGACAAAAAAGGAAAAAAGTTAAAGTGCAGATTTTTGGGGTGAATAATTCTAGGTTTTCTCAGGGATACAAATATGGCACTACTTATTCATGGGTTTCAGCTTCATGTTTATATATATATATAAAAATTAAAAATATATATATTGTTGTGAATTGTGAATTGCTATGATTCACAATGCTGATGACTCAGCACCATTTGTCTTGTCTTGTATGCAGGAGGCCCTACATATGTGTTGCATATGTATGTGTGTTATTTCTGTGTGGGACAGTTACCGCGGGGCCTGGAGCTGTGGCAGCAGGGGCAGCGGTGGCAATGGGCTCAGGCAGGAGCGGAGGAAGAGGAAGAACAGGAGCCAGACTGGGACACCTCCCGATATCAGCATTCACAAATGACACGGGCTGAGAGAAGTCTGACAGGCTGCAGGAGACACAAGAACAGTTATGGTCATAGAGCTTCTCTTAATAAATATAATATATAAAAAGTACAGGGAGTGTTCATAGTTTAATGTGAAAAAATATGACAAGGAATACAGTATATGTATGAAAATGTAAAACTCTGTACAATTTTATAGATATATAAAAAATAAAGGTTTAATATATAAAAAAGGCATGTATTAATCTGGCCTTTATTTAATAACACAATTAAGCTATAATTTATCCAGTAATTGAACTCAGGGCCAGCTTGCCTTGAGGTATTCATGAGTTTCAGCATCCATTTTGAGGACTTTTTTCTATTTAAAAGATGCAAGCTATATTTTGTTTGTTGGCAATGGTCCTAATTTCTCACCACGTTGAACTCCGTGGCTAAGAGGATATCAACTAATGCATTAATAGTATTACTTTCTTTTTTTTTTTTTTCAGTATACCTACCAATTAAGTCTCTGGATTTAGAAATTGGTTTATTATTGGTACCCGATTCTTGGCATAAACACAGTGGTCATTTTACTATCATATTCAAATCAACTAATATCCATTTATCCATTGTAATATGGAGTGTACAGTGAGTGCAGTGAATGAAGTGTCTGGGATGAAACAAGGTAAAATGGAGACTCTGAGAGACGAGAGTGGTATGATTTGAGTTATGAAGAGGTTTATGGCGGCGGACAGCTTGATTACTGCTGTAGACGCAAAATGAGACACAGCCTTTATCATAATCATAACATCGTGACCTCCGACTGCAGAGCTAACTAAATTTGAAGTAGAGGAGGCAATTAAGCACTGTGGCAAACCAGCAAGACAAGTAACAAAATACCTTTATACTAGAGGGCTACTAGAAGAAGAAGTGTTTTTATTGACTTAAAAGTGCAACATGTTTGACGGAATAACAGTAGTAGGATAAGTAGCTGTAGTAGAAAAAGTAATGCCTGTACCACAAGAAGCAGTAACAGTGATTGTTGTGGCAGTTGTTTCGGCAGCTGTGTAAGTGGCACTTCAACTAAAGGATAACTAAAAAAAGGTCAGAATAGTAAGTTGTACAGGGAGGAACAGTTGGCAAATAAGTCGCAGTAGTGCTAGTAATTGTAAAAGCACGTATATATCAAATGTGACGTGTAGTAGTTGTAGTAATAGAAATCATAATGGACAAACCTTGCTTTTTACAAATTTACTCAAGACAGTTAGTAAGCCTTTATAGATTAAAAAAATAATAATCACAAAGCACTTTACAGAATCCAGTTATAAAACAGAAAAAAACTATTTAGGACACAAATAAAAATAAATAGTCACCCAAACGCTTTCCTAAATAAAAGTGCTGCTTTTTAAAAGAATCGACATTGTGCCATAAGAAGGGAGATAGATAGGCACAGGCATAATTTGGGGTCAACGGCCTGAAAAGACAAGTTTTAAAGAGGGTCTTTGGGACCAACAAGAGGCCCTGACCTGAGGGCTGGAGGCCACGGCCAGAAGTAAAGGGTGCCATATCATTGCAAAAACTCCTTCAGCTTTAAAATGTATCTTGAGTTTTCTTTTAGTAACTTTTCCTTGCCTACAGAGAAGAGAAGTTCCACCTCTTTTGATGTAAGAGCACTCTGAGGAGGAGGAAGTACACTGGTCAGTTGTGCCTGAGTCAGTGCTTTAACTCGGGGTAAACACATAGAATCCTGCTGCTGACGCTGTGCTTTTACGTCTGATTTATCTGGAGATGTCAGAAGCCCCCTGCACTCTGAATCCATCACCCCCTCCCTCTGAAATGGCCAGTCTTACTTATTCGAGAGGCTTTCTTGATTTGATCTGATTAAAGCACAGGGCCTGACAGGGTTTTAATAGAAAAATCAGATTTCATTTGCATCGGTAGAAGCAGGGGGAGCTCGGGTCGCAGCACAATGGAAATCTCAGCACTGTCTGGACGTGGTTCAAATTACAAATGTAAACTACAACTAAAGATTTTAGCCCTGGACATTGTTTCTTGTGCAGTTGAAGGCTGTATGATGGTATTTCATTCATTCATAAGATACTGCACGGAAAACACACAAAGCCTTGTGAGTAATAGTAATTGAGTGAAGTATACGTAATATTTTAGCATGACAAATTTGTTCTTAATAACCCGACTTAAAATGTTTGAATGCTTTAAAGCTAACTACATTTTCCTCAACAAATAAGTGTAGTTTTATTAGTGGGCTATTTGATAAAACATTGTGTGTAACTTACACAGTGCTGATCATGAGGTTCCAGATACAGCCCTTGAATGGCACATTGACTCTGTTGGACGTCTGCTCCACTTCTGTTGGAATGCCTCCCAGAAAAACCCTCTGGAAAACCATGGGTTGGTCATTAGGAAGACCCACCTCCTTCTTTGGCTCCTCATCCAGCTGCACCGCAAAGGTTCTGACAAAAACAATCACAGATTTAACAAAAACAAAAAAAAAGTCACAAAATATACAGATTAAGATTTTCAAATTATGATTTATTTTAGAACTGTTTTCTTGTGCCCCTGTGTTACTAAGATCATATTCTCCCTTGCAGCTCAATAAAGTCTGTCTAAGTCAACGTTGAAGTCCAACCCCACCTGCCGGGAAGCCTCTCAATACGCAGTGAGTGCTCCCGTCCATCATGAAGGATGCCCTGCTCGGGACGTCTAGTGACCTTGCGAGGGACATGAGTCCCAGAGAAGAGCAGCACCTCCAGAGCTCCCTGGTTCAACATCACTGACAGGTACGGCTGCAACATAAACACAGGAATATGTACTGGTTACTCTCAGGAATCTTGACAATGTTGGTAATAGGTCTTGGGAAATGTCAAGTAGCAATCAAAGATTTTAATTTGTAGATGACACGTGTGTCTCAGATGGACAACCACCTAAAATCTATGGCCTAGAAGAGGAGTAAAGCAGATGTGAGAGAGGAGCAGAGTATTGAGAGGCAGAGGTGTACAGACAGACAGAGGTGGTGAGAGGAGCGGAGCAGGGTCAGGCTAATTTGAATTTTAATTCAGAGTGTGCCAGAGGGCGAAGTGGGAGACAATTTACCACCTGAAAATGGAATTTCAATTTAAGGTCGGGACAAATTGAAGTGAGATGTAGCTACAACATGGCTGTGGCTCGGCACACGCCTCGCTCCCACAAACCCATAAAGACGCACACGCAGAGACAGCGGCGTGTCACACAGCGAGACAAAAGCACTTTATCACAAATGAACTCACATGTTCAGTAAATTTAAACATGAAGGGGAAACACAGAGGCAGGAGCGAAGCGAGAGGAGCAGGAGATGAGCAGCCACTGTGGAGACCAATGCATACACAATCATACATCTGCAGTTTGAAGAGACTTCTGCAAGTGTGCACTCACAGCTGCACTACTATGACTACTGTTTCTACATGATTGCTGCTACTACTAGTGTACTTTCTACTACTGCTGCCCCTGCAGTTTCTCCGGCTGTAAAATAACACTTTTTATGTCCACTGTTCAGTGGACTATGGACTTTGATCTATAATTCAGCTCAACACAATCACTATCACTACTAACTATCCCATACTACCATGACTACTACAGCAACAACAATATATATTGCATTGTCAGAAAGTACAGACATTACAATACTTGCGTACAATACGGAGCCAAGCTATATACCTTCCTCACTCCTCTCCTCTCCTCCTCTGTCCTTACATCCTCTCTCATTCTCTATTCTCAGTTCACCTCTACACCTCCCTCCCTTCCCTCGTCTCCCATCCCCTTTGCCTCTCTCTCTTCCCCTTTGTCCCCTTTCTAACATCCATTAGTCAGGGCCAAGTTGAGTTGATGGTGTTTTTAACCTCGCTTAACCTTTTGCGCCATAGACACACTCAAATACATACACACATGCGCACCCTGCCTGCCAGCGTAGTTAGTAAAAATAGATTTATGCATCCAACGAGCGCTGATGATGGATAAGCTATAGCTAACCCCCTGTCCTCGCGCGGTACATAGACTGGAGCCGGGCTAAGCAAGTTTCACAGTGGAGGACATGCATGGTAATGATGATGGGAAGATGCAAGCGTCGATAAAGGGTTACATATGAGTAAAATATATGGTGATGTTGTAGATAAAGCATGAATAATAATAGGCACATGTTGTTTGTGGTTTGTCATGTGTGTGAAACTCAAGGCAAGGCAATTATGGACAATGACAAAAGATGATGAAAAAAGAAATTGTATTTTACATTTTGTCCATCACAAATCCACACAAATGCAACCATTGAAAGAGTATACTTATAAACATATATATATATATATATATATATATATATATATATATATATATATATATATATATATATATACATATATATGTAAGGACCTCAAGATAATCATTCAATAATTTGATTTTATTCATTTGTCTTTGAGAAGATGATTCCACATAGTCTTGCCATAAAATAAATAGCAAGACAAGACAAATGTACTTCTAGATATTGGATAAAAGTAGTTGTGTAGAAAAGTGAACAATTTGTATCATTACGTCTAATTTACACTCAATTTGAGATGCATTTGGAACGTGGTACATGCAGACTGCCTGTCGCACCAACTACGGTGTACAGAGGTGCAACACAGCACAGCTTCACAGGGGCTCACACAATGACACATAAATCGTCAAATGACCTGAAAACCCCCTCCTTGAACCGCCACCTTAACGTGGTGGAGGGGTTTGAGCACCAAATGATCCTGGGACCTCTGTTGTTGGGGCTTCATGCCCCTGGTGGGTCACCCATGGCAAACAGGTCCTGGGTGACAGGTCAGACTAAGAGCGGTTCAGAAGCCTCTATGACGAGTGTTAAATCAAGGACGCAGATGCCGCCCGACTGGCGGCCACCGGGCCCCACCCTGGAGCCAGGCTCTGGGTGGGCGCCGACGGCGAGCGCCTGGTGGCCGGGCCTTTCCCTCATGGGCCCGGTCGGGCACAGCCCGAAGCGAGCGACGTGGGCCGCCTCCCGTGGGCCCACCACCTGCAGCGGAGGATCCATAAGGGGCCGGGTGCAAAGAGATCTGGGTGGCAGTCAAGGCAGGGGCCTCGACGACCGGATCTCCCGGACACAGAAATTCAGCTCTGGGGACATGGAATGTCACCTCGCTGGGGGAAGGAGCCTGAGCTCGCGCGGAGGTCGAGCGCTCCGACTAGATATAGTCGGCCTCGCCTCCACGCACAGCCTGGGCTCTGGAACCCGCCTCCTCGAGAGGGGCTGACGCTCCATTTCTCTGGCGCGTTCAAGGGGAGAGGCGGCGGGCTGGTGTGGGCTTGCTCATAGCCCCCACAGCTCAGCCGCCACGTGCTGGAGTTCACCCCGGTGAACGAGGGTCGTGATCCTCCGCTCCTTCGGGTGGGGGACAGGTCTTCACCGCTGTGTCGGGCTCACGGGCCGAACAACGGTGCAGAGTACCCGCCTTCTTGGAGTCTCTGGGAGGGTACTGACAGTGCACCACCCGGGACTCCGTTCTACTGGGACTTCAACGCCCATGTGGCAACCGACAGTGACACCTGGAGAGGGGTAATCGGGAGGAACGGCCTTCCGATCTGAACCCGAGTGGTGTTCAGTTATTGGACTTCTGTGCTAGTCACAGCTTGTCCATAACGAACACCATGTTCGCTACAAGGGTGTCCATCAGTGCATCGCGGCACCAGGACACCTTAGGCCGAGGTCGACATCGACTTTGTTGTCGTGGTCATCTGATCTTCGGCCGCTGCGTCTTGGACACTCGGTGAAGAGAGGGGCGGAGCTGTCAACTGATCACCACCTGGTGGTGAGTTGATCCGCTGGCGGGGAGGAAGCCGAACGACTTGGTAGGCCCAAGCGCATCGTGAGGGTCTGCTGGGAAACGCTGGCGGAGCCCTCTGTCAGCAGGGTTTTCAACTCACACCTCCGGGAGAACTTCTCCCAGATCCCGGGAGGCTGGAGACATTGAGTCCCAGTGGACCATGTTCTCCACCTCCATTGTCGGCGCGCAGCTCGCAGCTGTGGTCGCAGCGTCTCTGGTGCTCGCCGCGCGGCAATTCACGTAACCCGGTGGTGGACACCGAAGTAAGGGATGCCGCCAGGCTGAAGAAGGAGGCCTACCGGCCTTGCTGGCTTGTGGGACTCCTGAAGCAGCTGACAGGTACCGCAGGCCAAGCGTGCTGCAGCCCGTAAGCTGTCGCAGAGGCAAAAACTCGGGATTGGGAGGAGTTCGGGAGGCCATGGAGGAGGACTATCGGTTGGCCTCAAAGAAATTCTGGCAAACCGTCCGACGCCTCAGGAGGGGGAAGTAGCAGTTTACCAACACCGCTTACGTGTGCGGTGGAGAGCTGTTGACCTCGACTGGGGATGGTTGGACGGTGGAAGGAATACTTGAGGATCTCCTCAATCCCACTGTCACGCCTTCTTCCGAGGAGGAAGCAGAGGCTGAGATCTTGGAGGCGGACTCATCCATCACCCTGGCTGAAGTCACTGAGGTGGTTGGCAAGCTCCTTGGTGGCAAGGCCCGGGGTGGATGAGATCCGCCCCTGAGTATCTTAAGTCTCTGGATGTTGTGGGACTGTCTTGGCTGACACGCCTCTGCAACATCACAAGGCGGCAGTCTGGGACGGTACCTCTGGACTGGCAGACCGGGTGGTGGTCCTCTCTGTATAAGAAGGGGACCGGAGGGTGTGTTCCAACTACAGGGGATCACACTCCTCAGCCTCCCTGGTAAGGTCTATTCCAGGGTACTGGAGAGGAGAATCCGACCGATAGTCGAACCCTGGATTCAGGAGGAGCAGTGTGGTTTTCGGCCCCGGTCGTGGAACACTGACCAGCTCTATACTCTCCATCGGGTGCTCGAGGGTTCATGGGAGTTTGCCCAACCAGTCCACATGTGCTTTGTGGACCTGGAGAAGGCATTCGACCGGTGCCCCGGGGCGCCTTGTGGGGCGGGCTCCGGGAATATGGGGTCCGGGGCCCTTCGATCAGGGCTGTCCGGACCTTGTACGCATCGAGCAGGAGCTGTGTTCGCATTGCCGCAGTAAGTCAGACCTGTTCCCGTGCATGTTGGACTCGCCAGGGCTGCCCTTTATCACCGGTTCTGTTCATAGTTTTTATGGACAGAATTTCTAAGCGCAGTCAGGGCGTGGAGGGTGTCCGGTTTGGGAACCACAGGATCTCATCTCTGCTGTTATGGACGATGTCGCCTCTGATGGCTTCTTCAAACCGGGACTCCGCGGCATGCACTGGGACGGTTTGCAGCCGAGTGTGAAGCGGCTGGGATGAGGATCAGCACCTCCAAATCCGAGGCCATGGTTCTCTGACCGGAAAAGGTGGCTTGCCCTCTCTGGTGGGTGGGGAGTCCTTGCCTCAAGTGGAGGAGTTCAAGTATCTCGGGTCTTGTTCACGCAGTGAGGAAGGATGGAGCGTGAGATTGACAGGCGGATCGGTGCAGCTGCCTGCAGTGATGCGGGCGCTGTATCGGACCGTTAGTGGTGAAGAGAGAGCTGAGTCGAAGACGGCTCGACGCCTCGTCAATCTACGCCCTACCCTCACCCATGGTCATGAGCTCTGGGTAATGACCGAAAGGACGAGATCGCGGATACAAGCGTCGAAATGAGCTTCCTCCGCCGGGTGGCTGGGCGCCCCTTAGAGATAGGGTGGGTGAGAGCTCAGTCACACGGAGGAGCTCGGAGTAGAGCCGCTGCTCCTCCACGCCGAGAGGAGCCAGCTGAGGTGGCTCGGGTATCTGTTCCCGATGCCTCCTGGACGCCTCCTCGGGAGGTGTTCTGGGCATGTCCCACCGGGAGGCGGCCCTGGGTAGACCCAGGACACGCTGGAGGGACTATGTCTCGGCTGGCCTGGGAACGCCTCGATCCCCGGAGGAGCTGGAGGAAGTGTCTGGGGTGAAGGAAGTCTGGGAGTCCCTGCTCAGGCTGCTGCCCCCGCGACCCGGCCCCGGATAAGCGGAAGAAGATGGATGGATGGATGGATGACCTGAAAACCTTTCTAGACCACTGCAGTGTCAGGATTCTTTCTCTGAGGTCAAAGTAACAGCATGCAATGATTTTAATCATTTTGGAATTCTTGCAGGACCCGCACAGTCCCAAACTGCACCCGACTCACATTTGGTATAAACCTGCCGTTGGAGTATAATGTTTTAACTTGATTAGCAAAGTTGGCCAAATCTCATTAATATGCACTCAGATAAAGTTCATTCACTTAAACAATTGCCTTTGTTGCCTGGTCAGCTAAAAGCTAAAGAGCTCTTCCTCGGGTACACACAGACTGGCTGGCATTACATCCACATGCGTCCAAAGTTGTGTGTGTTTTGGAAATAAGACAATCCTGTTAGCTCTGAAGCCAACAAATGCCAATCTCATTAATATGCACTTATACAAAGGCCATTCACTGAGAGAGGACAGCTCACCTCGCCTGACTGACGCCTCTTCCTCTTGTTTTTGTAGAAGTTTAAGTTGCGAGCCTGAAAAGAAAGTTAGATACACTTAGATAGTAAATATAAAATAAATATAAGACCAAGAAGAAATGTCAGAACAAAAGCATGTCTTAGAAGTTTATAATATACATTTATTTATGTATTTGTTCGCTGTAGACCCTTCAACACTGCATGTTGCATGTTAACATATGGATTGGTTAATTTGTATAGGGACAGCAGAGCACTATGTTGCATGCATCATAGTGCTTATAGCTGGAGCTAATACTTTGCACATAGAGCCAGGTTGTGGTCCCTATGAGCTTTTACACACAGCACAGAGAATAGAGGAATGTAATTTTTCTTGTTTTTAAGACAGTAAATCAGGTACTGGCCCTTTAAGCTTGATTAAACTGACTACATATTTTTTTAACCCTCCTTGTATTATATTAAGCCACAGCGAACCACTGTTGCAGCAGTAGTTTTGTGGATATTTATGCTGGAGCCCTTAAATCCTGCATTGCAAGATCCTCCTTGGCATGTTTGATGTTGAGCTGAAGACACAAGTTCACACATGGGCTGTAATGTCCACTGACCTGCTGACTGACTGGAGCGGACCCTCCCACAGCCAACAGCACGGTCCCAGTGTCGTTCAGGGTGCTGAAAGAGAAGCTCATCTCCGTATCGACAGCCAGAGACAGCCCCTTCAGCTCCATGTAGCCCGGCTTTGAGAAGCTCACTGTGTACAGGTTCTACAACAGCAGAAACAACAAAAGTTTATTAACACAAGAAAAGTCTTTTGCTTCCAGACAGAGATGTAATGATATTGAGGTATTATATAATTGCTACTTCAATTCAGAAAAATCCTGATGCCAAGGCCCAAATTTGTAGAAATCACAAACAAATGATTGGGAAATAAGGCAAGGCAAGTTTATTTGTAGAGCACAATTCGTACAAAAGGCTATTCAAAGTGTTTTTTATAACAGAATAAAATTGCATTAAAATCATAAAGCAGATTAAGGCATACAATTACTTTAAAAGAGAAGAGTGCAGATAAAATCTTTCACTCGTATGCACTGCAAAACCGAACTGTTTTAAGTCTGGATTTGAACATCAGAGTGGAGGCCTGTCTCACATCTTCAGGAAGATTGTTCCAGTTTTTAGCTGCATGAAACTGAAATGCTGATTCCCCATGTTTAGTCCTGACTCTGGGCACCTGCAGGAGGCTGGTCCCTGAGGTCCTCAGAGTGTGAGATGGGTCATATGGCTCTAACATGTCAGAGATGTACTTTGGTGCTTTGGAGAGACTTGAACACAAGCAGAGCTGCTTTAAAGTCTATTCTCTGAGCCTGAAGCCAGTGCAGAGCCCTGAACACAGGACTAATGTGATCGTACTTCCTGGTTCTAGCCAGGACTCGAGCAATAGCGTTTTGGATATACTGCAGCTGTTTTATCGCTCGTTTGGAGAGGCCAGTGAGCAGCCATTACAGTAGTCTAACCTACTGGAGACAAAAGCATGGATAAGTCTCTCCAAGTCTGGTTTAGACACTATACCTTTTAGCAATGTTTTTCAGATGGTAAAGTCTGAATCCATTATTACCCCCAGATTTCTAATTTGATTTGTAGGTTTTATAATGAGAGACTGGAGATGACTTCTGGCACTTTCTCTTTGTTTCTGTGTGCATGGAAGCATAAATGCCACAACTGCCCTTTACTTGTTTTAACTAAATGCTTGTTAGTAATCATTTTTTATCATGTAATGCATTTTGCGGGGGCACAGTTTTAGAATGTAGGGAAGGACAAATCTCTCATTCACACAGGGAGGGGCTTCAAGGAAAAATATTGGGAACTATTAAACTAACGATTTGGCAGTTTTTGCAGAGGAAACTGAATCGTGTCTATATAATTGCAACCTTTGCAATTTGATAATTGTGCCACTTAAAATTTGCAATTTTGATTAAATTGCACATTTAATTAAAGCATCCCTAACTTTGACTCGATGTAAGATCTTGTCAGGCAGGATTTATCGGCTGCTTTGAGTCTATTTTTTTTTTTTTTTTTTACTGTGGTTATCTTTGACTTGTGTTTTTATGTTGTATTTTCTAATAAATAAATCCAACATGATGGAAGTAGATGTCATATAAATTCTTAACTATAAAACTATATTGCCCCCTAACCTTTCCTTGTGCATCTGCTTGTAGTGGATGTCTAAATACCTGGATGGACATACATTATTGATACAAAGAGGAAGTCGGCACTGATTGAGATGTGCGATGTGTTGAACTGGGTGCAGTGAACCTCGAGGTCAACAAAAGGTGAACGAGCAGGAGAAGTTATGCAGCTGAGCTCTGTCTGTGTATAATTCACATTTGTATGACATATTTATACAGCTGCTACTCATCTCTGGCACATGCATAATGGACTATTGATAAAGCTGTCGAGGTGTGGGAGATAATATGGGATAAGATTTTATTCAATATGGTTGGTCTGGATCAAGACATTTGTATGAGGGTATCTGATAAAAATGTGAAATATTCAGACATGGGGTGAAAGTTGTCCATTCAGGCACATTTCATAGTACAACTACTGGTCATATGGCTGTTCAAGTTTTACACTGACTTACTGTTTCTACCAAGAACAATAAACTACTATTAAGTTATTACTAGTTACAATTACTATACTATACTATACTATACTATACTATACTATACTATACTATACTATACTATACTATACTATACTATACTATACTATACTATACTATACTATACTATACTATACTATACTATACTATACTATACTATTATATAGCTACGTTACGACTGGGCCTGGTTTCCCAGACCTGCACGTTTTAAGCGTAGTTAAGCTCACTGCATTTATGCAATATAAGAAATAGCTCAACAAGAAAAACAACATGGAGGTACCCACCCACATTTGTTGGAAAAGAGTCTACAAAGTGAGGTGAAAGAATAGTTTATTTGTTTTTAAGCTTGTTGTAGTCAAGATTTTTTTTTTTTTTTCAAAAGTTGAGCTTCCAATGTTGCGGTTTGTTCACTACTGTCTCCAGTGGTCAGCACATGTACCGCAACATTGCTACAAATCCACAAACTCTGATGAGACCATATGATGCAAATAACAACACAGAGGACCGTATGAGTCTTGAACACAGAGCACAAATGAGCCTTAAAGGACACATATTCTGCTACAGTGACTTTTTTAAAGATTTTAATCATGTTCTAACAATGTTCTGTCATCAAAAACATACCTGAAGTTGCATAAATGCTGTTTTGAGGAATGTTCATTAGAAAAATCCCCCCCTGCTGAACGTCCTTGTTCTGGGATGTATTTTCAGATTTCATCACTTATCCGTGAAACTTCCTTAAATCCTTAAAAGTCCTTAAATCATCGCCAAACTGGTTCTGAGCATTTCTGCTGTCTAAACACGATAATTGCAACTGCTGACCCGCACAACAGTGTCTGAGCGCGAACTTCAATTGATTGTGTGAGCACTCGGCGCCATCTACTGCCTCGATGTACTCAGTAAGTGTAATTTCACACAGGCTGATAAATCAAGTCATTTAATGAATACACTTTTTTGTTTCAAAACATGAGATGGTAAATTTAAGGTACTCAAGAACATGTTTAATGGATAATAACAATATGAAAAATGTATAATAAATTTCAGATTATGAAAGAGCAGATTTTAAATTTTTTTATATCTAAATAAATAAATGTTGAGTATGTTGTTTATGTTGGATTTCATGTACCCTTAGCATGTCCTCCATAAAATCACACTCTAATGAGCTACTTACCTCCACACTGCATCCTTTGGTGACCCCGGTGTAGTCTGAACTGCTGAGGAGATTATATGGAGTTCTGGACACTTCGATCTCCCTCAGGCAGCCGGCATAGCGCTTCAGCGTGACCTCTGACCTTTGAGGGGGAGAGCCATCATTAGTTACAGCTCATTTACATCCAGAGTATAGGTGACACAAGGATATAGGGGACTGCAGCAAGAAAGCAGCTCGAGAAGGAACAGGATAACTGCAGCTGAGAATAAGAGGTAAAGCTTTTTAAGGCCTGTCTGTCTTAATCAGACTATATTTAACACAAAACCAAAAATGGGTTAGCCAGTACATCGCTCCCTTTCATGTTATAATCGGTGAGTTAGCTTTGCCACTAGTGATAAGTGAATTGTAGGATTATTGCTGGAGAGACAAATGTCAAATCCAGATTCATTGACAGTGAAAAAGCCTTTGGAGCGTGGATCAGCCAGCAACAGTAGAATCAGTAATCTACATTTTTGCTTTAATGTAGCAGGAGCGTGGCTAGCCACATGCAGAGTGGGCGTATACTGGAAAATGTAATTGTTTACCTGGCAACCATGCTGTTAAAACAAAACATAATAACTCATTAGACAAAATATACAACATCTTTTCAAACCAAATTCTTAAATGTATGTTAAGGGGCTTATCATTGGCTGTAAAAGAGATGACATTTAAGTGAAGTCCTTACCTGTAGTTTCCAATAGTGGGCAGGCCTCCGAAGTATATCTTTTGATTCTCTCTGAGGTTGAGTCCAGTCGCTGAGCCTTGGGACACAGCCACGATTCTCTCCTCTGCTCCACTGTCAATGTCCACAACAGTCACAGTGGCTTTGGAACAGACAAAGGGAATTTAAACTGAGGTAGACCAACCTCATTATAAGATTATACCTATAATTATGCCCTGAAATCATATGAAATGTAATTATTGTAAATTACTCTTAATAGTTTAATGTGTTTTAACTCATTCACTGTATATAACATAACAATCTCCTGATCCACACTGCTTGCCAATATTGAAGGTTGAAGATGAAACAGATAACTATATTTTTGTATAAAAGCTACCTTGTTTCTTGTTCCTGGACATGGTGATGGACTTCCAGCGCCCATCGTTGTGGCGTTGTGCTGAGATGGCACTGCCAACACCAGAGCCCAGGTCAAAGTTCACCTTCACTTTACCCTCAGACAGTTCCAGAGACATAAAGTCCTTCTGTAGAGACATACAAGAGATGTGTGAGCCAGACAACAGATACAAATGACAACACTGATTGCACCTACCATGTCTTGCGTGGCCAGGTACATGAGGAGAGCATCTGAGGAGAAGGTGCGGAACTTGAAGGTAATCGTGGAGACGTTTGGGTTCCATCTGGTGGGACGAGCCACAGCAGCGTAGCCCTCCCCATCCAGCTGCACTGTGCCCTCCCCATCGGACTTCTGAGGGCTGCAAAACAAGCGTGAACACAGCAAATTATGACAACAATCGGTGTAGGCTATGAAATGTACTTACAACAACTGCAAATTACCTGACAACACAACCTTTGCAGTCTCCTTGTCTTTCCCTGTAGTTCCACAATCCAATAGGTTTACCATCCAAGAAGGTCTCCCCCATGCATCCCTCAAATGTAGAGCTCCTCACTGCATCAGCTTTCTGCAATGAAATAACATATTTAAACTATTAAAAAGGAATCACAGTCTTTATTTTCCTGGATAAAGCATTGGGTGATTGAACGGGGACAAGTCAAATGAGAAATGAGTGATATACGTCATGTACCTTGATAGTTCCGAATATCCCTCCCACAAACAGATACGCGTTCTGGTCCACGTCCAGGATGGTGAAAGAGGTGGGGGAGTCGGCGCTGGCTGGAATGGGCATCATCCCGGCGTTCGGCCCCTCCAGTGGGTACACGGCGATGGTCCCAGTCAGTCCCTTCCTACAGACAGAGGAATGATCGCTTGTTATTCAGTTTGGCTGCCTGTACTTTTTGTGTGACAACTCCACTGATTGAAAATGTTACGACGGCAAGAATTCAATTTTTATGAACTTGTTGTCACCGCACTTCTCGGTATTTTAGCAGCACATTTTTTTTACAGATGAATTAATCTTGCGGCCCGGAGTTTGCTTTCATACTTGGTGTACAGCGAGGGGAGACATCTTTAAGACGGATAGCCTGTGTGATGCTATTGGAAAGCGCCTCTGGGAAATCTCTAGCATAGAAATGTGTGTCACAGGTGGGACGAGTGTGCGCTGTGAAAAAGAGGCTCTGTATACAGCATTAGACAGAGTGAATTTGTTGGACTACGCTGTATCTATGTAATGATGTAATAACAATATGCCACAGCTGACAGGGATGTGCAAGTGTTGATTTCCCAAATGAGTGAGCATGTTTTATACAACAGATTCACAGTAAACATATTCCCAGTTTGTGGTAAATCATTGTCTGTGCTAATATGACGGCTGCATGACAACACACAAAGAGAAAGGTGAAAACAGCATACATGCCGTCTCACAAATCAACTAAATACTGCAATTTTCCTCTTTATCATATGTTTTTATATAATTTTCAGGTATTGATAACTATAATGAAATAATGCAATGCAATGATTAACGTTGATCTTAAAACTCAAAAGCTGCAAGGGCTATTAATAATGTTAAAATATGATATAAAACAACTTTTTATGTATCCTTTTTCATAATTACGACGGAGTAAGGGCCAACTGAAAAAAAAAAAAATGCGGACATTACGAGAATAAACTCGTAACATTTCGACATTAAACTCGTAATTGTATGACTTTTTCTGGCTTCGACTTTATTCTCATACATTCTGAGATTAAAAGTCGTAATATTACGAGAATAAAGTCGTAATATTACGACTTTTAATCTCTTAATATTACGAGATTAAAGTCGTAATATTACGAGAATAAAGTCGTAATATTACGAGATTAAAAGTCGTAATATTACGACTTTTAATCTCAGAATATTACTTAAAAGAAGCTATTTCTTCCAAATCTGTTTGGTTCTTCCGACGTGAAACAAACCCAAGCGTCCTGCATTGTCGCTTCAAAGTCCTTAAACTAATGATAATGTGGTGATGCTGTGCTAAAAGACACAGTATTTCTTCGTGTAAACCCTAGTTCAAAGTATAACCGCACAAAATGCTCCATATCTCCATAACACAGGTACTGGCTTCATACACATTTTCGACTGTATTCTCGTAATATTACGACTTTTAATCTCGTAATATTACAATTTTTAATCTCGTAATATTACGACTTTTTATCTCGTAATATTACGACTTTATGCTCGTAATATTAGATTTGTTAATCTCGTAATATTACGACTTTATTCTCGTAATATTACGACTTTTTCTCGTAATATTACGACTTTATTCTAAATAAATGTATGAGAATAAAGTCGAATCCAGAAAAAGTCATACAATTACGAGTTTAATGTCGAAATTTTACGAGTTTATTCTCGTAATGTCCGCATTTTTATTTTTTTCCCCCAAATGGCCCTTATACTCCGTCGTACATAATAAATTTACAGATAAATAAGATGTTTCCACTTCAGTATGTACATAATTTTGTGAACCAATGCAATATAGGCAAGATGACAGCGCTACACAGTAACTGTGATAATGTATTAGAAAATTGTCTGAAGAACGTAATTTATACAAGAATAAATAGGGCTGTTTCCTAAGTGGATATTAGTTACCTTTGGTTTATTTGGTGAGGGCCATGTACCTAAATTAACCTACATGATATAAACATGTTGGAAACACGCTGAATTTGTCCACATTCGTCCTCACAAACATATTCAGTAGACCAGTACACATGGACATAGGAGGTGAAGTGACTTGCTCAAGGACACAATGAGCCCTTGCTGCTGTATTTCTTTTATATCATATATATACAATGCTCATACAATATGCACTCTGACTACTCCCTGAAATTGCGTCACTTGTCTGTAGTAATATTAGTGTCATGAATGAGAGGCTCCTAAGGGTTATTGTGGCCCTCAATTGCATCTCAAGGTAAAATGCAAGATGTCTCTCTTCTTTGTAAATGTAAATGCTTTTCTGTGCCTGTTTGAATGTGCAAACTAAACATGTCCTACCGTGAAGCCTCAATGCGGTGCCAGTTGCCGTCGTGGATGGTAAGCTGTGGATACTCCACCCTCCCCACGCCCGAGCCCACGTCCCAAAGGAAATTCACCTTGCCCTTTCTCATCTCCAAGGCCAGGAAATCAACCTGCAATCAACATGAACAACATGTGCTGCTTAGAAAATGCACCTGGTAAAGCATATTTAACCGTGTGACATTGCAAAGGAATAATAATATGGGATATAGCAGACAAGGTCACTGTAAATGTGAATTTTTACTTTATATTATTATAAATTCCGTTCTGCAGACCAACACATTCAGAACTGACAATGACCTCTGGATAGGGCTCGAAATGTATTGAGCGTAAACACATTGTCCAGAGGACTATCCTTGAAACCTTAGTTTGTTATGGACCACTTCTGGATCAATAATGGATCACATTGACAATATTTCATGTTTTATAACTTCTGTCCAGTGTCTGGAAAACTTGGCTTTATATTTACATTTACTGAATGCTCTTTGTACCAAACTTTTCCAAAATATGTCAAGATTTTCTGGTTAATATAATAATTGTGATAATTCAGGCTAAAAAAATAATTAATTTTAATTGACTCTTGATCTCAAAAAAGTAAAATTTACAGTGCTCTTTTGTCTGGTTGTTTATGTCGCATTAACAGTACTTCATCATTACGGGAGTTAGAGTTCATAAAGCGGGTCACATACAAGAGAAAAGGTGATTTAATAGAACATATGTATGAGACACAGTTACACAGTTTCACTATTGTCTGGTCACAATATTGACAGTCATAAATAACAGTAATAATTTAATGTTTCTTCTCACAATTAATGTAACTCTAAAATTTGATACTGAGACATCCCTCAAGACAACAAACCAGATTTGTTGGTATATCTTAAACTGTAATTTTGTTCTTTTCTTTTCAACTTTTTCCCCACAAACTGCTACTTGAATGGTGTAAAACTATGATAAATATTATCCCCTCCAAACCAAGTAATAATAAGAAAAACATGAAAAGCTGTCATACTTACTTTAACTTAGATAACAGGCCTATCGTTCATACAATAAGATCTTTTACTGCACAAATGTATGATTGTGTGAATAACTGGTGGTGGTCAAAGAAGTCACAGGCCCAGAAAGGCAGCCTTATCTCTATTAGATTGCCTCAAGACGACTGCGTCTTGCTCATCAGTGTGAAGAGCGAACAAATAACGTAGAAAACTACTTCCAAGACTTATATACTATTATGGTAAGTATGCAACAAATAGTATATCATAAACACATAATATAAACTAAAGCATATAATTTCATTTTAACTACAAACCTCTTCATTTTCATCTTGCTTTTGCTAAGCAGACGCAGATGGGAAGTTGTGTAAGAGCATCTGGTCATGATGTAAAATGGCGGTAATTAATACATGTCTTGCAAGTAGATTTATGATTCACTATACATTTATCATGAAGCGTTCAGGAGCAGGGGAGATATTACGGGGCTTGCTAGTCTATTCTGAGGCCTTAGCTTGTCCTTACATATTGCTGGATCTTGCTGTATTTTGATTAATGATCTGGTTACTTATGTATGAGCTTGAAAAAAATAATAATAATTGCAGTCTTCAGTGGACGCTCTCATCTCCCGACCGCCTCTGAACTTGATTATTATTCAAATAGCATTATGCACAATTATAGATTATTAGGGAGCCACATCTGAAGACGCACACTATACTTATCATGGGCTCTCCATTTCTCTGGGGTATCGGCGATTATTCATTTGTACGGATCACAGGGGGTTGTATTGCTTATTATAATTCTGCTGGCATTACACAATATTAGGGAAAATGGTAGACACAGACACACATGCAGCGTTACTGTTGGATTTGTTTAAAGGAAAGCCACACAAGACATCGCAGGGAGTTGGAGCATGGCTGGAGAATCCTCATGGGAAATTACTTGTAGGCAGATAGCTGCATAAACTTGTTAATTGCTGCTTCTCATTAAGACTAATGCGTCGTGTTGGAGAGGAAGTCATGTCAAGAATGCATTCTCAGACATGGCAAAGTACAACAGAGGCCAGTGTCATAGAAAAAGACAGAAGGAGAGTAGTAATTGTTGTTTTGTACTTGTGGATCTACGTTTTTAAGTATGATAAATGCCGCGGTGTTTGCGGCGCTGTGTTATATTAAAGATGATGAATGTGTTAATATGGGGCGAGAAAAATAGCAAGATACAGAAAACCACAGTAACTCAGCAAATATTTTGTTGGCTTAAACAAAGTGGCATAGAGGGCAACTTCTACTTTCATTGTTGGATTTCTTCAGCATTTACACCCTGACACCAGCAAGTCAGATCAGTGCATGGCATCGCCAAACAGTATGGAAAGTAACTAAGTACAAAAGTAAAAGTACTGTACTCGTGTAGAATTTTACAATAGATACTTTTTACTTCATTTGAGAGCAGGTATTTGCACTTTCTACTCCACTACATTTTGTTAACAGGATTAAAAAGTAAAAGTACTGTTCTTTACTGTTCGCGACCGCCTGAGATGGCTGAGGGGTTGTTTTTTAACACGTTCATAGTTTGACATTGAGAAGCTTAAATACAAGAAATTTCTAAAAAAAAAAAAAAAAAAAAAAAGGAATTCAATTCAGTTGTCTCTGTTGAATTAAAACAAATCTTTTTAACTTTTGACTTTTTAACTGTTCTCAAAATCTGTCACAAATGCTATTACTTTTTACTCTAAAAGTAAATTTTTTAACGGGTACTTACTTTTCATACATATGTGTCATACAAAAGTATTTTTTTTTTGCCCCTGTATGAGTACTTTTATTTAAGAAAAAAAAACTGAGTACTCCTTCCACCATGGTCTAAAAATTCAAAAAGCCAAAAGGAAATTAGATAAATGTCATAGTATTTTAAGGACACAAACATACAATGTAAAACCACTTTTAACTTTGGTGTAATTGCTTTAAAGTTACCTTTTGCACCTTGAATTCAACACTACAGCGTATCTATCTGTTATTTTCATAAAAGCTACACAGCTAAATTGTCTTTTGAATGGGTCAAAATAAATCCATTAAATCTAGTATAAGCGTTGATGAAGCTACATACATATTGTGCAGATCCCAGGTAGAAGAGCAGGTTGTCTGGAGTGGTGGTTTTCACATGGAGGACAATAGTGTTGTATCGTCCTTTACGGATTTCTGGACGATAACTGCGCAAACAGTCTCCGCCTGATGAAACTGACACTTTGATCTGAAAAAATTAAATGAAAATTAATGAAATATAAGTTCGAACAATTTCTGTTTAGTTAAAATATTGAATTGTGCATATGTAGTTATTTTCTTTTCTCACAGAATTGGCCTGTTTCCTGGCTTGACTGATGAGTTCTTTGATTTGAGAAATGTTGCGTCTCAAATTGTCCTGGAGCATTTTGATTGGCTGCAGTTTTTCCAGCAACCTATCAGCTTCATCTTCCAGATCCTTGACTTTGGCCCCGGCCGCGTGAACTACGGACACATGGACAGCGTGGTAACATAGTAATACATGACACTTACAGAAGTCATTTGGTTCAATTAGACAGCAGCTGACAGAGAGCAGACAGCCCATGTGTGAAAAGCATTTAGAGATGGACAAATGAAGAAGGCTGCAACGAGTACAGCTGTTAAGGAGAGAGCGAGAATGATTAAAAAGCCGGACAATAACTGTAGCTCAGCATTCACAAGGAAATTCTATATTTAAACTTGAAATAGAAAAAAGAACAGATCAGTAAAAGGACATTTCATGCTTTGCCAGTTCCATGCTCGAACTGTAACAGACAGAACATTACAGAGGCAGAATAAAGAGCAACTAAAGCCACGGAAGACTAAAGGAGGATGCACCAATAATAACATACTGTACAACTCTTCTAACCAACCTATGTCCTAATATTAAAATGACTAGCACCCACATATACAATTATATTAGTCATCTTAGAACTTAAAAGGATACAAGATTTACAAATGAACTTGAATAATAATCGGAAAGTTTAAATTTTTGTCCAGAACAGTTTTACTTGTCCCATCAACATAAAATAATAAATAACATGTTATTCCATTTAGTTTAAACTGCTAAATTGTGCAATAGTGGCAACATACTTTGATTATGATATAATTTGACTGTATAAAGCAAAAGCGAATTAGCAACTTTGGTGCATCACTAGAAAGCAGCAGTATTTGCTTAAAGGTAATTGTTGTATACATACTGATTGCTGCAGGGATTGGGGAAAAGAAGAGAGAGAGAAAAATATGTCAAATGTTGGTTAAAACAATACATTTTACAATTTATTTTGTTACACAAAATCACATGATTAATTATGTATATATGAAGATGACATTTTAGAATTACTCTTTGTGATTAAATTGATTATGGAGATTAAGAAGCTTGATCAGTTTGATGTTATTAAAGATTAACCTGTTGTATTTAAACATTGTTCCACATTGTTAAACATTGTCATTGCACTTCCTCTTTCTGGCCCATACAAGAGAGTCATTTACTGTTTTTCTCTGGGTCCTGGATCATCTGGTTGGCTGCGTTCACCGTGTCCTCCAGCTCTCCGTAGTTCTTCTGCAGACCTTGGATCTGAAGGTTCAAATTTCCCAGGCGCTCCAGCACATCGATGGCTGTGGCGTTTGCATCTGCGGCTACGGCTTTGGTCGCGGCTACTCTGACTGCTGTATCTGTAAGTCATAGTCAAACTCAAAGCATTAATCACAAGTTTACAGCATTTGATTGATTAAATTGAATAGATATGATGGTTCTATTACATTTTGTGCCAACAGTCTAAATCTTTCAACTGTATAATAATGATGGGTTATTCATGTTATCACAGATATAAGATATTTTTAATGAATTAATATGCTACACTGGGCAGTTTCATGTGTGCTACGTTTGTCAGTAAAAAACAATATGTCTTCATGTAATTGTTCCAATAAAGTGCAAATAAATGCTGAGTGTTTTAATAAATATATCGTGCTTTGGTCAGGGGATAGTTAATAAGGCTATATGCACATTCAGTTTATGAAATACACTCCATTCAATAATCAAAATGGAGAAAACACCAACTGCACTACATTATGATATTTACTTTCTCTAAAAAAAGCAATGAAATGAAATATGCTCATGCCGATATACTGATACAGCAGCTCACAATCAATATCAGTACTGCATCAACAAATAAGTCTAAAACTATATCAACATTTTGGCACAATCATGACACCACAGAAGCATAAATGAGATGTAAGGATTTCCACAGACACAACGCCTTGATCAGAAACACCACGACAGTATGAACTTTGGGCCTTTTATCACATCCGTTTATGCTCTTTGCCCAGTATCTTACAATACACTACTCCCTTGTCCCGGTCCTGAGCGTCGTACCGTTGGGGATGGCGTGCAGCGTTGCCATGGTGACGTCGATGCCTTTCACGAGATCTTTGGTTTTGTCTTTGGCCGCTTTGACTCTGCCCTTCAGCAAGGCCACGTTATCTGCATTCCCTGTTCACACACACAGACAATATAAAGCTCACACATCCCCGAAGACACTGATAAGATGGACAAAGATGGCTGCAAAGGTTGAATCTAATACATGTTTCATCTTTTTTTTAAATGCAAATAATTGGGTAGTTGGGTGGATTGTGGGTTCAATCGACCAGCTGCCTCATGACAATCTTCCAATTTGTGAGTCTAAATTGACCCTGTGAAATAACGTTGCCCACAGCAAGTACATAAGCAGTTGGTTTTGTTTATGTGTACTGACAAATCTTCCTTTAAGATGCAACTACTTAATTTTTGTTTTGACAGTGTGTCTAATCAAATCATTTAGTTTTCCTCGACTTAATTACTTATTTTTTCTAACTAGGGTGTACAATTGAAAGACGTGTTAAAAAGTATACCATTAAATGTTTACCTTGTACATCTTTTTGAAGTTGATTAGCCTGGTTTAGCAGTTCATGACTCTTCTTTAGGGCGCCATCAGCTTCCTCCTTCATCGGGACATCGGGACCTAGAGCCTAGTTTTACCACAGTTTCAATTACATAATGCTATTGTTCTGTATATGCAATGTGGGAATTCAAAGTTTCCGTAAAGACAATTTCACCAGCTTAAAAACAGCTAAAGTCTGTCTGTATAATTCAGCGTCTACTGTGCTGTTTGAACACTCAATGAACACAAGTAAACAAGAAATTGTAATTAAGGTGGTTTCAGAAAAAAAACAAAAACAATCAGGAAATTCTCAAGAAAAATGGAACAAAGAATATGTAATCAAACAGAGTGAACATTGCAGCATCAGAAAAAGCACAATGAGGCAATGAAGCATAAGTTGAGCTATTTCATACTCATACACTTTTAAATATAGTACACATTCACAGTAAACAACACTGACTAGTCCAAACACTTATAAACTGCCCTGGGTCAAGCTGAAGAAGATGTAACTTTTCTGAGGAGGGTCAGTCACCTGTCAGTCAACATCTACAAGGCTTTAGGAGATATATTGTGCCAAATACAGACACAAAGACATGGGGAGGAATAGAGTGCTAGTATGCTTATGTGATGCTAGCGTCGCCTGCTGCATTTTAACTTCTACAGAACTATGTTTACTTTTCTGAGGTAATGCCGGATCAATAACATCTGTTAAGATCCAGTTGTGACTTTGAATAAGTTGTGCTTATAATATAATGCCAAGATAAATAGGCTGGAAACATAAGAGTGAAAAAGTTGCATTTCTAATTGAATCAATGGATAGTTTCCCCCATGCCACACCACGACCCCAAACATGATGTGTTGTAGACTTTATCTTCACTGTCTGAGACAAGCAGGTGATGCCACTAGCCCATGTTACAAGTCAGGTGTGGGATCTTCCATAATGAAACTTTAAATGTGTTTAATATTGTGTTTTTATTTTTATTGTTCTGCTATTCTGTTTATTCTTTCAATTGTTTTGCTATCTGTCTAACTCCATTTTGAGTTTTATTCATATACACTTTATTTGACATTGTTCAGCATTCATGCGCAGTAATATGAAAACAAGATTGAAAAATAGAGCATGTACAGTCATGTCCATAAATATTGGGACATCGACACAATTCTATTTGAAATGAAACAAACAAGATGTGCTGTAACTGCAGACTTTAATTCAGACTCAGACTCAGCTTTAATTTGAAGGCTTTCAGCTTTAATTTCATCCAAATCAGGTGAACGGTGTAAACATTACAACAGCTTGTATATGTGCCTCCCACATTTAAAGGGACCAAAAGTATTGGGACAATTGGCTGCTCAGCTGTTCCATGGCCAGGTGTGTGTTATTCCCTCAGTATCTCATTTACAAGGAGCAGATAAAAGGTCTAGAGTTCATTTCAAGTGTGCTTTTTGCATTTGGAATCTGTTGCTGTCAACTCTCAATATGAGATCCAGAGAGCTGTCACTATCAGTGAAGCAGCCATCATTAGACTGAAAAATCAAAACAAACCCATCAGAGAGAGAGCAAAAATATTAGGTGTGGACAAATCAACTGTTTGGAGCAATCTTAAAAAGAAAGAACACAAAAGACCCGGAAGACCACGGAAAACAACTGTGGCGACAACAGTTGGCTAAATCAAAAACACTCTCCAGGAGGTGTAAGTGTGACAAGTATTGTGTGTCGAGTATTAAGTGAAAGTTTGATTTATGATTGTTAATTTGGCCCATTACTTTTGGCCCATTTAAAAGTGGGAGGCAAAACTGTTATAATTCCTTCACTGTTCATCTGATTTGGATCTAAAATCCTCAAATTATTAGGGTTACGGTTAAACTGGGAGTCTGCAGTTAAAGCACATTTTGTTTGTTTCATTTGAAATCTATTGTGGTGGTGTATAGAGCCAAAAAGATTACAATTGTGTCCCAATTGCATCCCAATATTTATGGACCTGACTGTGTATGACTTTTCTTACCAATGTGAGTGCCTCAGTGGCCCTTTGTTTAGCAGCTTTAGCTTCTTTCTCCGCAGCGTCGACATTGGCTTTGATGTTACTGTAGGCCTTGAACGCAGCAGTTGCATTGAAGGACAAGTTTCGAGCCTCGGCTAAAATGCTGTCAAATGACAAAAAATAAGATAGATGAAGAAAGGTCATGAATGCTGTACACCTTAAAGCTTTGTAATTGACTTAAACTGCTTTTGTGCAGTGATCAAACTGAAACCTTGGTTGTGAATATTGTGTGGTGTATTCAAACATTGTTCAATTATATAATTTGTCTCAAGTAATTCCAAAATGTCAAAAAGGTGATTGCAGTGTCACTAAACTTTAAGATGAATAATAGAAATAATAGCTAATTTGTGCACAAAAAATAGAGCCCAATAGAATAAGACCAGGCATGACATGTTAATAAAGTAATGCCTGTTCACATTGACTAAATTGTGAATTGGAGATGTAGTGCTAGGACACAACAACACAGTGCACCACTGTCACTTCAAGGTCCCCTGTTATTAAGTTTGCCTATAAATAATGGCACAATATTTCCCAAACTAGTAGTGTTCTTTTATATCTGCTGAGTAGTGATTTAGTGTGTCAACATGGTATAAAGACAACAGCTCAAGCCAGATAAATGCATGTCTGTCTAGAAGATTGTTTTCAACACAATTTGAGCTCCTTGAATGACCAGTAGTTAACTTTTTTTTGTTTCTTGTCAAATCCTTGATTGGTTCAGTACCTGTCCAGTAGAGCAGCAGACTCATTGAGCTGTTTGGCGTAGTCCTCTGCTTCGGTCACATGACTGGCCAGCCTGCCCCCGCCCAGGCCGTCAGTGAGGCGAGACACTTTGTCCCCCAGCTGATCGTGAACAGGACCAAGCTCTGCCTGCATCTCCTCCAACTCCTGCAAAGAGAAGTTTAAACAGGTCGATGACATGAAAATATGTTTATATTATTTGAGTACAGACCCTCAAAACTGATATACTGTGATCTTAAATGGGAAATTGATCCTTACTTTTCTCTTCATTTGAAAAATGTGTTAAAATTATCTTTTTTTTATTGATTTATTTTGTATTGGGATTTTACATTCCCTTCTTTTTCTGTGAATCCTGTGAATTACTTTGTGTATCAATTTTGCTCTAAAACTTTGTATTACTATTATAAATGATAAACCTGAAACAATAAAATCAACACTTTCTAATCTGAGAACACTTTTTTGTAGTAACAGCACCAACAGTTGTCCTGTACCTCCAGCCCTTTGTTGATGTCGTCTGAGAGATTATTGGCCTCCACCAGTAGGTTTTCTCCTTCTCCAAGAACATCCTTTGTCATCTGCTGGACGGCACCCACAGCATCACGCTTCCTCTGGACAAATGTCAGGAAATTTAAGTAAATGGCTCATTAAAGTTAACGTTCCTGTTCACTTTTTATTTGTTTATAATTATAGGATATTGTATAGTAATATTAGTACACATTTATTTGGCTGGCTGGGATGTAGTTTGAATTGATTCAACAACAGGATTGTCTATGAATATAAAATACAAATCCCTACCCTAAAGCTCACCTTTATTACATTGTTGTCTATACATGTCTTTACAACATTCTAACTTTGGTCTTTTTAATAACTTTGCCAGTAACTTGCTTCTAATGTATCTTTGCAATAATAGAAAAATCAACGTTCAGTCTACAATCTTTGAAAAGATACACAAAGCCTGATGTTGTTGAGAGGTTGAGGGCCACAATTAGTATGTTTTATTAGAAATATGTTATAAAGTGTGTGAGCTTGGCATTTTTTCATTAGGGCATGAATGTTTCTTTGGACGAGTATTTCAGGGTCAGGGAGACAAAAAGGAGATATAAAGATGAGAATGTTCTGTAAATCTTGTACTTTCATACTGTAATAATACCTCAGTGATGAATGACCCTTTGTTTGTCTCACGGGATAAGACTTTTGTATAAGATAAGTGCACAAAAATAGAGTTTGAAAAGATTAATATCCACGGCTGAATACATACTAATGCAAAAATGCCATTGGTTAAATCCTGCAGCCATGAAGTGTGGATGACCTTGGTAGAATAGTGGAATGAATAATAGAAATAGAAAATATAATTTTGGCGACTAGCTGAAGAGTACCTCCAGTGTGGTGAGATTGGCGTGGTTTTGCTGAGCCAGTGCCCCAGCCTCACGTGTCTTCCCCTGGGCTTCGTTTAGCAGCTCCTGAGCCTCCTGGAGCTTCCCCTCGTGGTCGGAGAGTTTCTCTTTGATCTAAAAATACATATACAAATTCATTATCTTATTAATCTTATTATTGATATCTACTTAAGAAGTTTTAATCAAAGACAACATATTGTTCTTATGTCTGCTATGTAGTTGTAACACCCAAGGATCATTATTTAACATTTTGGAGATCTTAAATCATAATTTAGATCTAATACGACTTAATAAAAGAAACAAGTTTGCTGACATCTGGTTGAAAATTGCAGCACTGATTTACGCCTACCTCTTTATGTCACCATAAGCTTCATCTCAAGAGACGCTGCCAAATCAAACATATATCACCAATCAAAAAAATAAAATAATATCAGAGAACTATGCAAGTACAGAGCAGTGGGCATGTATCGGTGGTTGGTGAAAACTAGGATTTTTGGAGCAATGACGTCCTGAATGCAGGAAAATAAAGATTACTCAAACATGCATGAATCACTCTAAATACAACTCTGAGATGGTTATAGACTGTTATAACATAGTTAAAAGCTCTCACAAGTTGATTTTGTATAATGTCTACTTTATTTAACACTTTTTGAGAAAATAAATTGAATGGGTAAAAAAATAAAGTCAGGAAGTTCATATTAAGTGGTTATTCTTGATACATCTTGGTGCTCTGAGATAAAATACCTTTTTCTTTTGAACCTGATGCATGACTAGTACCATGACCAGTACCGTTTTGTCTTGCTTTAAATTGGTGATGCAGGCAACTATTATAATTCTAAATAAATAAAAAAGTACTGTACAAATGTACAAATACACAATATATGCATGTATGTAGTGAGATTACCTTAGTAAAAATCAACTTACGTGTTATTTATTTATATATATATATATATATATATATATATATATATATATATATATATATATATATATATTTATATATATATCCATTTATCAGGAACTGTATATGTAGGTTTGGAATAATACTACACACTTAGTTAAATGTAATAAAAAAAAAATTGTTTTTATTTATTTCGGATTGCCCCTTGCGATGAGTCATCCCTTTTTCAAGGGACTTACTTCAGCTTTGAGATCTTCTGTGGCCTGATGGGGGTCTCCAAACATCTTCTTGACTCTTTGGTACAGCTCCTCTGCCAGTCTGCAAACCAAATAATGATAACAATATGAACATTTGTACGGTATAAAACTCTTGTTTAACAGCATTGAAGACATGAAGCCAAAATGTGATTTGCTCCCACACAATAATCACTGCGATCTCATGTTGAAACGCTGGCACCAAATTGCAGATTCTCTGGTACTGAGCCCGGAGGCGGAGTTAGATTGAAGTGAAGCGGTGTAAAACATTTGGGCTAGCATAACACTCGTGCATGTGTGTTTGGACGGGCCCAGAGGGAGTGCGAGGGAGAGAGGTGCTACATGTGCTAATGCGGAATGAAACATGACAGAGTTTATTAATGACAGCAATAGACAAAACTGGCACCAAACAAGATTCAAGAGCCAGAAGGAGAGATAAGACACATCAGTGAGCATGTCGGGGATCTTACTGTAGATGGGTAGTGGTAATAATAACTGCAATATCATTCAGGAATACAAAACAATTCAATTATTTATTTAGATTTCTACAGTTCATTGGAGGGAGCAGCAACAATTTCACCGCAAAACCTGAGGGCACATATCCTTCAAATAATAATAAACAAATAAATGTAAAAAAAAAAAGAAAAAAAAGGAAAATGGAAAGATAGAGATTGTGCAAAATAAACAAAGCCAATCCTCCCTGCCCTAGATCCAAAATAGATAATATTTCATATCTTGAGTCTTAATATTTTCAAATTTGGTCCAAATCTTATTATTATTCTGCAGTGAAAATATAATCAATCAAAAAAAAACAGTTCTGCTTTACTATACATTTTAGGTTATTTGTATTTAATAGCCATCTGTTCTCAAAACATTGATATACACCATAGCTTTTTTGTTTTTTTTAAGTGAAATGTTAAAGGTGCACTTTTTTGTCTCCATGGAAATATGATTTCTTTGCCTAGAATTTTTCACAGTAATAACATTAAAAATAATATCTACTTTTCCATGGAGACTGCGTCAATCCTGGACCATTTGGGGACTCCGTGGGAGTAGGATCTCTCCTTCACTGTGGTTCTTACCGAGGTTTCTACTTTTTCCCACAGGTTTTTTTGTAGTTTTTTGTGCCAAGAAGACGGGTCAAGGACAGGGGATGCTCCGGGACATTTATCCACTTACTAAATTCTATTGAACATTGTTTATCTGAACTGCTTTTTACCTGTGGCCCATCAAGGCAACTGTTCCTGTGATTTTGGGCATAACAAAAATAAATTGAATAGAATTGACAAGCAGGTGACTCTTCCAGGCCTAGTTACGTGTCAGATCTGTGGAGAGGTGACGAGGTAATTTTGAGCAATGAACACATATGTAATTGAATTGAAGCAAGATAAATACATTTAATGCCATGTATAGTGGAATATTCCAGGCAGAGCAAATATATCTCCATGGAGACAAGCACCAGAAAATTGACATAGTGCACCTTTAACACTGCATGCATTCCACTTAGAACATCAACATCAGTCACTTTTTCTCTAGCTTTAATGACTGTATTTCATCTGACATTGTTCTCCCTCTTACATTTTCTTTGCCCCTGAGCTCATATTTTCTGCTGATGTTAAACCAGATTTTTTTCTTCCACCCGTCTATTCCAGTCCATCCTTCTATTGTCTCTCGCTGTTGTAAATGTTGACGAGGTCGCACAGTTAATTAAAAGTACTGCCGTGGGGGGAAATGCATGGAGAGACACACACGGGGTAAAAAGTCACAAAGGAAGGGTAGAGCAAGCGAGTGACAGGAAAATGTAAGAAAAATGTTCTTCAGTCCACACTTGATAGGACAGTTTCTATAAAGCCTGAGGGAACATTACAGCCCAAGACGCTCAGTAATAAACAATAGTAGCTTTATTTTGAGAACTGAAACTGTATAATGACACGTGTTTTCTGCTTGTTTTCATTCCTCTACAGAGTTCATTAAAGTTTTACAAATCAAATCGTTACCATCGGGAATCAAAGTCTCCAGACGCAGCGAGTCGTCAACAAGAGGACGCTGAATCCTAAAAGTCTTAATTAAGGCTCAAAGCATAAGATAGAACTGAAAGCTATTTTGCAGTAGTAATGTGGTCAATGTTAAGCTACTACTACTACTACTAATAATAATAATGCAATGAGTTTCAAATGGCATCAACAGTCTAGAGCTTTGATTGAGGCATTGCATGTGTGTCCTCTAAAAAAACGCAATTTAAGTAAACAGAGTCAAACATTTACTTAATTTAATCTACTACTTTGGACTGTCCCAGGTCAATTTCTATATCAAAAAAGTAAAACTACTACTATTGATAAATTTAAAGAACCATAGACTGCCGTAGACTATATTCACCACATTATTTACTGGTATACCACTTCTTTTTTTATATATATAAAAGCTGTGATTTGGTTGTATGTGGTAAAATCTTTCAAACCAAAAACCTATAGAAGGTTGAAAAAAACTGATCTAGAGAAAACACCAATAATCCTAATCATCAATATAAATGATCTCACAATAGTGACCATTTCAGGAATAGATACAGTAAGTTACCATTGACTTGAACCGAATAGTGTCTCTAACTGTTAACAACTAATGTAGCAGAGTAGATGCAGCTGCAAATATATATATAAAAAAATAATAAGAAGAAAAAAATAAAAAAAGAGAAACAAAGAAACCACTTCATGAAAACAACATCTGTGTCCAGCTCTGGTGTGAGACAACAGTGAGATGGTTTTGGTGTTGTGTAGGAGTAACCCATGTGTATTTGTGATTTGAGAAAAGTACATGCAACTATGTTAAATGAATGGATACTGTGTTAACAATAAACAAACAGTATGTCCCTAAAGCGTACAGTAGTGTATGAACTTACTCCAGCTCTTGGTCAGCGATGCCCCTCTTCCCTCCCAGCTGTCGCGCTCTCATCTCGGCCAACATGGCGGCAATCTCCTCTTTCATTTGGTTCAGGCTTTTGTCCGGAGTGCCGTCTTTACGCGACAGAGTCTTATTCAGCTCCAAGGCCTTCAACTGCAGCTCTGCAAACGTGTAAAAAATACGTCTTTGTTTCTTATGTATTGTCAACAACAGAGGTGGGCTGTAGATTCATTTACAAAGCTCACTTGAGTTTAGTCTTTAAGGGACACTATAAATAAAATAAAATCATAAAACAGAGATGTTCAGCACTAGATAAATAGATGCAATTCATTTGGAAAACATTTGAATAACATTATATATTCATGAATTATAAGGATGTCCGCGAGTCACATGCATTATTTCAGGTGGAAAAAAAGAGATGACATGTTTGCTACAGAACTTGTGTCCTTAATAAAGATGAAATTAAAGGTTGAATTACCGGGATTGATCTATATTTTTTATGTTGTAGCATTAATTTTACTCACTTGAGAAAAATCATTCGTAGTTAAAGGCCAGTGCCTACTCTGTTGCTTTTATTTGTGAATTTCCACACCTCAAAAGCAGAGGAAAATGAGCCTGTACCAGTTTAAATAGTTGCAAAATTAACTGCAATCATCTACACATTTCTTATTCTATTTCTTCTGAGTTTAATTCTGACTTTACTGTCTACGAGCCTCATCATTAGTGTCTGCTGTTTCGTACTGCTACTTTGTTGTTGTTGGTTTTTTGTATAATGTGGTGTTTTGTTTCTTCTCTGTAGGTGTCAAAACCTCCAAAGAGCAACAAGCATTTGATGTGGTTTCCTTAATGCGGACACATGTGGAGACTGGCACACTCACAGCCAAACATTAGACAGTCTGTTACCACCACTGGATCCTGATGTTTCTCAAACATGTTGTGTAACTTTGTCAGATTAAAGACATGGACCCATTACTGATGAAACTGAGCTAAGACAGGCAACCTGTCTTATTTAAATAACAAAAACATTATGAATACTGAAGGGGTTGTCCTGGTAAAAGTAGCAGTGTAAGCAGTAGCTGCAGTAACATATAAGAGCATATATAAGTGCAGTGATAATAGCAAGAATAGCTAGTATTTTTACACTGTTTTCAAAGATTTCTTATAGCCTTTGCCCCTTTAAAGGTCCCATATTCTGCTATTTTGCCCTTTACACAGTCTATTCTAAGGGCTTTGTTGATAAAATTTTGTGTTGTGCAATATCCATAACATAACAGTTTCCAAAAAACACCCATTTCTTGGACTGGCCCCCCTCCTTGCAAAATCAAACGGCTCACTCTGAGATCCGACCCCCCCGAACAGAGAGCAGGCTGCCTCCCCCGCCCAACTTGCGCGCCTCCCCCTCCCAACTCGTGCCGAAGCCTAGAGCGGAGATAGTGCGCATGCGCCGTGTGCTCCGGTAAACAGCGATACACAAACACGGGAATAAACCTTTTATCGTCCTGACGGTGCGTCGTGCTGAGTCCTACGTCCTGGATCTGACCTGGAGTGTGACGTGCTCCAGTATCTCGACGACGGACGTTGCCGTTTGGTAAATAACAAGCTAACTCTTCTATCTCTCATATCCATCGTGTAATTACTGTGTAGCATTAGCATTAGCTGTTTTTATTCTGCGGCTGCGCGCTTCCCGAGGCGTGGCTTAAACACCAGCGTCATCCATGGGAAGCCGCGTCATCCATGGATGAGCCCCGTCTGCCTGCTCAGCCGAGGGGGACGGAAAAGACAGTTCTCTAGCGAAAGCATGCGGGAATCAATCAAAAAACCACTTTGGGCACACATACGAGGCCCAAATAGCACTGTAGGAAGGTTAAAACCTCTGAAAAGTCGATTTTGCATGTTATGGGACCTTTAAATTTATAATTAATATATATATTTAAAATAATGTATATCTATGCACATGGTTTATTGTTGCTTAGAAAAGGTATCTGTTGCCCTCTACTGGCAGCAGTGGGGAAGGAATCATGTTGAATTAGCAAATTAGCAGCACAAGTATTAATGCGATGTTGTGGTACACAATATAATGACATAAGTCATAAGTAAGCAAGTATTAGTTTATGCAGTATGTTCACTTCTAGTGTATCAATATTTCTGATTGGTTGTAGTAATAGTAACAGTATTAACATTGAATTTTGCGTTAATATGTTATTATTCCAGAACTACCTTTTCCAAGTACAAAATGATCAATAAAAAAAAGTTCCTCAGTCCTTCTTCCTTGCATGTCTGTGTTTCACTATTTTCCTCATCATTTGAAATGTAAACATGTGATGATTAAAGGCACAGAAAGCCTAATGAGCAGCTGGACTCTGTGCATTGGTATGGATGTGTGCATCCCGGCCATATAATTACATAGAGGATTTAAAAGGCAATTAAACACTTAAAACGTGCGTTGCATCATACTAGGGTATTGAGTCAACACAGAGGCTGGCAGCTAGAGGGGAGTGTGCACTGTATTGCGTTGCTTGATTATGGCAGTCTGAGTGTGTGCATGTATGCCAATGTGATAGCTGCTAATTAAGTCTCTAATTGGTACTCTCAATCATCCAGTAAGCGACACAGAAAATCTAGATTATTTTTGGAGACTCTCATAATAACAGTGTGATTAGGCAGCGGGCCAGAGCTGGGAGCAGTTAATGTAGTCCTTTTCATCCATAAAGTTACATAATCAAACAAACAAATTATTGGAACAGTGAAGAACACAGAAGCATGGAAGAGTTTTTGTTCGTGGGAGCCGTGAAAGGCAGGCAGTTATGTCCACTGGGACTGGAACACGTCAACACTTCAGCAGCAGTGCAACAGATATTGTGTAATGAGATGCATGTCATTAATAAAACTGTTAAAATGTCAGCAGTTAAAAAAAGTTTTAAATTAAGCACGCATAATATTTCAAGTTCAAAATAAGGATGATATAATAAAGCGCCGGAGATGTAAGCTAAAGCTTTTAAGCAAATAAATCTTTTGTTAGCTGCTTTCTCAAATAATAATATATAGACTGTGAGTGTTATGTGGTTATTCCTTTACTTCACACTGCAATTCAAACCACCAACTTTATCAGATTAATTGTTATATTTGTATTCAGTTGCTTACAAAAAAGGACTGACTATTAATGCCTTTCTTACTTAATGTGAGGGTAAGGAATGACATTTGTTTTTCTGTGCCTCTAAAACCACTCTGCAGTGAGGATTCGTTTTTAAAGAATGATTTATTGATAATGAATTACCATCATTTTGCATTAAGCTCCTTACACAATAATAACATTTCTAACCCGTTCATAAGTGTTAGTTAATGCTGTATTACTAAAACAGGAAACAGATACAATAGTTTTTGAAAAGAAACATTTTATCATGCTCATGGAGATCTTGCCTAAGTAAATAAAGGTTGAAGGAGCTAATTGGGAGAACACATTTACAAGAAAATGAGCAGTAACCAAGCCACTCTTCATGTAATATAAGTTTAAAAAGCCTGTATTTTGTCTGGGCTAAAACATTTTAAAGGTTGATTTCTTTCACACGCGTACCAGCCCTCAGCAGATTTCTTCAAGGTGTCTTTCTCTAGATCTGCTTAAGTGTGATCTATCCTTAAATGTTCTTCAAACATGGATGTGAAGAGTTGCGGGCCATGTCTAATCACTGGCTCTGTCCTCGCTGGTGCACACTGAACACACAGCAGAGCAGCGGAGTTCCCCACGTCCAGCCCATGGCCCTCCTCTCTGGACACGCTCACACGCTTCAGGTCTATTATCCCGCTGCTGCTGTTGTCTGTATCACAGGAGTTAGCTCAGCCTTTGTTGTTCACGCTGCACTTAGCACTAGCATCTGGCACAGTTCACACGCCACTGGATGCTGGCCATTCTGAAGAGGAGTCTATTACTGAGCTAACAAGCAGAGAGAAGGGACAGAGAGAGGAGGCCTATTGTATGACTGTGACCACACTCCTATGGTCTACAGGTGCAGCTCTCCTGATAACTGTGAAACAAGGGGTAGGTAACGGTTGAATGAGAATTAACACATTATTGTTTTAGGTATCCAATAAGTAGGCATACAGTAATACAGTAGACAACACACATTTCTTTTCAAAATGTTGTGACTAATAATGCTGTTATCTAAAATGTTTTGTGCTTAAAGGGCATATTATGCAAAATCAGTTTAATCAAGCTTTTGACCTTGTTACCACAATGTTTTCTCATATTAAGTGTTTTGTCATGATAACTTGTATTACTATTGACTCTTTGTTTGAGTAATTCTGTACTGTCCTAAAACTGAGTCTTGAGTGCTCAGAATAAAATAACCTACCAAATCCCTGCTCTTTGTTGAAAAAGCAAAACACAAAAATTATGGTTCTAAAATGTCATATAGCCACAAAAAGAAATGTAAATGACAATATCACAAGAGGCGGGAAGTCACTGGACCTGTTTCTATTATTAAGAAGTTTTAGATCAATATTGCGCAAAATATAAAATGATGATCTACTTATATTATGCTTCAATACTAAGACCCTAAAAAAGGGATAATATGTCTCTTTTAAAAGTTATGTTTTCATATCAACAGATTACAGTATTTTTCTTATATTTTTAGTTCTTTTAATTATTTTTTTTATTTTTTGTTAAACAGTCCTGATCAAAAGTTTAAGGCCAGATGAATAAATGGCAAAAGTCACATTTTGCATGATTGGATATTAACAAGATTCCAAGTAGAGCATCAATAAGCAACAACAAATAGGAGTGAGACAAAAAAGAAATGTTTGAGTAAAGATTTTATTGAAAATAACAATTAAATTGAAATAGGCTGTTACGCAGCTGATCAAAAGTTTAGGAACACATCTCAAAAAACCTGAAACCCTTTCAAAACAGAAATCAAAGTCCCAACTCAGTAATGAGTAGCTCTACTGTTATTGTTGATCACTTCAAAAATTGGTTGCAGCATGCGCATGATGCAGGCGTTTCCAGGAGATGACGGGAACATTTCTCAACAAGTGTTGAAGACGGCCTCTCGAAGGGCATCTACTGTCTGGAACTGTTATCCATTTTTGTAAACTTCCCTTGCCATCCATCCCTAAAGGTTCTCATTTGGATTTAGATCAGGGGAACACACAGGATGGTCCAAAAGAGTTATGTTATGTTAAGTCCTTTGTCCTGGGGCTTTGTGAAATGTGACGTTGTCCTGATGAAAAACCCAGTGGTTCCACAAACGAGGGCCTCAGTCATGAGGGATGCTCTCTGCAACATCTGCACAGAGCCCCCTGCACCACCTGGAGCTCCATTGTTCCACTGAAGAAAAAAAACGCACCCCAGACCATTACCCAGACCATTACCCAGACCATTATGGCGCCCCCTCCCTGTGGCGCGTCCACATCTCAGGTGGATCTGCTTGTCGTGCCAGTAACGCTGGAAACCATCAGGTTACATTTTTACTCATCAGAGAATAAAAGTTTCTTCCACCTTTCAATGTCCCATCTTCGTTGTCTCCAAGTCCAAGCTGCAGTTCTGTGGTGTTCAAGGAGACGAGGCCTTTGAAGAAGTTTCTTGTTTTTGAAGCCCTTCAGTGGCAGATGTGTCTGATTGTTATTGGGCTGCAGTCGGCACCAGTAATGGCCTTAATTTGGGTCGAGGATTGTCCAGTGTCTTGATGGACAGTCGATTGGATCCTCCAGCTCAGTGCTGGGGTCAGTTTTTTGGGTCTTCCACGTGACTTGACTTTTTTGTTCCATAACCCTCAGGATCTTTTAAGAAATTCAAAATGACTGTCTTACTGCGTCCCACCTCAGCAGCGATGGCGCGCTGCGAGAGGCCCTGCTTATGCAGCTCAACAACCCGACCACATTCAAACATAGACGTTTTTTTGCCTTAGCAGGACATGACACAACTACACTGAATCTGTATTTTTGCACAGATTTGGGCTTTTAAAGGCCTATTTCAGTTTAATTGTTGTTTTCATTAAAATGTTTACTCAAACTTTTTTGTCTCACTCCCATTTCTTGTTGCATACTGAAGTTCTACGTGGAACCTTGTTAAGATCCAACCAAGCAAAATGTGACTTTTGCCATTTATTCAGCTGGTCTTAAACTTTTGATCAGGACTGTATTACTATATTTGGTATTTGCTACTTGTGATTACTCTAATTTAAAGCACATTATTTTACAATGTAGTTCATAAAGTAAGTAGTATGTTTTATTGCTGTTCGCGCTAAATAAATAAATAATGCAAACATTGATTCATTAACTGCTATGGTGTGGCTGCAATCTGATATTTTCCTTGTAGTTACTGCTCACAGCTTTGTTTATGAATAACTGAATCACATGATTATATATTTACCACGGTGATTGTTTTTAAGAAGCCAATATTTTGAGTAGAACAATGGGGTAATGCAGGTCTAGCTCTTTTGCTGTCCACTTTGGCTTGTCATTATAATGATCTATGGCTCGGGTAATTGCTACTGAAGTCCTTTGTGCACAATTATTCATCTCATTAGTTTACCTTTTCTTTAGTATTAGCACAATCTTGTCGTAACCTGTTTTCCCTAAGAGGCCCATTGCACCTAATATAGGCCTCAAACACAGTGTAATCTAATGGGATGTAGATAAACACAAACACAAGCAGAACGGCACCAATCAAGTGCAACATTGTGATCGCTGAAGCTATTCATCATGGCAGCGGTTAGAGGGGCATATTTAGCAGCACGTTAAAAAGATCTTCCTCAAAATATGTGGGTTTTTGAACACAGAGTAGTCTTTTGGTCCTAAGGGCTATTACTCTCCTCAAACTGCCCTGACACAAACTGCTGACAATACCTGACAAATCTTCCTATTAAGCTTCACTGAGACCTTTGATAGAGACACAAAGGTGACTTGGAAGCACACTGAAAATGTTTCTGCAGCTAAACGTTTAAAACATTACAGATATAAACATTACCGTTAGCTCCGAGTAGCGTATCCCTGACAAACTGCTCCAGCTCTTGGGCTCGTTTGTGAATCCTGTCTGCATCGTCGTCCACCTGCTCCCCGTCCGCTGACACCTTTGTGGCCTGCACACGCAATCAAATAGTAAACATGTGGTAAATAAGTTAAGCTGGAATTGATTTGTGCATGAAACTATATGGGAAAAATGTCAACAGACCCAAGCGCAGGAATGACAGGCTATGATTGTACAGTCAATATCTAAGGACGTGTGCTTACATCGTTGTTATTGTTGTGCGCATTCAAGCACAAGATGTCTGAATTATCGACATACAAGAACAAATAGAGCCAGCACACTCAATTTAACATTACACGAAGAATAAGGGAGAAGTTAATTGCTCCAAATGGCTGTCACAAAGTTTTTTTCACTGATGTCAGGGATTGTTACTGAATAGATAACAAATAGAAGAAAAATAGTTGCCTTTGGTAGACATGTAATATACATTTTAGTGTGACATGTGCATTAACACGTCATGAATGAATGGCTAAGGCTCCCAGAAGGATGAAGACTGATGTTGATCTAAACCAGGAATTAACCGTGTCTAATATGGGACCAACAAGGCGCCATGTCTACACCAAGACTTAAAAAGGTATGAATGCTATTACTGGACTAAATATACATTCAGGCTGTGTTCACACTTGTTTGTGGTTTTATTCTAGCCTTATCCTGGTTTTGTGCCGATACAGACTTTGTTGGGCTTTTTCTAGTTTCAGTCTATTTCACTTTCTTTCTGTTGGGTGCGAACGGAGCTGAAATCCGGACATGCGCAGCAAACTATCCTTGAGTATGATAGATTGACAGTGATAGTGAATAGGTAGGTTTAGTGTACAGCAATGGTGGAAATATCTAGACTCTATAGCCCTCATTTGATGTCACAAAGACCCACAGCCTTCCTATTCTTACCTCCACTTTTGGGATTTTCATTCACCACATTGATCCCGTCTGCTGCCCTGTCTGACACTGTACAGAAGCGGATCACAAAACCCAAAGGCGGACAATGACAGAGATATGGCCTACCCTGCTGTGGAGCTGGTCTATCTCGATAACCAGCGATCCCAGGTTGGAGTCGGCCAGTTGCAGTAACCTTTCGGGGGCTTTCTGAGGTGACAGCATGTGCTATAAAAAATAAAAATAGACAAGAATTAGTCAGAGAAGTGTGTGACATGTTTGGGCCCCAGGCTAAGCTTTTGAACTACCAGGATATGCCCAGAGGAGAGGAGGGAAGTGGAGAGGCAGCAGGGGAATATTAACATACATTTGAATTCACCTTTATTTATGAGATATACTTTATTTGGTGTAATGCATGGTTAAATGGCTGTGGCACGTTGCTGCAATGATACTGCAGCTTCAAATGAAAAGTATATAAGATAACCAATTGATTCAAGAAACAAACTGTGGCATATGCAAGTGAGGAACAGATTTGAACTGGAGATTGACTTTTTAGGAGTCAGAATCTATTCCAGAATTTGTGATCATCAAACCCATTTTTTACTTGGGTTTATTTTGTGCAAGGGAAACACTGTGCATCGTCCTGTAGTGTTTAGCTTGATGTTTGTGTCTGTGTCTGATTATCTCAAACACTTAAAAATAAAAGATTAGAATTTAACGTAATGGTATTTACCTTGAGCTCCTCGGTCATGTTCTCAAAGCGGTAGAGCATCTTGTAGGGCGGCGGCAGAGGGGAGCTCAGAGTAACCTCGGTGATGATCCGATACAGCCGGTCCATGTCACTGATCAACAGGCCCGAGCACTCGTCATCACAGGCTGGACATTAAACATAAAGCACAACTCAGACAAACTATACAGATTTTAATTAAGTTATTATTAACACTAGTGATGCTGTTCTACATCTCTAATTGATGACATTAAATATAAACTTAAGTGACTGTTTGTGTGGATGCTTTAAACTGGCGCTGGCTTTAAAAAGACATGGCTACCGGAGCATACAATTCTAACACACTCAAGTGAAAGCTACGATTATGCTCCAACAGTGAAGATCCATGCCTGGGAGTACTTAACTGAAAATGCTCTATAAAGTACTGTATATGTGTGTCTGTGTTAAGTCTGCTCTCCTCCTGAGCCTGGAGCTGATTTATAGCACAAATTAAAATGTCTGATGAGGGAAATCAAAGATGAATTAAATAATACAAACCACTTTCTTTTCTTATCAATCTATGACAAAACAAAGTACAGCGACAACTTTTCACAAATGCAGTTTTAAGGGCGTACAAGGTTTTCTGTAAAGGTTGACTGATTAAATGGTATTCAAATTTGTTCACATATTAGATTGGATTGTTTTTAATATATTCATTAAATAACTTGTTTTTGCATTAACCGACTAATCCTTAGAACCTTAGATCCTTAGGTTGGTGGTTCTAAGGACTTCCATATACACATTATGTCCTTGGGCAAGACACAGAAATGTTGCAAACCAACAACACACATGAAATTCACAACATGCTAATCAAAAATTGAAAAAAATCAACTTAAATTATTAAGCTGTATAAAAAAAACAACAAACAAAAAGTAACAAGGTAAGAAAAACTCATTCATTAGTGCCTTCCAGACTGTTGCTTTTGCCTTTTTGACAGAACAGGAAGTATAAAATAGAACCAATCAATCACCTCTGCAAGTGAACATGTCGACAAACCTTCAGGGTGTCATTATAAGCTGGACACAGTCTGGAGGCTCACTTAAGGACACAGAAGGCCATTTCCTCTCTGCCTCATGCACATGCACTTACCTCTAGACATGTTAATGGTACAGAAATTGGCAGTGCCATTTTGCTCATATTAAGTTAAAATGAAGTCAGAATGCTATTGAAATGATTGTCTACATGGCCTCCGCTTTGGACGTCGGTCTCCCATGGTAACCAGGAAAAAGAACATCGATTGTCAAAATAGAGCAAATTAAGAACAGTTGAATTGGCCTCAGTGGCAGGTCACATAAAGAATTGCACAAGCTAATCTGGACAAATGCATGTGAGAAAAATAAATAAATAAATACATAAATAAATATTTTGTAATGTTTGAATAATGAATTTCAAATGTGCTAATAGTATAACTGTCCAGATAAATTAATAAAGTCTGGTTAACAAAACATTAACTTTTCTTTTTTGTTTTGATATACGTAACTTCGACAACAGAGATTCTTCAATAACTTATAAAGGCAAACTAAAGCCTAAATATGTACAATAGTAGAGATAATATGAAATAGTTATACTTTGCTGTTTGCTAGAGAAAAGAAGACTTACACAATAGATTAAGTTAAATTTTTCTAATTATAACTCTAATTATAGGGATAGCACCTGTGGTAAACATTCATCATAGTTTTATATCCATCAAGTTGAAATTTGCAAAAACCATTTGAAACATAAAAGTTTAAAATGACAGGAAGTAGAGTACTAAAACAGAATTGTCACCAATATGTGACATACTATTGAAAAAGCAAATTACATAATTTTTTGACAGTTTAAATGATCATGCCCCTCTCCATCCGGTAAGTCCAATTATAAATGTTACAAAAATGGCCAAACTGGGGACAAATTGACAAAATGTTTAGTAAAATCTGATATATAAACATGTTCACTATGTTTTAGTGAAATGTACAGTCTGACCTGTCACATGCACTTAACTATAACTCACTCTGTCAAACTGGTATCCACTGTGCTTTAATTTGTACCTTCTAAAAAAGCATCAAAGTGTAAATCAATATTAGTTCATAATACAAATAAAAGTGATACAGTGTGGTAGTGGTGTGTTAGTCTTACAGATGATTCCAGCCGGGCCACACACATGCCTGTCCATGCACTGGTCACACGCCCGCCCCGAGGACCCGCCCCTGCAGCGGCACTGGCCCGTCACAGGGTCACATGGTCCAGGCAGAGACCCCCACTGCGAGCACTTACACTCCTCACAGAGTCCACCTGGCTGACGGGGGTCACCGTGGTAACCTGTGGCACACCTGCACAGTGGGTGGGACAGTGGTATGGAGTTAATAGTTTGGATTGAAGTCAGATATTGTTGATTTCTCTATGATGTTTGTAAACATGATTAAGTGCAAAATAATGATAATTCCAGTATCTGCAGCGAAATTAACAAGCTCTATACTTTTGTTGTTTGTTGTTGTTTTTTTAGACAAAATAGGTAGATTTTACCTTGACATGTTTCGGTGAGCAGCATGCACCTTCATATCAACATTTCATGGTAAAACAACAACAAAAAGTGCAGAAGTCTGTTCAATAAACCTGCTTGTATTGATACTTGTGTTTACACTGTGTGTACTACATTTTCTTGAACTTGTGGGTAAAGTGTTTGCTGTATCCTCAATCACCATAAATGCCTTCTTTGGCTTACTGAGCTCCTTGTACTTTTGGACTCTGTAAGATATGACACATCCATCCATATTCATTGCTTGAATAGAGAGTGAATAAAGGAGATGAAAGAAGTAAAACTTTAAAGGACTTTCTCATTCATTTCCTTTTGTGTGTGTGTTTCTTTTTTTTATTCTTTTTTTTTTTATTTTTAAGATGAATATGTGTTTTTGTGTTGTTTTTTTCTATGTTTTCTCACCGTTTATTTCCCTCTCTCATTCCCTGCCTCTTGTTTAGCAGCTCTAAACTATTTTCATCCATATATCCATTGGTTCAAATTATGTAACAAAACATACTGTATTACATTACATATATGACCTGCATATCTAATGTAGCTACGTACTCCATTCCAATACTTCTACCCATATGACTGTAAATAAAAAAGAAAACACACACACGCACGCACACACACACACACACACACATACACACACAGCTAATACTTAAATACTACTGAAAAGTGCATCTGACCTCTCACAGTGTCTGCCCTCGTATCCCTCTGGACAGGCCGTACATCTGTAGTCGTCAAATCCCTCTGTGACACAAGTGGGACTGAAACTGGAAAACATGAAATGAACAAAATGAATGAATAAAATGAACATGGATATTCTTTGTACTAAAGATCCAATCCAGTGAATATGTAATAGTAATAGAGAGCATGGAGGAAATGTAACATTTCATAATTAGCTTGTGAGAATTTGTAATATTTTGACACACAAGTTCAGTTTCAGTTTAATTTTTCTCGATTTATGGATTCTTGGTTTTACAAAATATTTTAATCTTTCTAAAGACTAACTAACTAACATACTTGTTTTCTGGGTTGAGGAGGGGACAGGCACAGGGTTTACAGTCGTCTGGGAAACCTCGGACCACCCCGTAGAAGCCAGGGGCACAACGCTCACACCGGTCGCCCTCCGTGTTGTCCTGGCAGTCCTGATTCAAGGCAAACAAGCTTCAAATTCATGGGGAGTTATAGAGATGACCAAACACAACAGATTGTTTTGGCCTAATCTTCTGATTTAACATGTACAAACTGAAATCTAATTTGACAAAAACATCCAAACTTGACAACACTGATTATAATTCAATACTATTTACAAGACTGAAGCATTTATCTTGCGTGACTGAACTAAATGTACATTTATGGCATATGGCTAATCATAGCAATTTTCATTCAAAATGATGCTGCAATTTTAAATGCATAAATGTAATTTTAAAACAGTAGGTTTTGACATGTGCTTTTTGATGCTCTTGACTCCTGATGTGTTCATGAAGTCATGGTTTGGTTTTTTCATTGTTACATCATCTTCTGCTCATGTACAAGTGTTGAAATAGGTAGAAGTGAGTAGAATCTAGATTAGATAAATCAGTTGTTTTCACATGCTACATAACTTGATTTATGCTTGATTATGAGAATGTTGTACATTTTAAATAATGACTAAAATGCCTATTACATGATCCAGCTCTTGTAGTGGTTCTAGTTAATCTTCTTTCTTGTGTGCTTGTAAGCAAATGTTCTATTTTCACTACGTGTACTGCTTAATTCATGCATAATAACGACCAGAAAAAAAAATCAATTATATTCTAAACAAAACAAATGCATCAATGAGTCGATACTTAGCCTTTGATATATTTACATATAACAGCTCCCACTCTCAGCCCACATCCTAGCAGAGCGTACATGCATCTCTTGTGTCTATAATGTCCCCTGGGGCCTGTCCTATGTGCGTCTGAACGGAAATTTCAATCAGTGCTACAGGAAGGTGGCTCTTAACGAGGACAAGTAATTTCCATTAACTTCCTGCGTTCCTCGTTACTGATAATTACCAGAGAAACAAACTCGTTTAGCTTTTTCAATTTAGCGCGCTCTGTTAGAAAATGCTAATGGCGCTGTTATGCCGAGCGAGATTGGATTGGAATGTGGAAGAAATGGCTGGAAGGCAGGAAAATTTACACGGAAAAGAAAAAGGGAGAGCAGTGGTTTTACAGTATCAAAATGGCTGCCATTCTTGATTTCGTTTCAAACTGGAGGGTGCTAGTGCAAAGTGTTAAAGAAAAAGTCCAGTTATATGGTTCGGTCACAACTCTTAGCAACAACATTGGATTATAGCTCAATCTCATCGTTTTTTTTTATTTTTATATCTTTAAATGCAAAGGTGGGAACACATTTTGAAGTGCGACATATTGCTACGATGAAAACAATAGCATTGAAAAACACAAGCTGCAATCTATAATTTCACTTAAAAATTACTTATTTGACCCTCTACAGCTTTTTTAAAAAAGTTTTTTTTTTTATGTTTTCAATTACTTACACAAAATCAAAACTGACCTCAAAAAATATTGTTCTAGCTGTAATGTTTTAAACAATAAGTCAACATGATAATTATTGTATTGTTAAATATAGACAAGGCATAGTATTCTGTTGACTTACTTTGTACTTTATCCCATTAAGTTACTGTGTCACATCTAAAGCAGAGGAAATTACACCAAAGAAAAAGTGCTGTGAACCTGGGCTCGTTAATTATTGCCGGGCTAATTACAGTTTCGGGGCTTCCTGTCTTTCCTCTCCACACGCTCCCGGACATATGGTGTGAGGGGGGTCTCCAGAGGTAGGACCCGCACAGACACACACACACACACACGCACGCACACACACAGACACACACACACACACAGACACACACACACGCACGCACACACACACAGACACACACACACGCACGCGCACGCACGCACACACACCCACACACACACACACACAGACACACACACACACGCACACGCACGCACACACACAGACACACACACACACACACACACGCACGCACACAGACACACACACACACACACGCACGCACGCACGCGCACGCACACGCACACGCACACACACACACACACACACACACATACACACAGAGGGTTTACCTGGCAGATGGAGGTGTCAGGGTCACACGTGGAGGAGTGGCCGCTGCACTGGCACTGCACACAGCTGCCCATGCCGACGGCGGTGGGCACTCTCGAGGCCGGAGCGGGAGCCAAGGAGCCACTACGCAGCCGATAAAAGCCTGCCGCGCACTCCTGCGAGCACAACGACAAGATGAGAGTCAGACAGCAAAGCTACAACATATGAGTAGGAAGAACAATTTTATGGATTTTTTTTTTCAATGTCTTGAGCAGAGTGTTACAGCAGCAAAAGCAGTAGATGAGGTCTGCACCGATACCAATACCAGTATACAGTGTCAATTCCATATCTTCAGATACTGATCCGATTAATTTGAAAACACAAAAATATTTTTTCAAACTCCAACCGAGTCAATATTGATACAAAACTGTAAAGCTCAGAACCAACATAATTCAGTCACTGAGATTATTTTACAATGTTTTGCTATTGTAAAGTGAATGTAATTGGTGTAAAATAAATTTTGTAGCTTATTATTATGATATAAAGACATCTTAATCTTTTTGGAAGTTTTGATAACACCTTCAAGTAGTTTTAAGGAAAGTAACCTGTTATCGGCTGATATTGGGTATTGGCAGATACTCAAAGCCCAAATATCAATGTTGTTATTGGAACTGAAAAAGCTGGATCGGTGCATCTCTACTCATAGACATACAGAAAAAATGTACAATTATCTTTTATTACTGTCCTTTCAAAGGAGATCATTTAAGGACAGAAGATTCTTGAATAAGTGACGTCTAAACTCGGAAAAACTGTGTTTTTGACAGTTGCAGGAGAGAGGATTTTTCCTCAAAATAGCGTGAATCAAGCTAAATGCAACTCCAGGTAGGTTTTTGATTACGGAACATTGCTGGACAAAGTTTTTTAAAAAGTCGAATAATATGTGTGCTTTATTATGACACACTTGTCAGTGGTAGAAACTGTGAGCTGTAATATTTGTAACACAAACATGAATATACAGCTGATACCTATCTGTTAAAAAAAATGACATTTTAACAGCTCACAGTAGATATAACGGTCTGTAATTGGTCCTATGTTTCCACAGTTTCCTCCTTTTCCACCACTGCACACATATAATTAAGAGTTATTCCCCTCAGTAACTTTTGAACACCATCTCGCTCCACCGTGACGGCACACATGAAGGTAGCTCAGCCTGCCTCTCTCTCCTGTTCAGTAATAATTAATGGAGTCCATTTAAAAAGCCATCTGTTCCCTCTGCTAGCACTAAACGCCCGTTTAAAAATACTTTATTAACAACGCCGCAGCTACAAATAGATCCGCCATCTGTCAGTCGGGCCCTGCGTGACCCACACGAATCAAGTTGAGCTACTGTTCTGCCCTTCCATGAGGTCTTCTTTCAATCTATCTACTCTTTTTTATTGTTTATTCAAATGTATTTGATGGATGATAAGCAGGATTACATATTTTCATGGCTGATACTGTGCTTTATATTGTAAGAGTATTCAAAAGTTTGGAAAAGCAATAATATGTAGGAGTCCTCTATAGCCCTGGTTTCTACCATTGATACCTAATTTAGCCGAGTTAGCAGCCCTCACATCCTTCTACTACCTGAAAAACTACTGTCTAAAGATGTCTAGTTAGTTAGTTTTATGGTTAAGGTAAGGTAATTACCTTAATCATAAGGTAATTATCTTACCTTTTAGAAGCAATTAAGTGAGTTTGGATGCCTTTTTGAGTAATCCTTGGGGAACCCCTGAGAATAATTTGGGAATCTATGATAAGACAGCAAAGTACCAAATTCTGTGTTCAACAGCGCCCCCTTCTTGTACTTTGAGGCAAATGCTGAAGACGCTTAAGCTTCAAGCATGGCTTGAATGCAAATGTCTCTAAGCAAATGCAATTATTGATTATGAATTATTTTATGTCTACATTTAACTGTGAAATTGTACTTGTCTCAAGGTACTAGTCAGTGAAGGAACCTAATTTGTTACATACATTAGTAAGAAACTTCTACGTGAGTAATAATGTTTCAGAACAATTTTCTGCTTCAGATTAACACAATTCTATCCTCTCGTTGTTCTGCTGTTTTCATATGACAAGAAGTACTTGGAAGTATTGCCACCGTATTGTATCATGAGGCGTCTCTAGAAAATCCTTATTAAACTTGAAGATTGAGTCACTCTGCTCTCCCTGTGGCTTAAAAGACGGACAGACCCAAAGTCAATTGCTTCGACAAAATCAGAAGTCAGTGAAGGAGACGATGAGTGCGGCCTAATCCCCGCTAAGAAAGCAAAGAGGAGAAAAAATATACAATAATGAAAAGACAAACCGGAGAGGCTTAAAAGTCAAGCGCGAATATAGATAGAAAACACGTGGGTTGCTTTTGAAATACCAGGCTGTGACCTCAAAGTTTACGTTTGCAGAGCTTAAAGCTGCAGTGAGAGCACAAAAATGGAATTCATTCAAAAACCCCGAAAAGATTATGACCGACACAGTCAAAATTGGTAAGGTAAATTTCAGGTCAACTTGTGTAGTAGTTTACTTCATAACAAAAAAGTCTTGAATATTTAAAGGTCGGGTGCATAGGATTATTTGCGTCCCACTTCTTCTATAAAAGGACTTATATTTCCAAGAGTACAACTTTCCATAAAGACTAGATTTGTAAAGAATCAAACATTATTTTCTTTTCTGTTTCTACTTCAGGAGTAGATGTTACTTAATAGGATGTAAAGCGTGCACACCTCACAGGACAGTCCGGAGTATCCCAGTGGACAGTCGCACTTCTCGATTTGATGAGCTTTCTCACTCTCTTTAGTCGACCGACCCTCCTCTGCCACAGTTAGGGTGATCTCAGAAATACTGCCAAAAAGATGGAGGAAAAAAACGAATAAATACAACTGTAAAAACATATCCACATGCCGTGAACATAGCTAAACAGAGCTAATACACTTCTGACCTCTGTGCTATACTTATTGTTTTCAGATTCTTCAGATTGTATGGTATCTTCAAAATAAATAAATATCTAAACATTTAAATCACCACATGTTCAATTTAATCCTTTGTCAGTATATTTAAATGAACTCAAATCTGACCATTATCCATGATCTGATTTTTGAAGTACATCTGAAGTGAGTAATCTGTTTTTTTCCGATTGTTCACCCCAGTGCAGGTTTTGACGTGATAAATGATGCAAAAAAGGGCAAGCAGAAAATGTTGCTGACTGAAAGTTATTTTACAATTCATTGTACTTTGTTTTCCAAATACAACAGTTCAAAACTGACACAAGTCCATGGGGCTTTTTAAGGATGAAATTTCTCTTGCGATTGTAAAAACACACCAAAATCAGATCTAATCCTTGGGTTATCAGAATATTCTAGTTGTTCAACCCATGTAAATGTTCCCAGTGACAACTAGGTTCCTTTTTTAAAGACAATTATCCAACTAGACCACATAATCTTCACATTTACAGCCATCTTGCCTTCTCGCTATTCCATGTTTTATACAAATAGAATATAGTGATCTCATCTCAGTTGTAGTAAATAGTAACTTAGCTTTTCAATTTGACGACCACAACAAGATTTTGTAGCCTGCGTTTGGTCCACTGTCATTCCAGATTGATACAGTACATGCTATAAAGTACATAGAGCTGGGAGTCAGGAAAAGCAAGAGAAGCTAAACTCTTGGTGGACTTGACTGTCACTTGTTCAGCTGTTCTAATCATCTCTAAATGCTGGCCACACTGATGTACAGGCTGTTTGGAGAGGGCTGAGAGAGAGGGGGCATCTTTACCGGCTGTGTCTCATCAAGTTCCCATGTGACGCCTTGATAAGGATGTAGTCCACATAGAACAGCATGTCCATGAAGTCTTCTCGAGTCATGGACCTGCCATCTGCAAACTTCCACTCGTGCTGCAAAAACACACACGCAGTTGTACACGTTTAATACTTTAACACAATTCAGCTGCAGTGTTCATATTGGCCTTTTTGAGCTTAGAACCATAATTTAATATTGTTTTTACACCAAACGAAGGGAAACATTTCAATAAAAATAATAGCATGCTGATTGGCTTAAAAAACAAACAAACAATGGGATTGGAGAACCATTTAAGGTTTATTGCAAACTGCAATAGATCAGGCAGACTAAAAGTGATGGACCCATTCTGCTTTCTGATCATTGGCTTAAGAACCAATGTAAAAAAAAAAAAAAACAAACACTTAGCATAATTGAGTATTTCATTGGTTTTATACCTTGGTGTATGATAGTTAAAACCTGAAAGTGCTCCTTACTCCTTAGTTTCTGGTCAGTTACTCAAATTCTACTTGCCAGTGCAATTGTGATACGCAGTACACTAATTAAAATGTTTTATGTAATTGTAAAGCAATATATTGAATCAGATCCCATTTTAACTTTCCACATATACTGTACATTGTTTTAAGATAGTAGAATAAAAAAGGCAAAATAAAGCATCCTTTATTTCCTTCAGCTTCTAGATTGTTTGATTTTATACTTTGTGTACCTCGGTCATGTCGATCTGATGGCGGGTGAGCTGTCCGATCTGCAGTCCCGGGATGTGCCTCATCATGATCATCTTGTGGTTGGGGCCTCCTTTGATGATGACCTGGGGCTCATAGGATGAAGGGCCCGTCTCGTCTCGGGCCTCGTAGTACACAGCGTATTTGAGCTGCCCGCCATATGCTGTAATCTGGAGACACCGAATATTTAACGTACTTCTGTGCAGATTCAGCCTGCGCTCCAGTGCAACCTGCTTTGAAAGTAAAACCTTGCATGCAGATTTTACTACACTAAACCAAAGGTTGGAGGTTTCTTGCCACCCTGACTTTTGCATATTGCTGTTGTTGCATCCTTGGGCACGACACTTAGCCCAGTGTCTGCGTGCACTGGTTTATTAATGCGTAGGGATGGGAGAACTACAGAAAGCAATTATTGGCTACATTTTCAAATTCATGTTAACATAGTTTTAAAATGTTGTTACAAGAAAATCGCAACATGGTCTAATTATCTACAAAGCGCGCTCATGAATTGTCTGAACGTACGAATAACAAACAAGTGTTACCATGGATCCTCTGAACTGCTCGGGGAGTTTCCAGTAGTACGGCTCAGACAGCTCGGGGCTGACCAGGTCTGAGTGCACCAGGATCTCTGGGTGCTGAAAACTCACTCCAGTCCTCGTCTCCAGAGTGTTGGACTTGTCCACCAGGGGGAGCACTGTCTGCTCCTGCCTCAGTGTGAGCTGCGGTACAACACAAAGAGGACACAATTAATTAGAGGGACTCTCAGGGGGGTACAGAAACTCTGTACCGTACCACAGAGCTGTAATTTAATCCTTTAAACCTCCTTAGCCACACAATACAGTGAGAGACAGGCCCTGACTTCACAATATACTTACAACAGAGGGCTTATTCAATGCAACTATACTTTTAAACAACAGTGAACAAATTATGTTTTGTGAAAACAGAGAAAAGCTTTACTATTTAAAAAAGAAGATCCAATTTAATAGAATTTGGAGAAAACAATGACTATTCTATTATTTGAAAGACACTATAAAATGCAATGTTTTACCCATTTCTACATTCTACATTTCTACATTTATTGTTCAAATGAGGTAATCTTATATTGATTGTCTATCCAGTCTGCTTTCAATCATTTATCTAAACAAGTCTAGCTCTGTTTCCGCTCATTCCACACAGCTGATAACAAAGTACCTTCAATTTAATATTTTCAGCTAGATAGTTTAAGAGTACAAAAGGCAGGGTAGGTCTCCAGTCGTCAATCCTCTGCTCCTTCATATGTGTAATTTTTCATGTATTACCCAGAGTGCTTGTATCTACCACCTCTTCATGTGTTGTGTATATTTCAATATGACTTGAATAATATCAGGGTTTATTATCGACTGTGGCTTGTGGTTGAAGTGGTGCGATTTCAAAATAGATTCTTGCAGGAGATTGCCTTCTCTGTCAGAGAAGTCCAGCAGAGATGATGGGGGGATTGTGAGGGGAATTACAGGGCCTTTATGAGAGAGAGGGCTTTTGTTGGAAAGATGGAGATGAAATATAATTAACTGCAAGTTATGAAAAAAACAATAGTGTTGTCCAATGTTGCACAATGTACACACGTAAAGACATTATGTAAAATACTGCCAAAGTGTAACAAACAACATATATATATATTTCAATACTATCAATTATTTCAATGCCATGCTTTATTTCATCATTTTATTTCTAGGATTCTATTAATTTTTATCTTAATGTGATCATTTCTGTGTTTATTTTTTGTAGTGTGGTTTTAATGTAAATCACTTTAAATTACATTTTGTACAGATTGTGCTCTACAAATGAATTTAGATGATGGGGCTTTCAATTTACTCTTTCTAAAGCAGTGTTAAATGTCAATTTGATTTTAGTGCAAAAATACAAATAAGGGAAAAAAAATCTATTAACTCAACCCAAATGTCATTAATGATATATGTAAATAAAAGATAGCAACAAAAGAAAAAAAAGACACATTTTTGCAAATGACATTTTTGAATATTAAGCTTTGTCCAATGTGTGTGCGTGTTTTTTTTTTCTTTTTCGGAAGTAAAGTGGCTACACAAAAGTTAAATACCAGTTACTACAGTTACATGACATAATTCCCCAATGTGTCCTGAGCTTTTGTGTAATCCCACAGTGCAGCTCTCTGGCGATTATAAAGCCATATATGTAAAAGTGTGTGTGTGTGTGTGTGTGTGTGTGTGTGTGTGTGTGTGTGTGTGTGTGTGTGTGTGTGTGTGTGTGTGTGTGTGTGTGTGTGTGTGTGTGTGTGTGCGTGTGCGTGTGCGTGTGTGTGTGTGTGTATGAAATGCTCCACTCTGTAATCTCACGACTCAGTGGTTCACACTCACAACCTCACTCTCTCCAATAAACTCCACATGTATCTCAGATTTTAGTCCTTCTCTCAGTCTTCCTCTCAGCTCTCCCTGCCTTCCCTACACCTTTCTCATTTTAAAACATAAATTATCAAGGCCAATGCTAGTTTGCAGTAAAGAGTCAACATTTCTTAAATTAGCAAAACAACCAAGATAGTTAATTACTATGACAATTTTAACAGGTACGTCTCTGTGGTTCAAAAGAGGGACTTTTTAAGGTAACTAATTTGAACAAAGATCAATGTGTGTTCTCTGATTACACATATCATAAGTTTTAGATAGATACAAATAGGTAAAACCCTTGTCTTAAAGGAAAAATATTATGCAATTTTCATATTGTTATTAGTATTTAAACATGCTCTCGAGTACCTTGCCTTGCCATCTCATTGCGCATAGCGCTTACACAGTTTAGTTATGTTATCGCTTTAGGAGACGCTATGGTCAGGCTAGCAGCAGCACTTATCGTGTTTTGACGGCAGAAATGCTTGATACGAGTCTGTTGATGATTTAAGGACTTAAAACAGCACAAGATTCTCGGATAAGTGATGTATATCATTGTCTGCGATCAAGGGAGTTCAGCAGGGAGTGTTTTTGATGCTCAGAGGGGAGAGGTCTGTCAAACCAATATTCCTAAAATAGCGTGAATGCAGTTAAATGCAACTCCATGTATGTTTTTTGATGATGGAAAATTGTTAGAACATGTTTAAAAGCTCAAAAAAGTCACTGCAGCAGAATATGTGTCCTTTAATACCTATGCTTTTGCAGGCTTTTAACACCGTAGGCTTTTAACACCGTAAGTTGTGTCTCTGTGTCTTTTATTTATTTATCTCTTTTATTTATCGTATTGTCACATTGTATTTTTATTGTATAACTAGTTAGAGTTAAGGTTAAGCTCTTATTTGGTTCTACTGGTTTGCATTTCTTTAATAACAACTGGTAGAAATGGATGGACAATCTTTTATTTTTATTTTAAAAACAGTAGTATGTTTATAAAATGTGCTCCATAAATACAGTGGAACTGGGACTGGAATAACCATTTGTGCTGAAAAGTATAGTGTAAACGCTGTATTAAACGCTCCACCTCTGAATCAAACCACAAAGCTCCTCCTCCTTGAAGCTTGAGTATAACATAAAGCTTTGTTATGATCTTGGGTGTTGTCTTACCCACATGCGGATGAGCCCGGCAGCCTCGGTGCAGGAGTGGGTCAGTCCATAACAGTAACACTTGCTGCAGCCCAGAGGATTCCTCACCGACAGACCAAATGTGTCCGCTTTGCACTGGTCACAATGATCTCCTATGACATTCACCTGAAACACAGTCCAATGCAGTTACAGAGAGGGAAGTGGCTATTTTTAATGTGTTTATATGTTTTACAGTCAATGTTTGTATTTATTGTTAAAGTTTGGTCAAGAGAATGCACGGACGGCTTTCTTGTAACATTCACTCTGATCAAAGAAAAAACAAATGAAAACATTAATTGGATGAGAAGACACATAAATGAACAAGGAAGTAATTCAAGCAATAACAAATGAACAAACTATAGTATACTACAACCACAATTTAAAGGTGTTCTATGTAGGTTTTCTAGTTGAGGTCCGTCACCTGATTTTCTCATGAAATTCTTTCTTTAAGGTTCCACAGTGTATAAACTCTGTTTCATTTATCCAGTTACAGAGGTTTGTATTGCCCAAAAGGTACTTGGTTTGCTGCTTGTCTCCAGGAGATTGGTTGGTTTTATTCCATCTCCAGGAGAACAGAATGTTTCATATCCTCCACCAACAAACTACATAGTGCCCCTTTAAATAGTAATAACACTGACCCATAGCAAACATGGCTGGCAAATATCAGCTTTTATTTTCTATCAAATGCATGTGGAGGTTTGAAATTTTGCTATTCCAGCTCCTGTAGTTACTAAAAATAGTCATAATTTGTCAATAAAAAAAACTTAGAATCCATGGAATGTGTGCTGTACGGATACAAAAATAAGCCTCTCTCGACCAAATGTTTACGTTCTGAGCCGCGTAAATAAGCCGTGAGCTGACTGGTCTAAAAGCAGAGGAGAAGTGGACAGCCCGGGCGAGCTAAGAAAAACCCTGTCTCCAAAACATCATCCAATTAGTGTGATCCCCTGTCAAAGTCCTGCAGCTGAGAAACTTCAGACACAGAAAAGATATTTTAGTCAGATTCACATGACAGTTTACACGAAGCATAGTTTAATTACACCAAGACGTGAAGTTACTACAATTAGTCCAAATCTTAAATGGCTTTTTTTTGTTTTTTGTTGGTCATATCAAAGCTGTCAATAACGGATAAGAAAGTAGCAGCCAAAGATAAAAATAAGTCACTCAGGTACGTTTGATGGACAATGATCGCTATGCTCAAATATAGTGTCATTTTTAAAGCATCAGAATATGTGCAAAGAGGAACATTGTGGACACTGCCTTCCAGTGACTCCAGTCATTTTAGATCCAGTACAGCATGGTTTACACTGCAGGGTATGTATTAGGGCTGCAACTCAAGATTATTTTACTAATAAATAAATCTAGCAATAATTATTCTGATCAATTCGTTGTTTAGAATGCAAAAGGCCTGTGAATTTGAGAGTTTTACAAATTTGACCCAGACGAAGCTAAAATTATGCCGCTGGAGACCATTATGAAACCATTTTTCATCAAAACGCTAAATTTAAATGTTTCCTGTGCCATTTTTATATAATTCTTGCTTGTCTGAATCGTAAGATCTCTTCTCTCAGTGCATGTTACATTTGGAGAAAATAATAAATCGATTACTAAATTAGCTGACAATTATTTCAACAATATATAGCTATACATATTCCTATTGACTACAAGTGACACCAACACCTGCAACAATCACAACTGAACCTGGGTACAAATGTAAACGTAAACTTCAGCAACCACATAATAATAATCTAATCATAAATCTCATCTGTAAAACAATATTAATGTTGGACATGTCAACCTAATATCTAGAGACATAGACAGGTAATGACTGTGAAATATTTTAGACCAATGCTACATAAACGACCAACAGACAAATGACTTTATTTGTCTGTGTGATCGTTCTTGAGGTAGGTAATAGACAAAGCCTGTTTATGACGTACAAAGACCTCCTTTAACTCTCATATTCATTCAGTGGGAACATGTCACCTCACACCTGGATGTTTGTAGACATACTGAACATGTTGCAGATCACAGAGATGTTTGGCTGTACCTTGCAGCTGCATTTGCCAGTGCGATCAGCGCAGCCACACGCTCCTCTCTCCAGATCACAGGTCTCTCTGTCGGACCCCGCCACGCTGCACTGGCACTGGATACACTGTAAAACATGCAGAGAATTAAGTGCCAAGGCTGTTATCGACATCAAAACACACTCTACCAGGCCGACAACTGGGTGTCAGGCATCGCTAAACCAACAAGCTTAACATATATGTGCCAAACATATTAAGAGCAGAAGTGAAGTACTTTCTGAAAGGCTCAGTGATTATGACACTGCTTGACTGTGCAATTTTTAACTTTGTAATTAACCAAGTCTACTGTTCTTTCTTTTTCCAACACTTAAATTAACATTCACAAGGAATCAGCAATTAGTGTCTGCAGTAACTCATGTTTCTATAGGAACCAGACACAGTCGGTAGATGCTTTATTACGTCGGTACAGACGGTTTAATCATATGACTAATTTCTACAAGTTGCCAGAATAAAACTTTTTTTTTTTCATTTAGCAACTGGCTTTTGTGATGGCCAAACCAGGCATATCCTACCACAATGCTGAATGGGGGTAAAATGGTCTCAGTATATAAATAAAAGGTTGCCCGTTGGATTGCTGCTCTTGCCAGTTCACAAGACACCATGCACTACTGATTTTGTTAATAAATATTGGCTTTAGTAAAATTGCCATATTTCAATTTACAACTATTGTCAACAGAGGTGCATGGAACAATAATGGATTAATGATACTATTGTGAAAGTTTTTTGAAGATAGGGACATTTTAAACTTCAGTACACTGTTTATCGGGATGCCAAAAATAAAAAAAACAGGTACTGATTGATAGTTAAACTAAGATCAAAGCTAGACATGCATTTAAAAAAGTATTCTTAAAAACAAACCAAATAAAAATCAAATCAACAGAGCAAAATTTGTCATTTCAGATCAGAACTGGTAAAAGTATGTAAAACATATTAATAGTAACACCCCATTGCACTTTGCCCAACTTCCCCTGGCCAACAATTGGAAGGAGAAATGAAAGTCGTAGTACTTCTTTACCTGTGGAAAGTCTCTGTACCCGATCTGACACTCGTTACACTTCTCTCCCCTGAAGTTGTTCCGGCACACGCAGCATCCTGTGTTGACGTTGCACTGCTGGGTCGTTGAGCCGAGGGCATTACAGCCGCACTCCTGTGAACACACACAAGTGCATCCTCAGTAAATCATCATGAACTGCTGACTGGACACGATTAGAAATTATTTGATGACCGCTAAAGTAATTGTAATAGCTGATCTGCAAACTGACATCTGAAATCTGTTCAATTGCTGTCATCAGCCAAAATGGTCAAAATTACCATCTGGTGGGAATAGTGAAACAAAATATGTTGGCTTAGGTAATTTTGTATTCTTACCTAAGGCAAAGATGCTTGAATGGTGTTGTTTCTGTAAAAAGTTATTAAGGCTTACTCATTCCACTTCTAAATATCCTCAAGCTAGATTTTATTCATATTAAGCAGAGATTTCATGCACAAATTCTCCTCCTTTTGTTGCATTGATTTGCTATTGTCTTGTTTTATTGACTAGCTCCGTGCAGTTTCTCCCAAAGTGAATTCTGCTTTCTTGTTCCAGTCTTTTGTACCTTTCAGTTTGTCTTTGTCGGGCGCGTGTAAGATCAGTTGCAGCATACTTTTCTTCTGGATCAATGCGTTGCTAAAGCCAGACTCGCGGTTCTTTTATGTCGAGTCTCTAATTGCTAATAGTCTGCTGCTAATAGTTTACTGCTATTGGTGCCCGACAGGCAGTTGGGAGGGAGGGAGCTGTGGTGTGGACATTCCAAAAAAGACTTTGAACAGTTGAATTAGAAGGATGATTAGAGCAATAAAGAAGAAGGAAGTGAGAAGAGGAAGCTGTGTAAACTAAAGAAGACAAAAGAGAAAAACACCAGCAAGAACTTGACTTCACAACAAATTATTGACTTCATAATAATTAGTATAAACCCTAAAACTCTGATAGATTAATGAGTGGTTATGTATTTATTTATTCACCTTGTAAAGACCTACACTTGAATATTTTGTTGTGTTCATCCTTTAATGCTTGCATGTCACATTATACTGTAATTAGATAACATAAAGTACATTATCAATGAAGAGAATATTTTTGCACTTCTTGACATTGTTAAAATTAGGTATTTGAATATAGAACACTGATGAAACCTCAAAGGGCACATACAGGTGCTTAAACAATTTGCTGGATGTCACTCCCCAGTCTTCTATCAAGCCTTCAAAATCTTAAAAATACGTTTTGATAAGCAGTGCCATAATAAATACGTGGTAGTTATGTAGTTATATAGTAAAGTTAAATCAGTGTTCAACAAAGGCAGTCTGGTGAAGCGTTGATGTAACAGAGGGCTCACCTTGCAGCCCGTGGTGATGTCATGTCCCCAGTGGTTGGGGGCACAGCGGTCACACCTCTCTCCCATGGTGTTAGGGGGGCAAATACACTGTCCAGTGTTAGCGTCACAGTTGTCCCCCACATGATGGCAATTGCACGCTATAGTCAAGATAAAACAAAACAAAATAAAGAGTCTTACAAAGGATCTAAAAAATGAAACAGCAGCGCTCACAGACCCCTCATCTTGAGTTAGAATCTAGTAGTTGATTAATAAAGAGTACACCTCACAGAGAGAAAGAAATAACATATATTTTCAAAGTGAATGTTTGATATTAACCTAAAATACACATTGACCTGATATTTCCCACCTCAAAGCTTCATTAATTCATATATTTGTATTTATGAGCCCTCTTCTGATCTCACACTTATATATTCTGAGCCATATCTTGCACAGTCTTTGTCTGAGAATCACCCCTCAAAGCAAATTCCTCCTACAAGACTGACCCAATACACAACAGCAGCCTCAAATCAATCAATCCCATAATTCCTTCTATGATCTTTGCTTTGCTCTGTATTACTCACAATCTTATTTCTGAGGTTGCTGGCTGTCAATATTAGCTGGCATCAATAATATATTTCCTGGGAACGTGTGGGAAGAAGATATTCTTAGCATTAGTGCCGGTGCGATTGGGAAATCAATCATTATTTTAGGTTTTTAGAAATCGGAGCATCTGCTGCCTGTTTATTTATCTGAGATTAAATGAGAACTTAATTTGGGTACTTGAAAAGAAAAAGGTACTTTTGCTGTTTACTATAGTACAATTAATAAATATGTTTATAATATAATTGTATTGTATTGTTTCAGCAGGCAAACAATGAGTGGGTATGAAAAATGCAAATGCTCCAACTTCAGGGGTCTTTTTTTTCACCTCTCCACGTGGCGGAGCAGTGGCTCTACTCTGAGCTCCTACCGTGTTATTGAGCTCCAATCCATTCTATTTCTATAGCATATTTTATAAATAACAACAAAAACAGTTTCCAAAGTTCTGGACATAGTGAAATAAAAGTCATTCAGCGGGGGAATCTCTCATACCGCTTGTATTAGTGATATTTTCGGTCAGTACTGAAATTGTAATGGACATAATGAGTACAGAAATGTTGGACTGAAACAGAACTGGACCAAATTATCATTATGATGATTGTGTTCATTCCATTTTGGGCTCAATATTTAGCATAAAATAAATATTTGTAAAAAGCAAATTTTAACTGACTGACATAAAGGATTATACTGGTAACTTTTGAAAAAACAAAAAACAAAAAACAGATTTTATGCTCAGTGTTGCCGAATGTAATAACATTTTAGAGTTAGGAGTGATATGTTTTAGTTGCAGTGCATGGAGTAACACTGATGAATCAGTCGAAGAAGCAAATATATACCTCAAACACGGTATATGACAAACGATTCATAATATCTTTTTGAAATCAGGCAAATGAGAAGTTATTGTAGCCCAGAGGGAGCTCTGTGTTCTACCTTCAAAGTCAGATCAGCAGCAGTTTCTCTTGGCAACATTTCATTTTAACTTCTTTGTAGATTAGGTTTAGTATTTCTTTTAATCATGATGCCGTCACTGTGTTTAACATATGTTTAGTCCAACAAATATTTCTCAGACTCACAGACATTCTCTGATGGTGTTGCTTACATACAGTATTAGCATCTACACACCCCTAAGTGGCCAAGGAAAGAGTGGCTAAACCTACCAATAAAACACTTTGAACCAGATAATCTGTATTTATCTGTTCCTGCTGCAAGAGAACACATTTATACTGAGATTGGAACAGGCAATGTGGGTTAAATGTAAACTGTTCTTTAGCTATTTATATTTATTCAATCAAGAATTTGAATTTGCCCAGGTTTACCTAATATATTTAAATGTAATGATCCTTTTTGATAATGAGTAAAAAACATCCATATCATAGTAGAAACTCACGTGTGCAGCCTCCCTCCTGGAAGTTGAAAAAGCCTCTGGAGCAGCGGTCGCACTTGGGCCCGCCCACACCGGGTTGACAGCGGCATTGGCCCGACTCGTCACAGTCAAACGACTTAGAGCCAAACGAGTTACAGTGGCAGGGAATGCACATGCCCCCAGTGCTGAGGCCGTGGGTCTGCGTCTGTGGGAGAGAGCGCGGTGAGTAAACATGATCACAAATGATACAAGAGAACACACTTTCAACTCCAAACCAAATGCAAAATGTAAAATTCACATTGATCAAGAGATTGATAAAATACATTGATGTCATAGTTCTGATAATTGTACATCTACACTGCTCCTTAATGCATACAGCACAATGAGGGCTAGTAATAGTTCATATTCAGGTGTGTAGTTGTGTACACTAGACCTGGTTTGATCCTGGTTTAAATAGTCCTACTCCAGGTTGAGTCCTGTTTCATCCAGGTTCAGTCCCAGTTCAGTCCCAATTTCAACATGATGCGTGTGCAAGTGCAAACGCACCCTTTGTTTGACCCTGTTCTAATCCTGATCTAGTCCTGGTATTGTCCTTATTCAGGAAGTTGCCACTGGCACCGCAATTATCATTTCAGCTTTTCACAAGTTCTCCATTGGAATAAATGGGATTCCTGCTTAACTGGAAATGTAAATCGCAATTAAAGTGGGGTTCAGTTGCACTCAGGAAGAAAAGTGGGTGTTCTACAACACGTAGTGACATGCTATATACAGTGATCCCTCGCTATATCGCGTTTCATCTTTCACGGCTTCGCTGCTTCACAGATTTTTTTTACAGTGCGGATATTTTTACAGTGCATCCACTGAACTTCAGCGCACGGCACAAGAACGGGACCCTTTGACGAGTCGTTCATTGCAGTTCTCAAATATAATCGAAGGTGGCATATCCGTTTATAAAAATCTTCTTGCTCAGAAAAAGAAAGAGCGCCAACAACTAAAGAAAGAGTCGTGCGCCTTCAGTAGAAACAGACGCTACAGCGGAGCGGAGTCAGGACGAAGAGGCACAGCTGGGACTGTGAAATACGCCAGTGACAATGTTTACAACCTTGTATTACAATATTAAAATTATTGTTTTAAACAAATTTTGGGCTTTAAAACAGGTTTTGATTTTTGGTTTCATTCCATAGTTCAGTATTGCATTGTAAAATAATAAAAAATAAAGCTGACTACTTCACGGATTTCACTTTTCGCGTGTTATTTTTGGAACGCAACTCCCGCGATAAACGAGGGATCACTGTACATAAAATTCCACTTTCAACATCAGTCAATCAATCAATCAATATAACAGGTCCTTATCAAAAGGCCTATTTAACCCAATATCCTGTTAGAGCAAGAGCAAGCACTCTTTCATGCAAACACTTGTTAATATATCTATAATATCGTGAGAGCCGCCTGTACTGTTGTTTCAGAAAGCAAACCCTACAATGTATTGTTGCACACCAGTCCAAACATGCCAGCCTGACACAGCACTCTCCATGCAGCAGACTGTACCCCTGCACTGGGCCTGTACGCGCCCCTAGGACAGCCCCCTGTGCGGGTCAGGCCTCCCAATCTCTGCTGCACGGCCTCCACTGGCACTCGCTCCAGTGGCCTCCTCGTCTCCCTCCTCTCATAGCCCTGTCGTTTGAGGTCGCACCGCCGCCCCACGTACCCGGCCCGGCAGATGCAGCGGCCCTCCACGTCACAGCGCTGGGACACTGAGCCGTGGGGACTGCACTGGCACGGAATGCACTCCTCTGTGTCAGGGTCCCACCAGCAGTTGGGCTGGGACGAGACAGGGCAGGAAGGTAAAGAGGAGCAGAGAGGTGATTAGCATGAGCAAGACAGACACAAGTGTGAAAGATGCACAAGGTAATTAACAGGGACGTAAATAAATGAAAAGGCAGAAAAAGAGAATTTAAGCAGATATAAAGGATTTTAACAACTGCAAACTAAAAAGAAATTGACTTAACAAAGAAAATAAGAATTAAAAAGAAAAGGAAAAAAGGAAGATGTAGTTGAAGTAGCAATTATGAAAAAGTCATATTTTGTCATTCATGCTTTAAAGACCACTGTAGTTGAGTGGGGGTGGAATAAGCACCCATTTAATTTTTTTGTTGTGGTTTTGTTCATTGACGATGATTTAAACTCAATTAAGAAAATGGTAGTAGATGAATGAACGGTAGAAAATGAATGAATAATCACACATCCCTGTTGAAGATCCTGTATTATGTATACACAACTTATCCATAGACAACATTTGTATATATAATAGTTAATTATGGTGAACGCATTATACTACATAAATACAACAACTGTTATATATGTTTTGCTTATATAAGTATACAAAACAGGTAATATTGACAATATTTTTTTGTTATAGTGGCGTAATCTAAACAACAGATTTTATGTTCATAATAAGACTTACCACACACTCGTCGCACTGTCGGCCCACTACGTTCTCCCTGCACTGGCACTGACCCGTCTCCTGGTTACACACTTCAGATACCGACCCGTTTGTGTGACATTGGCAAGCTGAAAAAAACAGTTCATCATCATAGATCACATTTCTACTGCAAAATAACACATACTGTATGTGTTTACATCACTCTGTCAGCTGCTTAAAATTGCTACCGGAGAAAATCCCTCTTGGTAGTAAAGTGTGTTTTTGTAAAAACAAACCAAGACCTCATCTGGGATATAAATAGTATGAATCATTCACAACTAAGAAACACAAGCAATATACTCCTGTGAATGGTTGTGTGGTGTAAGATTCATGTCAAGTTAAAAAGCAGTATAGTATAAAGTATAGTAATATTGTAGTCGCTAGAACTTTTGGAATAATAATCCTAAATCTTGTAGTTAGTGTTTTGAATAAAACTGGGTTTTGGCTTCAACTAAGGAGGTACCATGTTTTTGAGAGGCTCAAGGTTTACCCCAAACAACAGAACCCCTGTTTTGAGAATTTCTACATTTTTGTCTCAGTTTTGTCCATCCTAATCACATGCCATCAAAATATATTCAAAAATGTCTTGATATTTTGTCAATCCTGTATCCGTCTTCTTTCTTTTTTGCCTTCCTAAAATGTATTTACACAGTTTAAAATCCTTCTGGGAGGGAAAAGGAAATCAACGCCACTCAATCCTTTATATACACAATTAAAAGCTTGAACATCACAGCTCCCATCTGGCACCAGGGCTGTCTTCTTTGCAAGCACGCGCACACGCTAACACGCTTTTAAAGAAATTAGCACCACATGTCGCTTCCCAAACACTTGTCCATTTTCTCCAAGGCACAAGTGCAGGCCGAGGAGTGTGAACGTTGGACGGGAAGGGGGTTATCAAGCCAGATGCCCTATCATTAATATACATTACATTATTGATTCCAGCAGTATGCCCTCCTCCCACGCGCGCATGCAAACACCTCAATAGCTGTACGTGCATCGTGATCTTATAAAAACAGGGAGATATTAACATGCAGCCAGTCTGTCCAACACCCCCCCAAGCAGCACCCATAGGAGACCATCTGGAGCCCGTTCTGTCTGCTGCGACAATGCAAGCCTTGTTGTCAGAGAAAATGTTGCTTTTTGTTGTGATTTTTCTTATAATTTTCCCTTTTCAAAGTTGGCCTTGATGGGTTTAGGCTTTTTTCCCTAAGTGCACCAAGCCTAACGGGTAAACAGGCTATTGTGATTGTGGTAAATTGACAAGTGTGCACATGGACTGGCTGTTGGGATGATATAACTCTCTTCCGTGTACCATGGCAATACAACATCAGCATTCATTTAGTGTATTTGCTGCACAAATAATCTTATCAACAAACCATTCAAACCATTTTAAAAGGGAAGAATATTTAACATTTGCAAAAGGTTAAATGCAAAAGTGCAAAAGAACAACAATAAGAAACTACATTGAGCCCATTTTAGTCCTGGACTAAAGTTTTAGTGGACTTGGTTTGGTCCTGTTTTAGTCCTTGCTTAGTTCTGTTTTAGTCCAAGTTTTGGGTTTAGTCCTGGCTTAGTCTGAATTTTAATGTGGTTGAATATGCAAGTGTGCAGACCCTTTGGAGGCAAAATCAGGTCAATGCTTATCCATTACGAATGATTGATGCTTTTTCATATTTGTGATATTCTGAGGCTAATCCCAATTTCTTCATTAAAATCACTTTGTTCTATATATATTCTAAATTCTGGAACTTATGTTCCAGAATTTAGAATATACTATCTTAGTCCGAAACACTTGCAGCCTCTGTCAGCGTGAAAGTACACTAGCCAAAGATCAATCAGGATGCTCTAGTAGCTACAACCTGGAGTTTATTAAACAAGAAGCCGAGGCAGAGGAAATAACTAGTATAGGTTTACCCTTACTCCTAAAGGAAGAGGACTTCTAATGGCAAACTAGTGGCACAGCTACAAGCAACATGGCAGTTACGGATATCTATACAAGCACTGTCAAATGAAGCATATTATGTGTGAAGGAAACAAACATGCTCAACACCTGGGAAAGTCAGTAAGATAGAACCTTTTGGCAGTTATAACATTATTTAATGCAGTAAGAAAGAAAAAAAGAAATGCCTTTCAATATAAAAGACACTGCTAATAAAGAACTGTTCAGATGGCATATGTTTTGTGGATGAAATCAGCATAAGATATGTATATAGAAAGAAGGTTAGAGCACAAGGTCCAGAGAAAAACAGTAGTTGTATGAACGTAGCGAGAAAAGAAAGCAGAGGAGCCAAATAATTCAACTTGTAAGAAAAAGTTTTGCTATTTTCTCTGCTTAAGTTTATCCTTGCATTCTTCCCATTGCAGGAGATTATGTTATAAATAAAACATTTCTACACTACTTTCAATAAAGCGGTCAATATTCAAGTAATAACTATGATAAAGAGATCGCTTTTGCCTTGTGAGGTTTCCTAAACATCCCCAAAGTGTCTATCGATCTTAAGACATTTATGAAACATTTATTTTTGGCGTCTGATGCTATGCCCACAAGTTGATTTCAACAACTCGCAGTGGCTTCCAAGTTAATTTGTCCTGATTTATTCTGTTCTTTTTGATCATGTCTGGGGCACAAAACCAAAGCCCTAAAAGTGAGTGATTACAGATGGGAGACGGAGGAGAAGTTGGCCATCAGAACAATAAAAAAGTAAAGGATTTTTACAGTGTAATAGTGCGGGAATGGACTCGGGTTGAACTCCGAAGCACGGCTCGATAAAATTCATTAAGAGCCGACGCTTGGGGGAGAGAGAGGATGACGGGGCGAGCGAGATAGGAGCAGATAGCTGGAGAGGGAGCGAGAGAGGGAGTTGTTGTGTTTTAATAATTCCTGGTGGTCTTTTGTCATTTGTACAGGATCAATGGGGAGACAGCAGCGGCGATCGGCACTGAGGTGGGGGGCCATAGATCAGGCTGATTAATCAATAAGCATTTAGCCCGGGTGGAGAGGGGAAACAACCGCAGAACAATGCACTATCAAACAGGCATTAATACTATCTGTCAGCCTGTCCACCTGCCTTTGTCGGCTTATTGAGGAGCGGTCTATAGCAGTTCTTCTTATACTGTTAAATAGAGAATAGGGAAATGGTCAGAGTGGCAGTTCTTTTTGTTGGGATAAACCAAATGCCTTCAGTTCCTCTTCGGCGTGTTTCAGGTGGGTCATAGGCCCAACTCAGCAACTATAGCCCTTTAAAGGAAAAATCTAACACATTTTTAATATTGTTATTAGCCTTTAAACATGCTCTTGATTGCCTTAAATGTATTATTATAAACTAATAACAGTGAATAATTAGGATGCATTGGGAAATTAAGGAATGCGTTTGGAAATTAAGGAATGAGTTTGGAAAGCTGCAAATGAATTGTTTATAATGAACTAATTCTGTTTTTCTTTTTCTTCAGATTTTTAAATATCAGGTATAGCGTCGTTAATAAGAGGGAGCATCCTGGCCAATCAAAATTGCTTCGTGGTTAATATATATATATATTTCAAAATGTATGGACTATTATTGGATTATTAAAGTATGCACCAAGGCATTCACACGTAGTTTATTAAGAATGATTAAGGCTTTGTAACTAATTAACTAATACTCCTTCCTAACCATTATTAAATAAGCCTGAATCATGCCTAATAAACTATATGTTCATTGTGAATCAAATCTTTGTTCATGCTTTGTTTGGCAAATTAAGGTGCAGTTATTATAATGTGGGATCATTTATTTAAATAAAACATAACAAAAAATATAAAAATTGCTTACTCAAGGACACTTCTCTTCACAAACTGAGATTGTGATACAACAACATGGCGTAACTGTTCCATGTGTAAATACAAAACATCCCCAGTTCATTAACTTCAAATTATGCTCAAGATGAGCTCTGTATTTCAAACGGTTCAATATAACATAATATAAATAATATATCCCCAAACAGACGTATAACAGAATTTTCATTTGTCCATAAAAAGCGTTTGGAACCATTCTGCGCGAAAGTTTCAGATTTTAAATATTTTAACTAAACTTTCATGAATTTGCTTTAAATTTGGCACAGTCAATGTTAGATATACTTAATATTAACTAAAGTTTGAGTCTTTTTTTATGAATTTAAAGCAACATCAGTGTAACTGTGAGACATTTTCAGTAGGCTAACTCTTTCTATTTCTATTCAATCACTCAATGAACAAATCAATGGGAATTCTTTGCGTCGATAAAGTAGTAAAATCTCTAAACACTTCTCTTAATAACACGACAGAGCTCTCTGATAAACTTTTACGGCAGCCCCATCTGTTGTCCACGTTGGCTGCCATGTCTCCAGCTCTTGCTTACTTCTCCCTGTTTCACAGCGTTTTAAAATGTCTCTTCCACATCTGTCTGAGGCGTCGTTCTCACCTCACTCGTCCCAGCTGTCTCCCCGTCCTCTCTCTCTCTTACTCCAGATGCTCCTCCAGCACCTCGCCATGTTTCCAAAAGGATTAAAGCCATCGTTTATCTCAAATTAAGTTTCCTCGACAAAACACCACTCCCCTGTGCCGTGTGCCCACCGAGACACTTGCATCGGCCGCTGCTTGGAATTGCATCATGTAATGTTATTAGTGCCGTAGCAGTAGTCTGCTCTGTGCCATTTTTGATGTGGGTAAATTGACATAATCATCTGCGTGATTCGAATGGATTAACTTAATTTGCCCATAAAAGAAGACGCTGATGTCATGCTTGCATATTGCCCCCATCAGACTGTATTCAATCAAAATGACAAAATAATCCCAATTCATTTTTGCTGGGGTTATATCTACCAAATCCAATAAAAATATATTAACGTCAAAAAGGGATTAATGGAGAACCGGTTTAATAGGAAAAATATTATGCATTTTTTGTATTGTTATTAGTATTTAAACATGCTCTCGAGGACCTTAAATTTGCCATTTCATGTTTTGAAACACATACAAATGTATTATACACTATATGAGCAAGTTTCTCTGCTGTGTGCAATGACACTTACTGAGTGTATGTAGCCAGCAGAAGGCGCCTAACGCTATACACAATTTAGTTATGTTATCACTTTAAGACACACAACGTTCAGCCTAGCAGTAGCAGAAATGCTCAGTCTGTCGATGATTTAAGGACTTAAAACAGCAGAAGATTCTCAGATAAGTGATGTCTATGATTTGGAAAAAAAACAAAAAACGTCCCAGATCAAGGGAGTAAGTGTTTTTGATGCTCAGAGGGGGAGGATTTTCAAACTAACGTTCCTCAAAATGGTTAGAACATGGTTAGAACATGGTTAAAAGCTCATAAAAGTTACAGTCGCACAATATGTGTCCTTTAAGACAGATATAGACAACAATAAAACAATAAAAAACTAAAATATTTTAACACTTTTCATTGGTAAGGCTGAAAGTGTTATAATGTTGCATCAAAATCATACTAGTGTGATTGTGTTTTGTTTCATTCACTCATTTGAGTAATCCTGCTAAATCTGTCTCACTCCCCAGACACTTTGGTAGAACACCTTACTGAATAAGTGGAAATTTGCAAAGCTTCTCCATGTTTTTTTTTAAATCATTTACCTTCCTGACATTTTCTCATGTTTTCAGTACTCATAGTTAAGAAATATTCAACTGCAAACGTTCCTATAAACATGATGTGAACTTACGTTGGCAGTTCTTGGCCGTCACTGCGTCCCCGTAGTAGCCATCAGCACAGACGTCGCAGACCCTGCCCCCGTAACCAGGACGACAGCGCAGACACTGGCCTGTGATTGGATGACAGCTCTCAGGTAAGGACAGGTCCAGGTTTCCGTTACAGTCACAGGGCTGGCAGGAACCTCCAGGGATGGTGGGCTGGCCATAGTATCCGTTTGAGCATCTACGAACAAAACAAGTCATTTTTTTTCTATCACATAAAAGCAAAACGGACATGGAAAAAACAAACGAGGATAACAGGGAGGCTCTGTAGTGGATTTAAATAGCAATTATTTCAGCTGGGTCATTCTGCTCATCTCCTATGAAACCTTTTTTTTTGTGGAAAGGTTTAATTTACGTAAAATAATCCTTTCTGATTCATTTATATTTGGTGGGTATTTCATGTTCTAACAAGAAGTATCTACCATTCGATTAAGGTTTGGCAAAATGTGAATGAAATCGCTGAAAGCCCCTTGGATTAAGCTGTTGTGATGTAAGTTATTTTCTTGGAGTTATTTGTTAGATTCAAATAAGAGCCTCTACATCCGTTTCCTTCCACTCTCAGCTTTCCTAAGAGCTATCTTTAGTGAAATAGCTTTTAGCAGCTTCATAGCTTTTAGCAGCTACATGCAAAAGGACTTCTTTTCTTGTCCAGTTATTCTTATTCATAAAACATTTTAAAAGAAAGCAGCAATGAAAACTCAGACTTTAAGATGCCCTGCCAAATTGCCACTATTTGAATATTAATAATACCACTTCATTAATATTTTCCTGATGAGCTTAAGATGGAATTTGTTTTAGTGCAATACACCTAGTATATTTTCTGAACATTCAAAACATTTTATTTCTAAGCAAACTTAAATGTGTGCTATGTAACTTTTCTAGTGTGGGATCTGTCACCTGCTTGGTTCTGCTTTACCTAGAATGTTTCATGAAATTGCATTAAACCTATTTATCTCATGTTTTTTTTTTTTTTTATTTATCATACAATGACATGATGTTCTGCAGTTCTAAATCTTGCAATTATTACTGGCTTTTTTATTGCATTGAAAAAACATGCTCTCTTTTGTACTGTATGTGAGCTCGCCTGGATCGGACCTGTAGCTTGACCCGGTCGTGTCACCTGCTTTTCACATTGTAGGCAAAAAAATATGCTAAAGTGACAAGCTGGTGGCGCACCCTTCTCCATAAAAGTTACATTGTGCTTGTTTAAAGTACCCATGTCAGGTTGGACTAAAAGGCTTAAAAAGGCACACATTTTATCCTGGTTAACAATATTTTAAAGTTTGTTATATTAGTTTACTTAAATTATGACATCACACTATGGCCTAGCAAACACAATGTACAAAACTCCATCATTGAATGTCATAGATTTTTTTTTATTGATTTGATTTTTGATTTGAATTCTGCATAACCTTTGGATGAAATGAGACTCACTGCCAGATTTACTAAGACAGGCGCTAAAATGTGAGTTCTACTTTTTGTGTGCTATTTTGCCATTGTGTGAGTGTGTTGCACCATTTACCATCTGAAACTGCGCATTTTGTCAGTGGCGCAAAATTTATATGTAAATGAATTTACTGCGAGGAAGAGGAAGTGCAAATGTACATATGCCTCTGCTCCTGCTCCATTGAGAGAACAGACACATTTTAGAAGTTATGATGATAAATGATGATATTCACCAGCCGCACAGTCCAACAATTATATTCATTATTTTAATTATATAGCACATCATTTATTTAAATTTTTTTTAATGAGATCTTCGTCTTAAGCTAATGTTTGTGATCAATGTTTCAAACAATTGAACCTATAACGCGGTATAATGTTTAAGCAGAAAAAGCCAGTCCTTCTGTGTGTTTATCAGAGTTCAGATGTGCACTGCGGCGCACACGGACAGAAGGATTACTCTGGACGAGATGGAGGCAAGGAATAAGTGGACGAGTTTCATCTGCTCCAGTGTCATCAATACTTCGTTCACAGAGCGCACAGGACATTAAAAGGATCTGGAGTGAACTCCTGAAATCCGTCTGAGGGACAGCTTCTGTAACTGCTCCAGCAACACAGATGAGACTCCAGGCCGTGACGCAGGTAAAGAGTATTTTTATTACCTGTCGCCTCCGTCAAAACAACACTATTACTTTTGTATTAGTATTATTAGATAGTATAGTTTTGTGTTATTACCTATTTGTATTTGTAAATGAGCCAAACACAACCATTTGAAATCATTTTAACACCCCATTGACGTGTAAACTGCAATAGTCTGTTCTGTGCAAAAGGTTATACCTGCTTTTCACACGTACAAGATTTTCATGCAGTTTTGCTCCTCGCAGTCTTGATAAATCAAATAGCGCCCGCAAAACATTATCATTAGCATTTTCTCCGCCTACAATTTTGCACGTTGGGGCAAAATTGAAAAAAAAAGAGACGCAAATCTCAACTGCAACCATTTTGCACTCGAGCAAACACTTAGTAAATCAGGCCTCAGTCTACCTAATGATTTTTCAACCTTTCTCCACAAACAGCTACTTGATTAGTGTACAATGATTTATATTTACAACAATCAATACACCAAATAAAGTTAAAATTAGAAAATCATAAAAAGCTGTCATACACACAGGCTGTTATCGTTATTCTATTCTCTAATTCATACATATTACAGCTTGTACTGTACTTAAGACCAGAAGTCCAATACACCAGCAGTCATTGCATCCGCTTTGAAATACAAGAACAAATGTCAGAATTTCCTTTGCTTTCACATATTTTCACTGATTAATCATACGAGGAAGTGAAGTTGCAGAGACATGTATTAACCCAAGAATACAGCGCTGGGACGAGAGCCACTGGAACTGAACAAAACCTGCACTGAAATCCAGAGACACCAATTGAGATGAAAGAAGGGAGAACGAGGGGGTGAAAGGCCACAGCGCTGAAAAGAGAATTGAATTTAGAAAGGAGAGGAAAGAGAGGAGGCAGCCATTATTACCCATGACCCTCTCTGGTGCTCAATACAGACGCTTTATTAGCTGCGGGACTGTTTGAATGAGAGCTGCTGTTCTTTGAGTGCACAAGAGGAGCAGGAGGCAAGAAAAGGCTTGGATTTCTATTTAGCTTGATTTATTTTTCTTTGTGTTCTATTGTAACACAACTAACCATAACTTTATGATAACCTCTCTGAAGTAGGTGTGTTCATGTGTCATCAAAACTGTCAAGTTAGTTTATTCAAATTAAGCTGGAGACAGGTCAGAATTTTATAGTTGTAGATTTGATGACCTGGTTTAGTTCATGTATGTAATTACTGCGCCTGTCTTCGTCTGTTAGTAAAAACAAGCAAAAGTGAATTTAATTTACACAATAGCTCCAGAAAGTAGTGCCATTAATCAACCCCACTTTTGATTCTTGTCAGCTGATTGGACTTTAAATCATGATATTAATATCACATCATGACTTAAAGCAGAACTCAGTAACTTCAGCGACAGAGCTCCCCCTGCAGGTCTCTTGTGAACGTACACTCCCAGTAAAATGACGGAATTTATTTTTTTTCCCTTCCTTTTTATTGAAATAAGGAAGTTTAATCACATAGAAAAACATTAAATTTTGCCAAATATAAAAAAGAGAGCCAGGAGAGTTGTCTTTGGGTCGGCGTCAGGAAAGTTGCAAGGCTGGTTTTCTGAGCAGAGACAACAGGGGGAGATGACGGGGGCTTCAAACGCCCCAGAAATACATTTACAACCACCACACGGACTTACAAAGACATTCAATAAGGTAAAAGATGTGATTTAGTTCTATTTTAAAGTGGAGCCAGTCTCTATAGGGTTCAACATTTGTGAATCATAAGTTTGGTTATTTCTTCTATTGATGGTCAGAGAGTTGAAACATGCGTTCAATAACTTGTCACTTGTTTCAGCCACTTAGCCAACCAAGCGTCACTCAAAGGCATTTGAATAAATGCACCCTCTCTTTCCTCAGCCAGTCACCTGGTTTCACATCACCATGTTCTCTGCAGCAGTAGAACCACAAGCCTCCTCAGCCACTAAAGAACCATCAGCTTGAACGTCTACAGAAAGTAATGTTCCCCATGTTCCACTTTAAATGCACAACAGTTACTCTTGTCTCTCAGAAATCCTTGATGGTATTTTTGAGTGAATTTGAGAGCTAAATGTTCATAATGTTTTGGAAGCTTTGTGTGTAGCTGCCATGAAAAAGTGTACATATTTTTAGTCCAGTCCAAGTGCGTGGTGGGGGCCGACACCTTGTTGAAAGCATCAGAGCCAGCGCTAACAAATATTATGATGTTGTAGGTTTAGATGCAAAAATACACACTTGGCAGTAGACCTAATTTGGAATGTAAAACCAAAACCTCGAGTACTATACCATTACCTCTGTCGTAGCACGTATACGCGGCTGTACTCTGACTACTTTGTTCCACTGTAAAGCAAACGTCACTGGCTCGGTAGTCCCTGGCAGGAGCACCTCGTGGAGAAGAAGCCTATAGTTTATCTTAAAGGACTACATTACTATTAAACTATTGTCATTATGTATAAGTAAGAACAAAAACAATGTTTATTTAGAGATACACAACATGTAAAATCTTCAAAGGCCATTTTAACAACATTTGGGCAGTTTTTTAATGCAGGAAGTTATAAATGCTGTGCTTAGAAACATTTGCTGACATTTGCTTTTGACAGATTTGTAAAGAAAAAGTGTGAAAACCTGTTACCAACAATGGTAACCACCATTGGCAAATGATTATTCTAGCTGACAGACTGAATGACACTGAGTGAGTGAATAAGTTTTTAAGTTTGTTCATGAATGGAAGGCAGGGGTTCAAATAAGTCCACTTTTGTTTCACAACTTCCCCGTTTCCTGCAGTAGACTCACGGCTGACATTTTGAAAGCGCCAAAGCACAAAGTTCAATCATGCACTTTCAAACAGCTCCAGCGCATTCAAATGTGGACTTTTCTGCTCTCATCAGCATTTTTTCTTCACAAGTGACATTTCAAATGGCTCCACTCAGCCAGTTTTACACCTGTCCCAGGGTTACTGTTGATTTAGCAAAGATATATTAGCATTGTAGATAGACTTAGCAAATGATAGACCATCTTAAAAAAGAGTGTTGAATTATCAAAACAGTAAAGTAAATATAAAATTTTCTTGTTAAAGTGTATATTTGAATACAGATTTTAATTTGAGTGCAGGCTTTTAGGTTTAAAACACTGCAACATTATTGTTATTGCAATTTGTCCATTAATTTTCTACTGCTTGTTCCTGTTTGGGGTCGCGGGTGACTGGAGCTCAATGACTTTGGGCATTAGGCGGGTACACACTGGACAGGGGCCAACTCGTCGCACTAATCACACAGAGAGACAGACAGGGACAGACAACCATTCACACCTGAATGTGTTTGGACGGTGGGAGGAAGCCGGAGAACCCAGAGAGAACCCACGGTAACACGGGGAGGACATGCAGACTCCACCCAGAGAGATCGTGTGATTATTGCAATTCAATATGATGTAATATAAATTATTGCAATGAGTCTACAGAGATTTACTCATTTATCTGTTATAAAGTGTATTGAGTTGTGATCTTAATAATTTAGTCCTAGTTTAGCCTCATGGACACAGTATTATAAAAATAATAATAATAATAATATAGACCCTTTAAAATGTGATGTCAGATTTAAATACTAATGGTCTAAATGATATTAAATGAACAAATAATGTAAAATGCAATGTTTCATGTTTTTAAAGCAGGCTCTCATATTTTGTGAAATATAATTTTTAACCTTTATTTATCCAGGAAAACGCCCATTGAGATCAAGATCTCAAAAGGGACCTGGCCAAGTGGTCAGCAACACATGTCAGGAGCACTGCAAGTTTACAAATACATTAATAACCAAACAATTTGTCTAAAAAACTGAAACAAAGTGCAACAGTCATAAGCAGATTGCATAAAGTGCAATAATTATTAAGTGCTATAGTTTGACAGTATGCAATTAAGTTCACAATAACAGATTTACAAGCACAAGCACTGAGAACTTGAGACCTGCTGTCTGCATTCAGAGGTTACTTCTTCAGTATAATCACATTATGTTCCATTTTACTTTCTCCTCCATTTCGGAATTTAGAATGGTATTTGTTTACAAACTTTTAAAGGGTTAAACCTCAACATATTGGGTATTGCATTTTATTTTTCGGCCAAATCAGCAATATAAATCTGATCAAAACAACGATAAAATGTCCAAAGATAGAACTTATATATAACAGTAAGTGAAACATGAGGAAAATATCTGTCAGATTGATTGTTATCCCGACAACATGCCCAGTGCTCCTAAACGGCTGCTTATGGACGGGAAATTGAAAAGCACACTTAGCGGCGAGTGGAGAGTCTATTAGCATGGGAGTAGCTGATTTGGTTAAAGCCTATAATACAGACAAATTGCCACATTACAATTAATTAGGCCTAACAACAACAAAAGCAGTGTGGATAATGAAGGGAAATGGCAGGTAGAGTGCAGCAGGTATCAATTAGAATAGCACAGCAGAGGCATGATTAGCTCTTTAATACTGCAATCACCAATACAGTAATAGGATATTGTTTTGTGTTATGACGCCTACGTGGATCAAGGCAGCGGGGGAAGCCAAGCCGCATTTCAATATTTACTGTTTGTAAATCCTAAATACAACCACACAAACATTATGTAATTCATCTATGCTGCCTCCACAATCAGAGGCACATAGAAAAGTTTCACAAAACAGGTACAATGACTCAATAACTTCAACCATCCAAAGAGAGTTCGCTTATTTAACACCTTCTGTTGGGTTTACAGGACTCAAAAGAGTTGTAATTATTAGCAGCATTGATTACAGTAGATTTATAACAACATTCTTTTTACTTCAACTTGAGAAAAAAAAAAAAAAAACGCTGCAAGAACAATACTTTTGAATAAATAGTTTGGGTACTTCATGAAAGTCAATTAATTACCTTGACAAAAACATACAATATTATTATTTTTTGTTTATAGAAATAATTAAAGGGGCTGTACGCATATTCTTTTCCAATAATAAAGTAAAATTTGTCGCCAATAGTTAATGTATGCTGTTAAACCAGCTCTTATGGTCAAAATGAGGCTGATGTGTGCTGTCTGCCTCGAATTATAACGCCGTTTTATCGGTCACAAACCAGGAAGTAAGGTTGAAGTACTGTTAGCATGCTAGTTGCTGTTAGCATTAACTCTGCTCTGGCCTCACACAGTTGTGAAAAGCAGCATACTCATTCCGGTGAATTTGGATGTAAGAATTTATTAGGAAAGTGAGTAAAAAGTTTAGAAATTGTATAAACTAAAGTAGTTCTGTTTGACAGGTGCAGTGCCTTTAAGTGTTATGAATCACAATATTTTACTTTAAATTTAAAAAAATATTATTACTCTTACTTTTGGAGAGTTAAATCATATTTCCTAGCAGGTTTTGTGGAAGTGGCAGCAACATAATTGTATCTTCTCAATCTCTTGAATCTCAATCAAACCTTCAACTCTACGAGTTACGCCCAGACATCCTAATTTAACTGTTTTGAATACTTGTAATATCATATTCAGAGCCTCACATACTGTAACCTCATGCCAACTGTCTAACTATATACTCCAGTTTTCCCTCTCTCTCATGTCAAGTGTTGGTTATTAAAAGCCTGGACTCAGACAGAGCGGACAGACTGGCGAGGCATGTGGACTATGTAGGACAATCATTTTAGGCCCATGAGTCCACCAGCTCCAGCTCTGCACATGTACTGTACTGTAACAGACAAGGCATTCTGAACAAGTGCCATTATCTCTCAACTATCACAATATTATATGTTCTATTTGAAAAGGTCATGTTAGTTGCATTCAAACATTTCGATAAGACTTGTTTGGTTACACTTTAAATTAATCATAACACATCTATGGACATCTTTGGTTTGGAAGTGTTTTTTTCTGATTTTGTTTAAGGCCCATTATAAATTTACACCTTAAATTTCATAAGATCATTTAGACCTTTTTATAGGCTTTAACTTCTAACTGATATGTGTTATCACTCACAAAGCATCCAGCAAAAAAAATGTCTATGGCTATGTAAAATGTCTGTAAAAACAGGTGACATATTTTCATTTTGATTGAAGTTCACATTTCATAGCATAAAACTTTTTTTTTTTTTTTTTTTTAAAGCTAAAGGTTGTCAGGTTGTTTATGCATTTACCACTGAGTTTGTCTGTAGAGCTGCTTTTGACACAGGACACACTTATTCACCGTATTCCGCCCCGCCCACTTTTGCCTCTTTTTGCCACAGACATACTTCTGTTGTAAATGCACTTCCGGTTTGACGAGAACTTTGTTAAAGCTAATGGCGAACGAGGGAAAGGTCTCGCCGCTTGAAAACGGCTTTGTAGTCCGTGTAGAACTTATTTTCTGTTGACCTCGTCTGCCCCATGTAAATGAATACAACGGAAACAAGATGGCGGCGCGTACGGCAACTTCTGAAATTAGGTGAATATAGGTCAAACATTTGTCAAACATTTGTGAAAATTGCAGATGCATTCTTAAGTTAGTACTTGAATGTCAAACTCTGTTCAGCTCATTACTGGCATTCTTACACAAATCTGAAATAAATCCAAAATAATTCATTTGCATTAAATTACCAATACAATACAACAAAATAATGGGTGGCAGAGCGGTTAGAGCTCTTGCCTCCCATTGGAGATCCTGAGTCTGCATGTCCTCCCTGTGTTACCGTGCCTTTCAGATTCTCCGGCTTCCTACCCCCGTCCAAAGACATGCATGTGTAGGTTAATTGGTAACTCTATGAATGTGTGAATGTGAGAGTGAACGGTTGTCTGTCCATGTCTATGTTTCTGTGTTAACCCTGCAAGGAGTTGGCCCCTGTCCAGGGTTTACCCGGCCTAAGGCCCAAAGTCACTGGGCTCCAGTCACTCGCGACTCCTAACGGAACAAACGTTAGAAAATGAAAGAATGAATGATTGAATAAACAATGACATTAGGCTTGTATGCAGACCTTTCGGTGCCAAAGAGTTTTTAATTTGTCCATGATCAACCAATCACAGGGCTTGCACTTCCAGGTGCAGGACTGTGCAGCACATCCACGTTGATTTCACACTCAAGTATACACCAGCCTTTACACAGCCCCATTGTGTCATTAACGTGACATCTTTGATGTATATTCAGTTGAAGTGAGTATTTCCTCATTTTCCCTGCATTGTGACATTAGGAAACATTAGGTTTGTTTGGGGTTGAACTGATCTGCCCAGGAATCTATATTATAAACATGTATTAGGCTTGCGCTAAAACAATAGTAATTAAAGGATATTATACAGACCAGATAAACTGGAGCTATCAACAAAGTCTCTTGTAAACCCACCAAAATACAGGAAATTACCTACTTTGCTAAAATTCCTGACTTTCCTCAACCCATCCACTGCAATACACACCGTTTTTTGTTACAGTGCTATTGACTCCTGTAAAACACAATATTCAAGATATTGCCAAGGGAATGAATTGACCATTACTGATTGCCTGTACAATTTCATGCTAAGTCTAATTCTGCCACCGAATCACATCTATGCAATCGTATCTCCAACCTTTCAATTGTTGTTCCACTTTGATGAAACCTTATGAATGGTCACAACTTATTGCCAACGTAAAGCATAAATGGTGCTCTGAATCATTCAAGCTGGAGTTTCAAATTCAGGCTTATATTGTTGAGTCTGGGTGGCCACTGCTATATTTACTTGGTCTGTCTGTGGAGTCTGACAAGGAAGTTTTAACAAGCCAGGCCCCACATAGACTTCTCATTATAGATGGAAAAAGACAGTTACTGCTAACAGCAACAAAAGTGTCACTTCATTAATAAACAATGTGCAGACAGGGACTATATATACAAAATACCATTTTACATGGTCCAAATAAAGTCATTTTACTATATTGTTAGTAATAATCAAAAAGTGATGACGCACTGGACTCCTGAGGTGAGTACTTTGTGTGGTATACAAATTACTACATTATTACTATATTTCAGAATTTCAGAGTTAACATGGCTGAATTATGAGAATACAAGCACAGAGGAGGATTTTTTCTGCTGTGCTGCATCCATGCTCAAAAAGGAGTAGGAAGAAGTGTGAACTTATGAACTCCTACCCCTCATTTCATTCCATCAAGTGTTGACAGCATTGATACGACGTTAGTATTTGACATCAATCCTGAGCATAAAAGATGAACTTATTATCGATGGGTTTGAGAGTGATGAAAACACTTGCCATAGCAATTAACAATAGTCAAAATGGTCAAAAAGTTTTCCAAATTGAACCCATTTTTGTTTCAGTTTCTTCACTATTGCAAGTATGGGAGCTCCATAGTAGGAATGTACAGCAGGAATGTAAGTCAAGTTCTTGAGATCTACTCTGAATACTTGACATTCTGATCCATGATTAATTGTCAAATGAAACTCACAAATTTCCCATGCTTATCTATAGCGTGATATTGTTCCTCACCGGTCACATCTGGGCCCGCTGTATCCCGGTGGGCACTGGTCACACAGCACGTCTCCCGCTGCTCCCATGTGGCACGTCGGGCTGAAGCTTTTTACATTCCCATGGAGGCGATTGGGTTGGTTTGATTGTAGAGGGACATTTCGGTAACGTTGTCCCAGCGTTAGGAGTGGCAGAAAGACAAAAACACAGAGGAGAGGAAATCGACAAGTTAGAGCCATGGTTCCTCTTCCAAAACAATCAAAACAAAAGCATTTATTCCCTGTATGCTAGCATCTGTGCTGTTGTAGCCCCAGAATACACCCTTGCCCCTGGAAACAGTGAGTGAAATGAACTAAAAGTGTGCAACAGCCAAACTAGCCCTCCCACTTCCATAAACTATAGATAGCACTGGTGGCTCAGGTTCCTCCAGGCCCTCGCTGGGGAGCACAGGGGATCAGGCTAATGGAGCTAGCCCAGACAGTGCTAATTTACTAAAAAAATAAAAAGTTAAATTGTTATGGTCTAAAAGTAATAATTCATAAGCAGATTTTGAAATGGATTTAGTTGGGTTTATTGCAACATGATATTAAGTTTTACACTTATCTATGTTTGTTTTACCAACTAACTATATTAACAAAACAGTTATGATTATTTATTATACATATATTATCATTATTTCACAATAAATACTGTATTTATACTGTATGTATGTGTGCATAAAAGGACAGTTATTCATTGTGAATTTTATCCCTTTGTAATGAGGCCCAATTTTGTACTTCTGTTGGCCACCTTTTTACATGGTTACTACTATTATTTTTGTTTCTAAGCTAAAACACGCCATTACAATTAGCCTATAGTATGATCCTCTATTTTTCATTTACTGTAATAATTCCATCTGTGGCCAAGACTTGTGTGCTGTGTGTAAAGTGATGTTATTCTGGGGAGTTGCTGGACTATTCGGTGTCTTACTCTGCAGAGGGTCAGGGGCCTGTCTTTAGCCCACACTGTTTAGGTCTGACGTGTCTAACAAATTCTCAGCTGTTTCTGTCTGTGCTTCATGAGGTAAAACTGGACTGAGGCATTTGTGCTGCCAACAACAAACTCTTTTACTTTTTCGCTTCAGAAACACATTTTGCAGTATTTATATATACATTTTAAATAGAACAAATGTATTTTGTGGTGCAATTTTATTCAACACTTCATTTGGGTGTATATAGCACCTTTGAAGATAATTGGAATTGTAACTAAAAATATACATTCTGCTAGAAGAATGTTTTGACCATTTTTATGTTTTATGTAGTAGTCCACAAACCCAAAGGTCAGCAAAATGAACCCTGCTCAGACCTAGTGCTGTTGCTGTGTTCTTGAGCAAGACACTTCACTTCCCACCTTGCCAAGTATGAATGTGAGTGAGTAAATGAGTGGCGGTGGTGAGCAGCTGATGGTGCAGAGCCTCACTTTAGCCAGTCTTTCACAGTGCTAAAAAACACAATCTCTTTTCTTCTTCTGCTATGCATTCGCTGCAGTCCAACAAGCCAGTGAGCCTGAGTGCTGAGCGCACACCTGATAATGTTATTGAAATGAGCATGCTGTGAAAATGGCCTGTGTTAAGTACTTTGCTGTTGTGTTCCTGCTCATTTTCTGAACAGCCATGACATTTCTAACTCTTTGTCTCTGCTGCATGTGTTTCTTCCTGTTGTGATAATATTTCTTTCTATTTGTGCCCAGAAAGCTAAGAATAACCAGATGTATCGAGTTAGTTAAAACCAGTTAAGGTAATCATTAAAACTGAATTACAATGAGGTAAAATGCCAGTGTGGCATAAAGAAATGAATAGTGATACTGGGGACTGGGAGGGCTCAGAGTATTTTAGAAATGACATCTTCTTAGACTTTACAAAACATCACAAAAAAGCTAAAAGGCTTTAAACACGTGTGTTCTGGCTCACTTGTTGCTGGGTAGATGGAGTGGGCAGGCGCAGGGCTGGCAGTCGGCAGGTGAGCCCCGGGTGGCATTACCATAGTAACCAGGTGAACAGGTGTCACAGAAAAGGCCAGTGGTGTCGTCCAAGCAGTTCTGTAAAAAATATGGAAATATTGAAGCAGGGGAAGTAGTCATTGTAAGAAGGTCAAACAGAATAATAATAAATAATATTAAAAGCCGCGCGGCGATAAAGGCCCTCGCCCCCCTTACGACCGCGGAGAACACACCACCTCGAAGAGCCCGCCTCTCACCATCCTGCCTTTCCCGCCTGCATCACCCCTCCCCCACAAAGAGCCTCTATACACTACAAACAAATAAATAAATAAAGCTGTTCAATAGTTGTTTACATGGTGCTTGCTTTAAGGTGACAGTGGCCCACAAATCTCTGTGGCTCACTGCTGGAAACGTAGAGATGTTACATGGGTCTGAGGTCATGAAATCTCCAAAACTACAACATATCATATATTTATTGTTAATTTCAATTTATTTTAATGGAATTATTGACCTTGTGCACTGTAAAACTCAAACAGTACGGGCACCACACACCAGTTTTGACAAACATGTTATTCAATTTTTTGACCACAAGCCCCTGAAGTAAATGTGTCCACCGTAAAAAATTGGCCTTTTTACATTGAAAATCGTAACAGGTCATAGCGTTTATTTGTTTTTTAAAGGAAAAATATTATGTACTTTTCATATCGTTATTAGCCTTTAGACATGTTCTTGAGTACCTTAAATTTGCCATCTCATGTCATCTCAAAATATATATATGTAATATTATGCACTAAATTAAGAAGTTTTCTGCTGTCTGCCCTGGCACTTACTGAGTGTATGCAGCTAGTAAATGGTGCCTAGCGCTTACACAATTTAGTTATGTTATCATTTTTAAGAGACTGTAAAACACGATATTATCATGCTAGCAGTAGCAGTGATCGTGCTTAAGTGGCAGACATTCTCAGAACCCGTCTGGGGATAATTTAAGGACTTAAAACAACAGAAGATTCTCAGATAAGTGACATAGAAAATCTGAAAATCGGAGGAGGAGAAGGAGAACATCATAGACTGTGGGAAAACACTCCTCAACACAGTTAGACAGGATGTTAACCAATATGTAGCCGACCTGTATGAGAAAAACAAAAATCTTAAGACGTTCTCCAGAGAGCAGCAGGCCATCGCCCAGTCCATTCAGTGTCTCCAAGACCAAGTGGAGACACTTAAATCCAACAGCACAGATGTTTTGGAAGAACTGAAGTGTGCCACCGACACTGTCGAGGTACAGGATGTCGCCATACTGAACCTGACGGAAGAACTAGGTCACTATAAGGCTGACAACAGGGCACTAGAGCGTAAGCTTCAAGAGGCCAATGAGAGGACTGCAAGTAAGGCCAAACTTCTGATCTCCACCCAAACTGAGCTCCAGAAGGAGCAGGAGGAGAAGCAGGTCCTGCAGGTGCAGCTCCATGTCCTGGAGTCTCCAGAAGGAGCAAGAGGAGAAGCAGGCCCTGCAGGTGCAGCTCCATGTCCTGGAGTCTGTCCTCGCAGAGCAGAGGCTCAAAAGGCATAAAATAAGGCACCGGCGCTGGAGAAGAGTCTGATCGCCCAGTACAGCAAAGTCCAAGAGCTCCAAACAAACCAGGACTCACAAAAGAGGACTTTCATGGCTGTACTGGAGAAATGTTCCAGCGTTCATAACACCCTGGTGCAGCAGAGCTCACACCAGGAGAAGAATGGAGCTGAGCACTGCTTTAACCCAGGAGGAGAGAACATCTTCTCCCCTCAGATGTGAAGAGCTGCAGATGTCTCTGAAGGAGTCAGAGGATCAGCTGCAGCAAACAAAGTGTATTGCAGAGGAGCTCCACGCCGCAACTGACAAGAAGAAGAAGAGGTGGTTTAAGTGGTGGCAGTAAGCCACTTGTCTTATCCACCTATGTCTGTGCATCTTGACTTGTTTCCACTGCAGGTGACTGTCAGTGAACAAATGAGTTGAAGTACACTACACAGTGCTCCTCTTGCATTCTCAATAAACAAGCATTAAAAAAAAAAAAACTCAGTTGTGGATACCTTTTTGAATAAGTCCAAGCCATGATTGTAGGTCAGCACAGAAAGAATATACAGTGCTTTTCCCCCCCAAAAGACTTTTACCAAAAGACTGAATGAGACATTGTATTATTGCTAGCATTGCTGCTTTGTATAATCAAAATACTTCCTTCCACTAGTATTGCTGTAAATACAAAGCTTAGTGTTTTTTCTTTTGCTACTGTACTCCATTCATTGTAATGATACAAGTTCAGATGTTGTCACAGCCGTACAGTTGGAGATAGAGATATGTTCTCATTTTTTGTTCAGTGTGATGTACAGAATGTCTGTGTCAAATTTCAATTTTCTATGACAAACACATTTTTTTCACCCCACTCAAAATCTCTGTTTACCAAATCCCATAATTTAATTCACAGAGTTGCAGACAAAGGTGTGGTCTCATTGGCTTCTTTGTTCAAAATGGTAAGAAGGATGGACTTGCTGAATTTCATGTTTTTCTGGCAAACAAAAATGTTTGGTCCAATTCAAAATTTCAACGGGGTGCTGTTGAGCAATTGAAGAACATAGCTATATGTATTGCACACTGTTGCATTCAGCTCGTCAAAATGTACGGTATATTCCGTGTCGGAAAATAGGATGCTCCATGTCATAGCTACACAAGTTTAAATACTGAAAAATAGCTGTTCTGATTTGCAGGTATCAAAAATAAGACCACTGAATGAAAATCCAAGGTGTAAAAAAAAAAAAATATATATATATATGAAGTGTAATATTTTGCAAAAATCAGGTTCCACCCACAATGGCCGACACCCTAGGGTTTAGGGCGGGTCATAATGTTTCTAATGTTCTGACAAGATCTTTTTTTCGGGCTACATTTCTTATTTTTACGGGTCCCACTGGCCCCATGTTAATCAGTTTTTGTGGTGGCGCTACTGAGCCGTTGTTCAATATTTTTTCACAGGGTCTTCACTTAAAATTAGAGCTCACTGAGGTCTAATTTTCGACACCAGACACAGGCACGTTCAACCTTCTTTACTACTTAGTCCCTTGCTGGGACGATTCTCGTCCCTCGGCTCGGGCCTAAATATAAAGCACTGCATAACGTGTTGAGTATAAAGCAGAATATTGTGACAATGTCAAGCCGTTTGATGTTATCTGCATCACGTGAATACTGACTGATGATGTGGCAACGAGTTTGTGGGAGCTAGGAACGGGTTTTGCAGATCAAAATACATTACTCCTTTTTTCACAGTTGGAAAGTCAGATACCCCAGCTTTAATTACTGAGTAAAAGAAAAAAGTAACAGTTTCATTTTAACTCCAAAACCGTTTATTCTTATTATTTAGTATTATTTGGCAGTAAAGACTAATAATTTCCTTACTACTGTCTTTGCTTTACCTTTATATGTTCGCAGAATCAGAATAAAAAGTGCTCTTATTCAAATGCCGTTTTTCTGACAGTTAAAAGGCTCCCTCCGCTCTGAGCACTTATGTATTCTAATGGGATGCCTCTTTTCTTCTCTCTGAAGTTAAAGCTTAATGGCCATGGGGTTACTCAAATATAATTAGTGCTCATTACCTTATTAACATAATGCACTGGCACAACACAACACATGACGTTTGTCGATACATTCATTTATAATAACCAAATAAAGGTGTCAAATTGAATTACAATCAAGCAGACAGCGACAGGCGAACAATGCAGAGGAGGTCAAAGTTAATTATATGGTTCAGGACAAACTATAAAGAGCGTTTCTATGGAGACATAAGAGCAATAGACAAAACTCAGTGGAGAAATACACTTTTAGACTGGGTGTCCACGGCACAATTTGGACATCTGCGATGAAAGATTACTGACTGTGGGGAAAATCTTTGTCGTGGCTCAAAATTGTGGTTTGTAGGTCTCACAGTGAAACAGGTACAGATTAAACTCTGAATGTTATGTCTGATATTTTGGAATCTTGGTCGCAGAGTCTACGATCAATCAATGTCAAGCACTGCGCAATCACAAGTGCTCCTTAAAGAAACAGCAGGAGAGCAACATCACCACATTTCTTTTTCATTTACTAACATTTCCAAGTGCAAAAACACAGGTAGCATATAATACTAGCCTCAGCTATTTGGCATGACTACAGTCACATTATCACATGGCGTTTAGAACTTTAGGTTTTACAGTTTGAAATTCCTCATTCCTCGTGTCCTGTAATGTGACATCCAAAAATCTTGTAAGATGAAAAAAAATATGCAGAGAATATCAGGCTTTAAAAGTATATTTAAATAAAAGAATAAAAAAGGTTCAACATTTTTCTTAGAAGTAAAATAGCTATTGTTTGTAAGGATGTACATCTGAAAGAAAATGACATAAAGAAGCACGGGAAGAGAAACAGACAAAAAAGACTATCTATTTACAACTACATGCACTAAAAAAAAAGCATTTCACAATAATATCACGATATAATATGGATGGATATTCTCTCTCTGTCAGATCCCATCTCAGGACTGAACAAGGCTGCCAACGTTACAGTCCTTCAACTCCAATCAACTGTATTCTTTGTTTTAAATGTTTGAAGGCTTGAAAAGATGCACAGTGCACCTCAAACCCACTTGTATAAACTACCATTGTTCAGTCAATCAAACTAGACGCTTGGAGGAGTGAATGTTTGAGCAGGTGTCACAGCGGAGGGGTGAAATACCGAGGGTTGTAGGATATGGGGAAGTCTGACTAGGCCTGTCTGTGTGTCCCAGGACCCGCTTCATCTATAATACAACATAACAGTGTAATACAAACTTGGCTGTGCGCGTGTTTGGTCCGATGCTAAGTGACAGCTTGAGCCTGAGGCAAGGAGAAAGTAAGGCTCAGTATGGGAAGGTGAAAGGGTAACTACGTGCAGGTCGAACTACGGATACTAGGGGAGGTTACTTCTATTCTCATAATAATCTTATGGAAGGATGTTTCTCTCCAATGAAGGTTTTCATTAAATCAAGCCAGTTATTTTGGGTCTGGAGTGCAAAAATGACGAAAATAATAATGTGTGCGTATTTAATTTCTCATCTGTTGTCAACTTCGTAAACTTTTAGAGCTGCCTTTTATCACAGTGAAATAAATGCTTTCATTCACTAGCCTGAAAACTGGAAACGTCTCTTGCCGAAGATGTCAGCATGTTAGTTCATTCCTGAAAATACTTCGTATCAACTTCTTTTTCGTGTAGAAAAACATTCTGAAACTGTTATTTTCACAAAAGACTGTTCTTGAGCGATAATACTGTTACATGGTCTAATTTTGACTTCTCTATGTTGTGCAATTTTTTAGCAGGTTCTTCTGACACTCTGACCACTTGAACAGCCCATTTATTGTGTGGTGTTTATTATATTATACAATACCTTATAATGTATTTTCCACTTACCAGGCAGTGTCCAGTAAACGGATCACACTGAGAGCTGTGTCCGTGGCACTGACAGACGTCACAGAAGCCATTGTAGAGCACAGAGTTCACCCTGCGGTATCCACTGGCACAAGACTGAGATATAGAAGAGAACAATAACATGTACAAGAATAGTATGTAGACATAATTGACATGAACAAGCCTACAGCCCTACAATCCCTATAGAAATGTGCTTATCAAATTGCAATATTATATATATTTTTTTCATTTCATTCTTGTACAATTTCTTCACAAGAAGTAATATAGATTCGATAAATTTAAGAATCTTTTTTTTTTTTCCTTTTGCAGGGAATAATCTGCATAAAGAAAAGTTGAATGTGAAAAATATAGATTTGGTTCCTTATTTCTTTCAGCCTGGAACTCTTGTGCATGTCTGTGTGGGCTGGTGTTTACCTCACAGGAAGTTCCAGAGAAACCCGGAGGACAGGAGCACATCTCCACTGCTGAGGCTGTCCTCTCCCCGTGTGCAGACGGATTAGCCACCTGCATCGAGAAAAGGTGCAGCCTACACACATGGAACGGGGAAAAAACAATGTCAACACTGGAGAAAAGGTTTATGGCAAGATATAACACTTTATTTTCATATATAGGGCAGTGGCTCTTATGCATAATGATTTAGGTAGTTAGGTAAGCGTCAGCTGCAGTCTATTATGTTTGATTTAGGGTGGTCTTTAGTCCTCGTTTGACCTGGTTTTGACTTGGTTCAGTACTTATTTAGACCTGGATTTGTCAGTTTTATTCTTGCTTTAATGCCAGTTTAGTCTTGAGTATGTTTTGTCCTTATTAGAATGGATTTAATTTATGTTTTAGTTTAGTTTAGTTTTTAGTTTAGTTTTTTTTAGTACCCTTTGTGTGACCTTGTTTAGTCATTGTTTAGGAACTTTTTAGTCCTAATGAAGACACACTTTTGTTAGACACATTATTAACAATCGGTTTAGTTCTAGATTTGTATTAACAGTAGCTGGAAAGTCAATTTATGGAAAAATGCTACGGAAGAAAAATGATAACAAAATGAGCTGTACCTGTACACAGCAGTGGGGTTGGTGCTGTACGTGGCCCGGACCATCACTTTGGTTACACTGGCCAAAACTGAGAGGAAATCCCTGCGGCTGATTGGCTGAGCTGTTTCTGATACCAGGAAATTTTCAGGAAGAAGGGCGACCTCTTCAGTTACAGGTGAGGAGGGGTACACTGGCTGTCCAAATCTTCCTTTGGTGATCCTCATGCCACCCCCCTAAAGGAAATTATAAAATAGAATTTAAAATATATATTGTTAGTGTTTCAGGAGTCGCTGAGCTTACTTCACCCTAAAAACAACTTTGAGCAGGTGCCTCAATCATACCCCACACTGTTGTAAAAAGAATACTTCTCTAGCCCTAACTGCCCTGGGGCTGACGGGACATAGGTGTGGCTGCCGATGAATGCATATTGTCACCACAATTCACTCAATCAAGGTGAATAAAGGACACAATGTAAGTATGCAGTGGTAGCAGCAGGGACTGAACCACTAACCTTCATATTTGAAGGTCAGCGCTTTTACAAAAAAAAGGCACATATAATACATTTTAAAAAGGTGCACTATGCAATTTTTCTAGAAGATGTATTATTGCTTTGTCTCAGTTGTTACACAATGTGGCATTAAACTGATGTATGCTGCAACTATTTCATTACTAGTGTGTTTATTGCTCAAAAATACCTTTCATTATTACTGTGAGCGAGGTCACCTCCACAAGTTGGGCTTACACTGTAAATTTTAAGTCCTTCCAAATTACTCCCAAAGTCGCACTACGGTATTGAATGTTTTTTACAGTGTCTGCGCTACGTTCACAGGCGCTCAAACCCTACTATTCACAACAAATATCAAACATGTCTGAAGTCCTTGCGATCGTACGATACACTGCACAACATTGACACACTTTAGCCCAAAAGTCACACAGAGAAATGTTAGAGTTTGATGCTGTGAACCACTCTAGGCAGAGCAAAGACATCTCCATAGAGACAAGCAGGTGGCGTGCCCTCTGCATAACAACTGACATAGTGTACCTTTAACTGTGTCTGGCTGTAAAATTGTATCTCTCTGCGTCACTCCCAAAACAGTTTAACATCTTCACCTCTGCCAGTGCCCTTTCCTCATATTTTTTTCTCTTTACTTCACAACGTCACACATTTTTTCAGTCTCTAAAAATTAAATTAAATGTTATGATCTAAACTGGGTGGTTCTGGATGGCGAGTCATTAGCTGGAGAGCTTCAGTTGCTATCGACTTTTTTGAATGAACCCAATGCAAAGTGAATTGAGCTTCTCTTGGCCCTCATATTTTACTCCTTCTGTTGAATGTGGATCAATGGGATGTAGCGGCTAACACAGAGTGACAACTACTGATGGCGGGGAAGAGCGCGCCAGACAGCTTACCATGCCAATAATGTCAACTAATTGCAGTGCGGAGAAAAAGAGAGAGAGTGGAAAAACGGATTGACTAGAAAACAGACAAAGTCACCTTAAAAGAAATAGTTTTTATTTAATCGCTGCGTGAGGAATGAGCCCGGCGTGTCCATTCTTTATTGTAACTATTCTTCAGGTAATCAGGCCTGAAAAGAGAGAGCAGGAGATTTCCCTCAGCGATGTCCTTGTCAACATTAAGCGTTTAATGTTGTTGAAAGCTGTTTTAAATTATATTGTGGTGATTTATGGAGACGTTTGCAGTTGTCTTAGTATTGTAAAGGTGATAAAGGTGAAGAAAGACATTTATTTAGAGGGCCTCTTATCAGGGGAATGGACACAGACAGACAGAGCCCCTAGAGAAGGCAATTTAGCAAGGCAAAATTCATGCATTGCAATAGTATCAGAACTGGGAAGGTGGAAGTTGGCTAGAAGTCCACTATAAACAAGGAGAAATGCAAGATTCTGTGTAGAATATTTGGAGCAATTCTCACTTATTTATTACTTCCTAAAAGAACTAAGAAGAATTATAACACAAGATAAGAAACATCGAAGAAATTTGGAAGGTGCACACTGTAACTTTTCTGCCACCTACTTTGTCACCTTGAACATGTTATTGCTTTGATTAAAATGTTCCACAGTATGGCATTAAAGTATCTATCGCTATAGAAGCAGGAGACACCACCAGGCCAAGTTACAGGTCAGGGGTCTCATTTGTGAAGCGTGCGTATATACAAAAATGTTTTGCACGACTACTGTATACACGAAGTTTGCTTTACAAAAAGACAACTTTACGTAAAAATGAACAGTTTGGTCCAAAGACTGTCAACAGGGGCTTTTAGAGATAAGATCTGTGCTCAGAGGGCTGCGAAATTAGCAAGTTCATGGTTTGTGTTGTTATGTACACTTTTAGTCAGAATTCCACGTTAAGTTTTCCAAAAGAGACCACAGATCTGTGAACACCAAAGTCACGGTATAAATGCATGCTTTTCAATGTCATTTTAGAGACAAAGGCACTTAAATTTAATAAATGCGTGATACGGAGCATTCCAGCAGTGTTCATTCTTATACGATAATACTGATTTTCTTGAAATAGTTGTCAGTGTAGCTAACAGCTGTAACACATAGTAGTTCTTCTTGTGATAGAAAAGAGAAATAAAAACTACACACAATGTTACAATATTTGGAGACTTTTGCTGTGTATCCAATTCCAAATAGTTGTAATTTTGTCATTTCTTCACCACACTTCTAAAACAAACAGCGTGATGATAGCTGATGTGGCGACGCAGACAGTAAACAGCAGAGGAAATGCAGAGACAAAGGCGCACAAAGGGGGACAGGGAGACGCTGAGGAGTGAATAGCAGCCTGACAGTGTGTAGGTGGATTATTATTGTCATCATTTGGAGAGGCTTTCTGTTGACAACAAGAGCGACACTTGTCCAGGCCTCCTCCTGCTTCCATCTCCTCCCAGACTGTCCATCTCACATCACAGCGGTGTTAAATATATCTCACTCAAGACTACGGAACTACACACGGCTTATTTACCCCTTTCTCCTAAGTATTTCCAATGCACTGGTTCTCTAACATTTCACTCCAAGTACCACCTAAGAAAAGATTTGGCTTTCCAAGTACTACAAGATCTAAACCGGGTCTAAGAGGACTATTCCAGGCCTAAACAAGACCAGGACAAAATGTGGACTACATCGCTGTAACAGTAACAAATCCCAATGTGAGCAACCCTATAGAGAATATTAAATGATTTGAACATTCTAAAACCTTAACTTAAGATATGATTTGTTTGTTCCGTTGTGTCTATTCTTTGGAAATCTTTGCATTATTCATAAATGAGAATTTAAATAGATTTTACATCCATATTGTTACTCAAGGCTCAAAAATGTGGGTCACTGCTTTTCACTCCTACTTAAATAATATGATTTTAATGTGTTACTCTTACTTGAGTACAGAGTTGGCTACTTTACCCACCTCAAAATACCCTAAATACCCAAAATAATTAACTAAGCAAATACCAGACCTGAGGAGGAGTCTGAGTACCACCTGTGCTACACACACCACCATTTAAGAAACTACAGTTATTTTTTCTATTGATCAATTTTCTATAATCAATAATGGTGAGAAGAAGTCCCTATAGAATCTAAATGAATCATATGAGTTTTACAAACAAAATTTAAAAAGTCTAATAAGATCAAATAAACCTAAATATACAGACTGATTTCTGGAAACATAACAATTTCTTTTTGTTGTCAATAATCAGTTCCCGGATGAACTGAAGGAGCTACTGTACTTGTATGAGGTTTATTCACTCTTTTATCCACTTTACAGAATTCAATGTTATTTTTCTGTGGAACCTACCTCGACAATTTAGGGCCTACACAGACAGCAAATAAATGAATCCAATTTTAAATGAGTACAATTTCAGTTAAAATATTTGTAACCGTAACATAAAACATTTTGTATGATTTATCTGTAGAGAGGTGTGCAAACATCAGCATGAAAATTCTTTGGTGACTGTGCTCTTAAAGGTTACACAGAGATTTATCTTCAGCACATTCAGAACGTCACATATAACTGAGTCTCCTGAAACACTGGTGTCTGCTGCGTCCGCCAAGAGGTGCTCAATAGAGCTCAAAAGACTGACAAGGCAATGGGAACGCAAGTGTGGATATTACGAATGATCATTTTGTTATTAAGATGTCAACCAAGACTATGCTATGCTATAGTAAAGAGATGAGGAAAACACATAACAACATACATAGCATCTACTTTAATAAAAACTTAAACTTGCAAAGTAAAATTCTTCTGCAGGCAATGCAAATGTATTTTTTATGAAGTTGCAAATATTGATATTGCATCTGTTCCTGTGTACAAACTTGCATATAGTGTTGTTTAGTGGCATGGTGGATATAAACAGTTAACAAATAGTGTGGCTTATTACTGCCATACATCATATCAGCACTGCTCATTATAAAGACATACACAGCACCAGAACATCTGCATTTTTATCGCTCACTTCAGCATTTTTCTGCCAACTCTTCCCCTTTTCCGTGAATATCTGCCAGCTTTTATATGCAGCCACATTTAGTGGATTTAAGAGTCGATGGATTGTGGCGGAGATAAATAATATGAAGAACTTAACATATGAACTGAATTGTATGGTATGGACACATGGGTTGCCTCCTACTCACAAACCCATGTAAAGTGTGCGAGGAAAAAGAATAGTAGGGGTGTGCAGGAACTTTTAGGCTTCGTTGAAAATAATTAGCTTTATTTCTTAAGAACAACAACCAGAACATTTATGAACAAGGCATATTTTTATTGTTCAAAAGTATGTGTAATGTTTGTGTATTGTGTGGACATGAATCAAATGTTTGACTTATAAATAGTCAAGATTATTATTTTGGGTTTACTTTTAGCTTTAGAAATTTTATTTTCAGCTGTATTGTAAGGCACAGTTGGAGTGCAAGATAAATTGCGAACAAATCAAAATCATATTAAAAGGTAGCATCTAGGCATTGCAGTATAATGATGAATGTTTGTGGTGTTATCCTTACCTCGATGATCAGGTCTGGCTCTGAGGTGACTCTGATAGCGGTTTGCTCTTGCTGGTTGACTGTGTAGGACACAGTGTAGACCACACTCCCTCCATAGGCCGCCAGCTGCAAAATGACACACAGACAGAGTATTACAATATATAACAATATATAACAATATATAACAATATATAACAATGCTT